>JAJTUV010000037.1:600000-1185000 GCA_021653895.1 Mastomys natalensis
AATTTGTTCAATAAACACACTTTGCTTTTGAATACAATTTGGGTCTGTGATATCATTCTTCAGCAATTCATGGACTCTAACAAGCCATTAAGGTAAATTTGTCAATAGTATAAAGTACCTAGATTAAATTCTTTTCTTAAACTTAGTAGCTAACACATAACATAGGAAGACAGTTGAATATTGCTCTAAACGGACTTCAAATATTTTCCACTTATTAATTGAAGGGAGAAGCCCCCTGTCATTGTCCTCTCTCTCTCCTCTCTCTCTCTCTCTCTCTCTCTCTCTCTCTCTCTCTCTCTCTCTCTCCACATTTTATTTAAAGGAGACCAAAGTAGGTGAGTTTACATTTTAGTCACTCGTGGACCTTGGGAAGATCATGTTAGAGGAATTATTCTCAAACCAGGCAAGAGACTATTATTACCTGAAGAAAGTTTGAAACTGATAGCAAATCTGAGATGACGAACTCAGTCTTTTAAATGTCTCCACAGGTAAATCCCAGTAAATCCCAATTGCACTGGATATTAGAGTTTGGACTAAAGCCATTAATCGTGGTAGCAAGTGCCTTCACCTGAAGAGCCATCCAATTGGCCCTGCTGTATACTATTGAGTGTTTAAGTAGAGTTGATACAGTCATAGGGTAGTGGAGTTAGCTTTGAGAATCAGTAAACTGTCTTCTAGCTTCTCTTACAGAAAAGTAAAACCAGAGCTGTAGAGTCAGGCATGGCTCTACTGGGAGGTGAGTAGTATGTGGGAAATTTGCTTTGTATTACACAAGAATACAGCTTTCATAGTCGAACATTTTGATTTAAAAGCCCTTTCCTTCCCTTTTCTACAATATAAACTCAAATCACAATATTGTATTTTCTTTCCCAACAATAAATGGCTGTAGACATCATTGTTTGGTAAGACTGACAGATTTTCCTTATCGTTTGTTTGATTAAAGATCCAGCAACTTTCAGGCGTCCCGCTGATAGCTTCTTCCCACGTTTGAATGAAATACAAAACAAAAGGCTTTAAGTGCCAAGGAGCAGGCAGGTGTGTTTATATTGATTCTATCTATAGCTGCTGTTTATTCTGCTCTTAGAGGATGGGCTTCTTCATGCTGGGAACTTCAAGATTTCAGAACATTTAGATGATTTTTAGCTCAAAATGCTCATTTCCTGCCTCAAGTCTTCCCAGCTTTACCTATTGGAATACTGAGACCCTCATGTCACTGAGGGTGTGGTAAGCTTGAATTAGGTGTTTCGTGTGAAACAAGCTAGAGCTCTCTGATCTATGTTGTAGACCCAGTAGTTACTAGCAGAAGAAGGCAGACATGATCAAAAACAACCTCATTCGTCTGTGTCTAGAAGTCGATGTCTTGGTTCTGATACAGGCTGAGACTAGTTGACCATCCTAGGTACAACACATGTTCGTTGGCAGTCTTACCTCAGTGGGCTCCTGCCGGAATAACTGTTCCCCGGGAACATTTCTCATAGGCTTCCAAATGAAGCATCACAGAGAAAATTAACTGGCTTTTTAGGCTTCTGCTTGCTTTAAAGTTGCCATTCTTCCGTTGGGAAAAACAAGAAGTACAGCCAAGTCCAGGGTCTTAGGAGGTCATTACCAAAGACATAAGAGCAGTGGGAAACTGGGACAATTAATGTGATAAGTGTATTATAAATATCACAGTGAAAAGTGATGGCTTGTGTGAGGGTTATAGAGGCACCATTACTCTCCTTGTCATTGATGAAAAATGGAATATCTGTCTACAAACACAGAATGGGCACACACTCAGACTGTATTAGTAAGTGCAGCTAAGTTGAGAGACTGTGTGTTGGGAGGTGGTGATGTTTTTCATTCTTTTGGGGACCTTTGAGATCTCTTAGATCTCATGGGAAGTATAAGAAGATAATCTTAAGGGCACTGCCAACTGGGAGATCTCTCTGAAAATAAACACTGCTCTCATGTTTGATGTTGTGATTGTGATGTAAGAGCTGCCTGTAGCCCATGGCTGGGATTCATCTTTGGAAAGATGATCATTTTTCCCCCTTGACAGAAGCCAAGAAAAAGTGTCTGTCTTCAAGATATGTCTTACATGTGCTCTCCTTTCCCTAAAATCCACATGGTTTTTCTTCTGTTTTATAAGTTAAAGATTGTAAGTTTTCCATACGCCCATGTTCAGGTGAAAAAGACAAATCATATCATGAAGCATTGCTGACATTCAACATGTTCAATTTACATATAATTAATCCAAGTGAGTGCATATTAAAAGAGTGACAGGGACATTCATGGAGACAAGGGCCCTCATGTGCTTATCTGTGGAGCCTGTTACTACTACTCTGTCCTCTTCTGTCCATGACAATGTATGGAACCTGTCCCTTCATTCCCTTACCCTAACCAAGGAACCTCCCAGTTATACCCCAGATAATGCCATGATGTCTACTGTCCCAACCTGTACATGGACCTGTATTTGCTTTTTACCTGGAAAAGTCTCTTTAAACCATGAGTAAAAAAAAAAAATTCTTATGATTAACACACTTGGACCCTGTCAAAACTCTAACAAAATGTCCCGTTTTCTCTGTTGATGAACAGCCTGAATTCTTTGGAATTTCCATTTGTCCTCAAGCCCTTTTCTTTCAAATTAAAATTTGTACAGGCTTTCAGCTTTAATTTCTATAATCACTAGACCAAGACTTCTCATATAACATATTAGTATAGAAAGCACCTTTCCTTTGATTTCCTTTGAAATGTAATCTCACTATATAGTCCTGGATGGCCTCAAATTTATAGAGATCCACTTACCTCTCCCTCAACCCCCACCCAGTGCTGGGATTAAAGCATACACAGGTATGGTGTGTACCACCATACCTGGCCATCATCTTAAGAATAAAACAATGTATTCTTGAGGCCACATCTAAGCTTTTTGAAGCAGGCAGTTCAAAGTATAATGATGGAAAAATATTCTCTCCCCGCCAAGGAATGTTTCCAAAATTTAGTGACTAAGGTGGTATGGGAGAATTCTCAGTCCATTCACTCAGCCAATATTTGTTAAGTGACTAGTAAAACAACAGACGATTTAGAATGGTACAGCTAAGAAAGCTGAAGCCACCAAATGTCAGAGCTAAGTAAAGTTAAACTTAGTGAAGCAGCTCTGTGTTCCTTGATGCTTACAATGGTGACCTTTGGGTAGATACCAGCAATGTTATCTGAGGGCCCACCTTGGCTTGGTCCTATTTGTAAAATATTTTGGCAGTAGCCATGAATCTATAATCATCTCTGAGTTTAAAGTTGATATCTATCGGATGGGGACACATAACTGTAGTGGTTAAAAATCAAGGAGACAAAATATCCTTATGATAAAATTCTTTGAAACAAGGAGAAAGTACAAGTATTAGGTCTCATTATTTTACTAGAGAAGTGCTTGGATCTTTGTATCTCAGATAGTACAGGTTTTACACAGTGAGAAAGTGAGAAAGCTATGAAGTCTTGGAACAGTCTTTTATGGACATGCTGTTACTCATGTCCAACTATCAGCCCTCTGTAAAAGTGTTCAATGTCACTGTGGCATCTATTATGCATTCTCTGTGCTGCTTAAAATCTGCTCCTTTCTGTTAATGGTGGCCCACCCATCGTTGCCAAAGTCATACTAACTGGTACTCAATTTCCTTTAAGATTTTTGCCAAAAATTTGATCCTCTCCCTGACAGTAGTGTTACCTTGCCTGGGATGCTGCTGAGATGCAGAACCTCCAGCCTGCCGAGAAGCCTGCTCTACCCAAGGGTCTCTCAACCTAAGAGACTGTTCTGCTTGGTTTTCTGTCAATGTGGCACAAACTAGAGTTTTCTGAGAAGAACCTCATTTGATAAAATGCCTCTATCAGAGGGCTTGTAGAAAAGTCTGTGGGGACATTTTCTTGATTAGTACCTGAGGTGGCAAGTCCCAGCTTACTGTGTGTCAGGCGGTTTCATCCCTGGGCAGGTGACACTGGTTTGTACAAGAAAGCAAACTGAACAATCCAGGATGTACAAACCAGTAAGCCATACTCCTGTGTCCGTTCCTGCCTCCTTGAGTTCCTGCCCTGACTTCCCTTCATGATGTAGTGTGATCGGAACATGCAATAACCATTTCTCCTCCAGTTGCCTGTGGTCTTGGTGTTCTATCACATCACAGAAATAGAAAAGCAAAATAAGACATCCGCACAATGGAATCACATGAGGAGGTTTGGAAGGTGTTAATGGCAAGGGCCACCAAGCCAATTCAGTTAGTCTTTGGTTGTGGCTGCAAGAGTCTGCACTTTAAGTTCTAGGTGATGCGCTGACTGGAGGTGCAAGGTGAGGCAGGGTGAATCAAAAGTTTTATAAGCATTTGACATTTGGAACAAGTTGCCATTTGAATGTGACAGGAACGATGTAAAATGTGGTGCAAGAGAAAGTTGAGTGCCAAGTGGACTGTGTGGCTTAGAGTTGGCAGGTTTGGGGAAGTGTTAAATATGAAACTCAGTGTTGTCAACTGTACTTCTGTGATAAAAAGCAGGACAGCTCCTATCTTTCCTAATACTCTGGTAAATATTGCAGGTGGTTGGTTGGCATTCTGAAAAATAAGAAAGAAAGGCTAGTGAGCGCCCGAGTTCAACTAGGCACTGTAGCAATGGAGCAATGATTGGTACCCAGCTGCCCAGATAAAATTCCAGAGACCCTGGGAAATTCAAAGTTCAGATAAATAGTAGGAACCCTGTATTTTGATTATTTTTGTTTGCTTTATTGTGCAAATGTAGAATGAGTTCTGAAGTGCTTTATGAAGCTCGGCTGCTGAGGGTGTTCTGAGAAGGTTAGTTTTGAGCTGGCTAAACTTTTGGAAGGGCAGGGTGTTAAGACTAAGGAAAGTTGCCTAGGTGCGGTGGACCTCAGAGCTTCTATTATTCATTTTCTGGTTTGCCCAGGTCTCTCCATCTTTCTCCCCTACCAGCCTTTGCCTTCCTTTTGTCTTCTAAAGTGAACTTGACTTTGTGTTTGTGCTTTACTCACTGTCCCCTGGTTCCAAGAAAAAGCTCTTGCTTTTAAAATAAGTTCAGATTCCCTGGTGTTTATGAAAAGGCTCTTATTTATTTACTGCCTTCTAGTACACCACAGCATTGAGGATACGTCCATAAATTTACATTTCTAAAATGCCCTTATTCCTCTTTATAACATGATAGACAATTTCCTGGGCAAGAAACAGAGTGAGCCCAGGGTGTGGCAAGAAAATATGGGGGTGGAGATGAAAACGGCAGCAAAGTGAGAACAAGCCCCCCCCCCCGCCCCCAACTACACCAAGCCTCTCTCTCTCTGCCTGCTACAAAGAATCCTTTGCAGATGGTGGTGAGCAAGCAGAGAGTTTTCTCAAAACCACCAAGTTTGTTTATGCATGTTATTTCCCCTAGAAAAATGCCTGATGTATAGCCTTCTGAAGCATTTTTCTTTTTTTTTTTCTTTTTCTTTTTTTTTTCTGAGACAGGGTTTCTCTGTGTAGTCCTGGCTATCCTGGAACTCACTCTGTAGACCAGACTGGCCTTGAACTCAGAAATCCACCTGCCTCTGCCTCCCAAGTGCTGGATTAAAGGCGTGCGCCACCACTGCCTGGCCTGAAGCATTTTTCATGTGCTGCCTCTTCCCACTCCCAAACTTGTGTGGTCATGGAGGTACAGAAAGATCCAAAGGCAGGCCCAGAACATCCTTTTCTTGATTGCTTGATGAAAAGGAAAGGAAAAGATATAATGGAAAATCTCAGGGTCTCTCAGTTCTTCGGACTATAGGATCAATAATAGCTGAGAACTTGTCTGAGTCTCAGGTCTCATTTTAGAGGTAATTGGTCGTCTCTGAGAGGGAGAATCCAAGAAGTCAGTCAAGTGATGCCTGTGCAGGCAGAAGTCTGAGAATCACTAGAAAAATTTTACCTTCTGTCCCTCATTTCAAAAACCTTTTTGTCTTCTTCCTAGTCCTGCTGTCTTGCAAGGCATGAGCACGGGAGTGTATAGGCTTAACTGTCAACACAAGATGGGAAGAGTAGGGAATTGGCAGTCCCCTTCACCTCAGAATCTTTGACTTACCTCAGAATCTTTGATTATAAAGTTGGGACTAGGACTGGTGCTAAAAACTGAAGTGCTAGCCTCACAGAAGCCATGTTTGCATTGGATATTCTACATGCCTGGATGGATGATTAGATCTTCATGGTTGTGGACAGTTGAGTTGGTGCAGGCCCAGAGCCAAATTATCTTGGGCTAGCTTTAATTCCCTTAATAATCCATCCCTATATCTGACATAATGCTTTCTTAACTATCAGGTAAAACCTTGGGGATATATTAACTGACCGCTAGCTTCCACCAACCAAAAGTCTAAGACTGTCATTAGACAGTGTGGAAAAAATCTCTGAAGAGATTTCTTTTCTTTGCTGAAAGCCACCTACCAGATGTTCCCCATAAATGCCTTAATTAATGAATTTTTTGTTTTGTGACTGTAAAAGTTTATGTAACCATTTCTATGTTGGACATGTGTTATTTGAGTAACAATAATCCGTGATTGAAAGGATAAAAGCCATAAAGACCAGGAAAAGATTTATAGAACATATGAAACTGAAATGGATATCCAGAATGAATCCCCTAAGATCACAGCTTAAGATATTGGGGGAACCGTGAGTAAATAATCAATAAGAGCATCATGCAAATGGTTACAGAAGCATTTCTGGCACAATACTATTTTTTATATGATTTTTATATAGATGTCCTTGAAAACAAGGAAACACACTTTTACACAGGGGAAATACAGTATGTCACAGCAGCTGTGGTTCTGAACATCCTGTTTAACTCCTTAGCCATTTGCAACTCTCTGTCCCTGGCCCCAGAACTCAGACCTGTCACAAGGGGCACTCATATTTGACTAAGAATAAACTCTGAGATGAGAGCTGTGCTTTCATGTTGGTGGTGAAGACCAAAGGAACAAGATCACACCAATCCAACTTTTTTCAATCCATACTCTTTAAACTTCACAAAGTCAACAAACAGAGGGAATCTTTTCCATCAGTTAGGAAGTTCTGTATCTAGACCCCAAATTAGCTTAAATAGTGTTATTTTTTGAAATCACATATATGCACAGTATTAGAGTTTACTCCAGAAGTAAACTCTATAAGTAAACATGAGAATGAACATGTGGCGTCCATTCCTCTGTGATTAAAAATTATGCCACTTGACAGGAACAACACTACTGAGTTGCTATAAAAATGTTCAAGTGTAATTTTACTGGGTTATGATCCTTACCCATGAGTCTTTCTGCTATCAAAGGCCAACTATTAACCTAATGGCTCTTGTTGAAACCTAGAGCTACTCAGAGAGCTTAAGAACTGTAGGTTCTTGGCTTCTAGTTCTGTGCCCTTAGAGATCCTGATATGTTAGAGTTTGGAGTAGCTTATGCACAAGACCCTGGATTCTAAGGTAGAGCCAGGGCCCAGAGCTACTGCCTTACCTAGTCCCATCACTAAAATCCTCACACTTTAAATCAAGTAGATCTCAGCCTTGGAAGTAAATTAGGATCAACCGCTTCCTCCTCAGACCTTTGGTGATGCTCAGATTCTGTAGTAGCCTTTGGGTACTGTGACAAAATACCCGAAGCAGTAAATTTGAGAAGAGGGAAGTTTGATGAGTTTGATTCGGGAACAGTTTGGGAGGCTTTCGTCTATGGTTGATTATACCCACTAGCTCTGTTGAAGCTATGTAACAGAGAAGGATTGTGGGGTTATGAAGTTCACAGGAGCCATGAAATGATAAATGAGAGGAAGGAGTTTCGGGTCCTCCTGTGACCTAATACCTTCCACTAGTCTCTACCTCCAACAACTCCCAAGAGTACCAAACCTTCAACACATGGAATTTTGGGGGCACTCTAGGCCCAAACATTAGAATGCTCTATCCCCTGAGATTAGGACTTAATTCCCTGGAGTAGCCAAAGCATCCTGTTGTTCTGATTACAGTCAGTGTGGGCATCTCCACCTCAACTCTAACTTCCAAGGGCTGAGAGTATAGAAAAGCTGAATTTTTTCATAGGCAGAGACTCTGACATTGTCATAACTGGGGAAAATGCGCACTTAAGAAAGGGGATGTGAATTCACCACAACAGGCTTGTTTAATTAAAAATGTCAATGATTCAAGAAAGCACCATGTGGGTACATCTCTGTGCCTGTGCTGGATAGTAACTTAAAAGGAAAGGCATGGTTCTTCATGCTGCACACAAGGTTGTACTGTCCTTTTCCTCCCTTTTTCTCAGACCATTTGCCTTATAAAACTTGTACCTGTTGATGTTGTTGGTTTTTAAAATCTCATTCTTTGAAAAATATCTTTTAGAAACCCAATAAGCCTACTGCTACCTTTCTACTGTCTTTTTCAAAGGCTGTTTCATTTCTTTGAACCAACATTATTAAGGGATATTGTCCTTTCGTCCCCTAGCTTCCTTAGAAGGAAGAATCGAACTTCAGCACTTTATTCCCAGTTGTGAAATTACCTCCTGTCTTAAAGATAAGCTTATGAAATGGCACTAGTTTATAAATCCATTAAAAATATTTATTTAAAGGAGTATGAGCAGAAGCATCCCACATTAGTGAATGAAACTGCTTGGTGAAGACATGGAATGTTAAATGTAAGCTCAGAGAGTCTCCAGAGGACCCCGAAACAATAGAGGCCATTGCCATTGCTTCTGGTTGCCCAACATGGCTAGATGGTGGACCCTATTGCTCAAGATCTCACAGATTACAGAACATTAATCTTGAGCCTACCGTGAAACTCTCCCTACTGTTAGCATTTGCAGTGTTGGAAAGTGCTATGCAAGCTTCTGTGGAAGAAAAGACATCAAATCCAGTACAAGGCCTTTCATGATGCAACAATGTATCAACCTGTTAGGCAAGATGTAGCCACTGTTACAATAGAGGCAAAACTGTTGGGGGGATGACCAACTGTTCTTTTGATTGGATTTGAAGTGTGCTCCGTAGCAGAAATTTCATGCCTGGTACTATAAACAAGATTTAAAAACCATAGCTAGAGAAGTTGTAGGCCCCAGGGAAGAACCCACTGATCTTGTTTTTCTAAATGGCCGTGTTGTCAAACTCCCTTCTTAATATTTATGCACATCTCTACACATTTGTGCAGCTCTCAACTTTGGTCAGAAACGAGTCTTATTTTAGTATCTAGTACTTAATGCAGAAAACGCATCCCTGTTTAAGGTGTTGAGGATAAGCAGCTGTGAGGGCACAGCCGTAGATGGATCATCTATATCAACATGTAACCCCCCCCCCCCCAAGGTCAGGAAGCATTTCAGAAGAGGGAGCAGAAAGAATGAAAGAGTCAGAGGTGGGGATCTGTGCTGTGAAATGCCATCTCCGGAAGGAGACATGACTCATCACATGTGAACCACATCAGGAGGGGTTTTCTTCACAAGAGCTACACAGGATCAAGCCAGTTAAAAATTTAAATATGGATTGTGGAGGGATTTCCAAGGCTGCCCTACCCCCTCTTCCAGGGGATCTATTGGCAGTTCGTGGCTGATGGGACAGGAAGAATCACTTTTCTTTAGGGCTATGACCACTGGTAG
This sequence comes from Mastomys natalensis, assembly GCA_021653895.1. Lineage (NCBI taxonomy): Eukaryota > Metazoa > Chordata > Mammalia > Rodentia > Muridae > Mastomys > Mastomys natalensis. The sequence continues at coordinate 609,587 of JAJTUV010000037.1, forward strand.
CTTCTCCATGCTCCAGTGGATGACCTCACATTCATGCACACATGGACAGCACTAGTTGGACTCAATTAAATGAATAAATAAATAAATAAATAAACTCATTAAATAAGAATTAGGACAGGATGTTGGGAGGGAGATGATAAAGGAAGTCTTTGGGGAATCCAGAGAGGAGGGAGAGACCAATATGGTCAAGATCCTATGAAAATTTCAAAGGGAAAATCTGGTGTTCACATTATCCTTCTGTCTGGATAATGGATACTAGCTGATATAGTCAACCCTATTCCCAAGTAAGGTAGGAAGAATTAGTAGGGCCTGCAGTCAAAATGTCTTACCTGAAAACTAGTTACTTTGTATTGTTTAAGTGTGATTTCTGTCTTTGCATTCTAAGTGTCTTGACTTTGATGCAAAGAACATTCCAGTGTACCTGTTGTCTCTCAAACTAGAAGTGCTTGGCAGAAGGTTTAGGTCTTTGTCTTGTTAGATTTGTTTCTCCACTTTCAAACTGCTGACATTCCTATAATAATGCTAATGGGTAAAGAGAGAGAGAGAGAGAGCAAGAACCAGAGTGAAAGTGAGGGCAAGAGAGTGAAAGAGTGAGAGAGATGGAGAGAGAGAGAGAAAGAGAGAGAGAGAGACAGAGAGAGAGATAGAAAGAGAGAGAGACAGAGAGAGAGAGTGTGTGTGTGTGTGCCCGGTACTCATGTAGAAACTAAAATTATATTGCAGAATAGAATGATGGCCCTCAGGTTATAAAATATGAGAGAGAGTAGTGTATAGGGTTCCAAAATTTATTAGAAATGAATTATTGGTTCCATCAAATAGAGAAACTTTATTCTGCAACATTTCATTATATATTCAAAATATGTAGCAACGAAGACTTGAAAGATTGTTCTTTTTCTGATACTGGGTATTATTCCCAGTCCTCTGCATGTTAGGCATGTGTTCCTCTGTTGAACTCTGTTCTCTGTGCTTTTTGTTTGAGAGAACCTTGCTAAATTGCCCTGGCTGATCTCAGAAATTTTGATCCTCTTGCCTCAGCTTCTGCACGGAGTATAGGAATGGATAGCTATGGGCAGCTGGAGCTTGTGGATTACTGGCACACTGAACGTCTGAATGTTTGAGAAGTTACAAATGTTTATCTTGAGAAGAACATTACACATTCTACAATGTATCATTTTATCATACCATACACATAAATATGTATAAATATTATGTTGATATAAAACAAATAGGCAAGAAAAGAATAACCTAAACAGTTTCTACCATCTCTGCTGTACATTGTTAACCCCATTCCACAACGTTTAGACCTGTTCTCTCATTTTGATTTTCTTACAAGGTTTATTTAAGAAGCTTTGCTGGGTTTTGTTGTTTCATTTTGCCTATTTTTGGCTTTGTTTTTTTGTTTTGTTGTATTCTTTTGTTTTGTTTTCTATTTTTAGAAAGAGATTCAAGTATCAGCTAGCCCAGTTCTCTTGGGTTCTTTCTATCTTAGACAGCCTGGGACAATGGCTCATCTTAGGAACCTGACCCTCCTGTGGGGTCTCATATCTTGCAGTCTCATCTCTGCACTTAAAGGAGCTGAGAAAGGTGTTGGATCACCACCTCCAGGGGTGGAAAATGCCCAGATCTAGAGGTGAATCTACAGGGCAAGGACAGTCACAAATTAAAGATGAGGTGGAGGAGGAGAAAAACAAGAATTGGCCACTTTGGAACCATCTCCGTGTCCTTAGGCGCCGAGACTCACGGAACTGGCCTTAATTACGCTGGCTTTCTGCAGTCCCAGGGAAACTGATTAGAACTGCAGTTGAGCTGAAGTAAACAGATGGGGCTGAAGTGACCTTTTAAGAAAGATAGACAGTAACTAGGCACAGCGACCTCTCGACCTTCTTTTGGTGGCCCAGGAGAGGTGTAAGGGGTGGTTGGTAGAGCCAAAGGGAACTCTCTTCTTTTTAAATCTACCATTGCTATGATAATTTCAAGGGCTCCTTTAGGATCTGTGGTAGAATACATGAACACCAGACCTCCTAGATTCCTGCTCCACCCTGCACCCTCCACCCACCACTCCAACAAAAAGCCCCTTTGTGCTCACTGAACCTTGGCACCCACCGTGAATGCAGCCTTTATTCGAGCCCCACTTCAGAGTTCCACTTCAAACTTCCTTAAGCGCGATGGTTTTGACGTCAACTTCTAAAACCACAAAGTAAAAGAACTAGAAAGAATTTCTGAAACGGTCTGACCTGCCTTCATTTTTTTCACTTTTCCATTTTTCCCCCCTGTGACAGAACAGAAAATAGGACTAGAAAGTTCAATGGACTTGTCCAAGATAAAGCAATTGGTTGACTATTGAACCAATCTGTTGCCGCCGAACCTAGAAACACTTATCTGTAATCTCGCCCCATTATTTTTCAATTTCATCCTGTTAAAATTCCCATGGGAAAACTAATGGACCTGTAATCCTATTAAATGCTAAATCACTTTTTCCCATGCTTACATGTCAGGGAAGTTTGAGAACTTGTTTTTAGTCCCTCCTTTAATCTTCCCCAAACCCTCATTCCAGGGTGAGGCTTACTACAGAATTTGTTCTGCTTCACCTTATGGGTTTCCAGCTTGAAAGGACTCTAATAAAGTAAATTTTAGGTCTGTTGATGCAAAGAAGTTGGGTATCTGGAAGCATGCATTAATTTTATTTGGGCCCAACATTACCAGATTTCAGGAACACACCTATTTTGGACTTGAATCTTAGAGTATCAGATTTACCTTTGGTCTCCTGACCAAAATTCAAGATCCTCTGCTACTTAGTTCTCTTTGGGGATAGGAAGCTTTATTTTTAATGTCTGCTTAGGCACTTGCTTCTCTACCTGGAAGGATTTTTCTTTTCTTATAGTTTGACTCCTCTTTTGATTCTAGTGAATTAATTCCTCCATTAAGAAGACATCTATAACCTTTCAATGTCAGCTGGTAACCTCTCTACTGCCCCCTGGGTAGGCCTTTTTCTTAGAGTGTGTGGTATGGTACCCTGTCATTATTATCAGCCCACGACCAAGTGAAATAGGACATTCAATTCTTAGAGGTTGTATTGTAGATGGAAAACATCAAAGGAATATAACTATCCACTTGCTGTTTGGTTCCATCAAAGGGCATTCTGGAAGGGGTAGATCATGTAGTCTTGGGAATAGATAGAAAAGAGTAGTAACTGCATTGGAAATGAAGGAATCTTTTGTTACAATTTTAATTGTTCTGATTCTTGATGCAGATCATCACCATATTGTGTTTGTCAATACTCATGGAAGTAACTGTGTGACAAGATAAATTTTAGTCTATATAATTAATATTTTAGCAAACCTAGTTAAAAAGAAACCTAGTTAAACAAAGGCACATAGCTCCTCAAAGATGAATGAGTAAGTAGATAACTAAATAAATTTCAAAGGAATCAAAATAGAAGACTATTATCTAATAGCTAAGCCAAAATAAGTATAGCCATCATGATTCTGAGAGTCCAGGTATTATGATTTAGAGAAATTAAAACCCTATTAGCTTCAAAAATTTCTAACTTCTTTTGAAAGTTAACATAGAAACCCATCAAAAACAAATGCAGAGTCTTTCACTATTCAAGAGTTTTTATACACAAGAGCACAGTTGTGTAACTAAACTATACATTAATTTGTTATCAATTTCAAAAGAATTAAAAGCTTTCTTAGCACATAGAAATAAGTGCTGAATGGGGATAGAAATACTAATTGATCATCACACTGTATGCATATGCTGAGGATAATATTGTTCTCTATACATATAAAACAAATTGCAAAAGTTGAAAACAGATTTAGATGAGATTTATTCACAGCAGCCAACCCTTATCACCAGCCACAAGAGACACCCAAAGGGGATACTTCCTTCTCTGGGAGGATGGTCTAAGGTCCAGTTTCACCTATACAAGTGGGCATACTTAACACCAGTTGAGTGGCCTCATAATCATAGGAGTCTGGGTCTGCTACTATGATTCCCTGGGTGCTCTGTCTGTTCAGTCTCATGGAAAAGCTTCCTAGAAGCCAGGGGTGATCTAGTATCATGACTCTAGAAAGTAGGTGTTGTCTAAACTACAGACCCAGTAGATGTAAAGGTAGGGTAAGCCCACAGGGCTTGTAACTGTGCTAGACCCATAGTCAGTATAAAATGGCAGGGCCAAAGGTGAATACAACTCAGTAAGAATCTGGACACAGAAGATGACAAATTAGTAGATATTATATTTAAAACTATTCAGGATGGACCAAAAAGCTGATCTAGATCACACTGATATCTGATAAAGTTAATATCAGAGCTTAGAGAAATAAGCCGATCCTTATGGCTCCTTACCTAGCTCAGGAGGGCTACTTCCTAGGGCACAGACTAAAATGCTATTATTAAGTAATGAGACTGGCTATTAAAAAAACATAAGAGAAATGTGCTCTTTAAAGGATCCTGCAGAGCTGACTAGATTTTAATAGACCAGCTGAACCCAGGAACTATACTTACTTTCCTATCCTAATTCTAAGACCTATATCCAGTCTGATTGAAAGCTATTTGCAAGCTGCAGATTTACTGGACCTATATTTGTCCAATAGATTAGCCACTGGCCACATAAAGTTATATAAGTTTAAGTCTATGATATTAAAGTAAAGTATAATCCAAAATTTAGTAACTGGTTTCTATTACCCTCAAGGGCTCAATAGTCAGATAAAGTGCCCTCAGGTTTGGACAGCACACATTGGTAGGAAGTTACAGATAAGACAGGGTGTTTTCTATCATTGTAGAAAGACCTATTGGAGAATATTGCATTACACAAAACCTAATTTTAGAGTCTATCTATATGTCAATGGAATAAAAGCACTAAGTTCCAAAATGTGAAATTTTGTGCTCATGTGCCTCACTTTTCAGGTAGCTTTCTTAGCTCCTTGGGGAGAGTTTGTCCTCCCTGGGTGGTGTGAACTTTGCCCTCATGGTGTCTGGTTCATGGACGACTTGGCTTGGTCCTGCCTTAAAATCTGTGCTTCTGTGACTTCGGAAGGGTTACTGGAAGGCTACTCTGGGTGTTGCATCTGGGAATCTGGAAACCTATGAATGAGTTCCTTCCCCTAAATCCCCAGTCAACTGTTGGCCAGTTGGGTAGCATGACCGAGAAGCCTGCCCATTGTGATATCCTCTCTAAAGTTATTGTCAACCCCTGGTTGTCTCGATCTGTCTCCTCTACAGGCTTTTCCACAGTTGTGTCTGTGCCTGCATTTGCCCTGGCCCTGTAATTAAAGTTTTGCTGCTCACATTATTTTTATGGGAGAGAAAGCTTTTCTTTAGTGCTGTGCTGGCAATGTGTAGCAACTGGATCTCTGGGGGAGAAAAGACTTTGATTTGTAGTGTTAGCTGAATATCATAGCACGAATACACCACCACTGGTTTCAAATTTCTAGTATGACATCTGAGAACACAGATCTGGGAAGTTCTTTGGACACATGGGTGTAGTAACTGCAAATAACCTCAAGACCATGGAAGGCAGCAAAACAAAATAATTAAAGTGATGAAATCTGACTGGCATTTTTTAACCTTTTCTTTAATATATACATTTATTACATATTGCTTACATATACATGCATACATATGTATATATAACATATGTATACATAATATATATATACATATATCACATATTGCTTACATAAATACATATGCATACATATGCATAATAATGTATTACATATTGCTTATATACATATGCATATATGTATATATAACATATGCATGCATAATATATACATATATGACATATTGCTTGCATATATGCATATTTTACAATTTACCATTAGTTTAAATAACTAAAACTTTTAATAATGGTTTGTGTTTAATAACTGGCCCATAGAACAGCTAGAGACTGAGCAATTGACTCTCTTTGAACTGATAGGAGGACATTCTAGCACATTGCTTTTCACTGAAGAAATTAGTCTACATAAGAGAGGTCTATATCTGATTGCAACCCTGTTTATGTATTGAAAACATTGGTGCATACTCTTGAAGATTCATAGAATGTAGGAATCTGTTATCTATGACTACTACAGAGCTAAATCAATGAGAGAGATCTGATATTAAGTATATTCAGAGATTTAGAGACCTAAGTTGGCAAAAGCTCTCTGCTTTCATGGGAGAGTTTGCCTGACTTGCACAAGCTCTGTAAAAATAAGGCAGAATGTTACTGGCTAAGAACTCTGATGGGGATCGCTTCAGGCTCCTCCACAGTTCCATGATCTTCTCTTACCACTGCTTAAGACACCTCAGAGATTTAAATAAAGACATTTGCTGTGTTGTGTTAGGAAGGCCAGCTGTAAGACCTGGGCTCCTCTGCATTATACAACACTATACTTAAAAACTCCCATCTGTGCTTACATGTTGCCTAAGAAGGCTTGTTGTGTTTTGTTTTATTACTGTGATGAGAAACTCCTGAAAGGTGGGAATAAGTGTCTGTTGGATGGGTGGTTTACCCATGTCTGGTGGAGTGTCTGATTTGGAAGGCAAATGTTTGATCCATATGCAGTGAATACTAGCTTCAGTACAAGCAGTGTACAAGCAGTGTGGAGTAGGGAAAGGCAACCTAATACATTCTGTTAGCTTATTATTCCAAGATCTTGGGTTAGATTAATTTTTTTTTATTGGAAATTTTATTTACATTTCAGATGTTCTCTCCTTACCCCATTTCCCCCCTCCCTCCCAGGAACTCACCATCCCTTCCCCCCTCCTCCTGCCTCTACGTTGGTGTACCCCCACCCACCCTCCCCCGTACCTCACCTCCCCACCCTCGAATATCCCCCCCCATGACGTCCAGCCTTCATGGGACCAAGGATCTCTTCTCCCACTTATATATAGCTCCCTTGCATATGTAGCTGGAGCCATGGGTCCCTCCCTAAGCGCTCCCAGGCTGGTGGTTTAGACCCTGGGGGCTCTGGTTGGTTGGGATTGTTGCTTTCCTCATGGTGTCACGAATCCTCTCAACTCCTTCAGCCTTCACTCTATCTTCTCCATTGGGAACCCCATGATCAGATTGATGGTTAGCTGTGAGCTCTGGGTATGTCAGACTTTGCAGACTTCTAAGGAGACAGCTATATCAGGCTCCTGTCAGCATGTACATCCTGACATCCACATCAACCTCTACCTTTGGTGACTGCACATGGGATGGATATCCAGGTGGAATGGTCTGTAGACGGCCCCTCCTTCAGTTTCTGTCCTGCACTGTGTCTCCATATTTGCTCCCTTGAGTATTTTGTTACTCCTTCTAAGAAGGACTGAAGCCCCACCTACTTGGTTATCATTCTTTATGAGCTTTATGTGGTCTGTGAGTTGAATCTTGGGTATTTCAAGCTTCTGGGCTAAAATCCAATAATCAGTGAGTGAATACCATGTATGTTCTTTTGTGATTGGGTGACTTCACTCAGGATGATATTTTCTAGTTCCATCCATTTATATAAGAATTTATCAAATTCATTGTTTTTAATAGCTGAGTAATAGTCCATTGTATAAATGTACTACATTTTTTGTATCCATTCCTCTGTTGAAGGGCATCTGGGTTCTTTCCAGTTTCTGGCTATTATAAATAAAGCTGCTATGAACATAGTGGAGCATATGTCCTTGTTGTGTGTTAGAGCAGTGAGATTAAAATTTATCAGTACCAAAAGAGACCTCCAAGTGTTTTTCTGCCATTTCTAGAGTCCTTTTACTCCCTAGAGAACAGGAGGACAGAAAAGTAGAACAGTGGCTAGTAGGAACTTGGAAGCTGAGACTTGTGGAGATAGTTCATTCTTAGATCTTTTATTTCCTACCTATACCATTGGGAGACGACTTTATCTCCCAGCCTGTTTTTACATCAGTGATGTAGTGATGACCTCCATGCCACTAAATAGTCTAAAGTAAATAAAATGATGTGTGGACCACAAACATGAAGTTCTTCTTTCCTCTAACTTTTATTGGTCTCTCATTACATCACATCAGCAGTTTCCCCTCCCTCCACTTCTCCCAGTCCCTCCCCCAACGACTGCTCTCCCACAGATCAACTCCCCTTCTGTTTCCCTTCAGAAATGAAAGAGGAGGAAGAGGTGGAAGAAGAAGAGGAGGAGGACAAGAAGGAGGAGAAAAACAAAACAAAACAAAAGAGCAGGCCACCCAGGGATATATGTCTACCTATCTACCAAACGTGACCTAGCAAGATACAATAAGACTGAGCACAAATTGCACTTCCAGGTCTCTAGTGCTGGGTAAATGAAAAAAAAAAAAAAAAAAAAAAAAAAAAAAAAAAACCATTCCCACCCTCATCCCAATTGCTTGCCTTGGATATAACTTACTATGTGGCTACTGAGTCAGGCCAGTAGAACCAGGGTTAAAGGAATTATTCCACGTCTGTGTTCAACGTGTATTAGTAGAAACTGAGAGAAAAAGTTTATAAGTTCCACCTTGGCCTATTTACTCGAATTATTTACTCAAATTATTTACAAAATAAGGCAAGCTGGGTAGGTAGGATTCAAAAGCTATGCTGACTAAAAGAAATGTTTTAACTAGGAGCTCTGAACACCCAGACATCACCCAGAACTCTGTCCTTGAGTGCTCTTGGCCTGTCCCCAAGGTGAGTAGACAGGTGAAAGCCAGTGATGAAGCTGAATGACACAACTTTAAAACTTACAACTTGATATCATTGCCTGCTAAAGTGCTTATGCAAGCTCTGGCTGCTCAAGGTTGTTATGAGGTTTATTGTTTGGGGAGAAGGTCATGTTGTTCTTGTCCCAGAGGCTTTCAGTCACAACCTGGCCTCAAATGTTCCCATCCGTTTATCTATTGAGACAAAGGGGTTCCTCTGTTGACGTTTCCTTGTGTCTCTGTGGAGTCTGTGGATTATGATCGTTTGCAGGCAATGGACCAAGTGTTCCCGTAGATATTTGTTTTTGCTCATTCCCTTTCCAGCCCTTCTCATTCCAGTCTCCTGTTTTTGCTTTTATAGTGGATATTATATATTCTATAGCTGATGATATGGAGGATAAAACATTCAAGGGTATACAACTTAAGAGAGATAAGTTAAGCTTCCCTTGCACCTTCTTGCCTGCCAGTGTATGGTGAACTCTCAGAATCAAATGAGCACAACTGAAATTGCACACATGGTTGGCAGTTACTTCACTGAACAGGTTGGACAGAGCAGAGCAGGTAGGAACTCCATTTGTGAATAGTCTGCCAATTCCTGGTCTTTCATATTCCTTTTTTTCCCACCTGTGGAAGATACTCAAGTATATTTCATTATAATGAAAGCACCTTAGGAATGATGGTACCCCAGCAGCTGTCAACTGCTAGGGCTCATTACCTCAAGAACTAGGAAGACTTCAGGCTTAGAGAAGGAACTATAAAATCAATGATTAATCTGCTAATCTCTTGAAGATTCATAGAATGTAGGAATCTGTTATCTATGACTACTACAGAGCTAAATCAATGAGAGAGATCTGATATTAAGTATATTCAGAGATTTAGAGACCTAAGTTGGCAAAAGCTCTCTGCTTTCATGGGAGAGTTTGCCTGACTTGCACAAGCTCTGTAAAAATAAGGCAGAATGTTACTGGCTAAGAACTCTGATGGGGATCGCTTCAGGCTCCTCCACAGTTCCATGATCTTCTCTTACCACTGCTTAAGACACCTCAGAGATTTAAATAAAGACATTTGCTGTGTTGTGTTAGGAAGGCCAGCTGTAAGACCTGGGCTCCTCTGCATTATACAACACTATACTTAAAAACTCCCATCTGTGCTTACATGTTGCCTAAGAAGGCTTGTTGTGTTTTGTTTTATTACTGTGATGAGAAACTCCTGAAAGGTGGGAATAAGTGTCTGTTGGATGGGTGGTTTACCCAGTGTCTGGTGGAGTGTCTGATTTGGAAGGCAAATGTTTGATCCATATGCAGTGAATACTAGCTTCAGTACAAGCAGTGTACAAGCAGTGTGGAGTAGGGAAAGGCAACCTAATACATTCTGTTAGCTTATTATTCCAAGATCTTGGGTAGATTAATTTTTTTTTATTGGAAATTTTATTTACATTTCAGATGTTCCTCCTTACCCCATTTCCCCCCTCCCTCCCAGGAACTCACCATCCCTTCCCCCCTCCTCCTGCCTCTACGTTGGTGTACCCCCACCCACCCTCCCCGTACCTCACCTCCCCACCCTCGAATATCCCCCCCCATGACGTCCAGCCTTCATGGGACCAAGGATCTCTTCTCCCACTTATATATAGCTCCCTTGCATATGTAGCTGGAGCCATGGGTCCCTCCCTAAGCGCTCCCAGGCTGGTGGTTTAGACCCTGGGGGCTCTGGTTGGTTGGGATTGTTGCTTTCCTCATGGTGTCACGAATCCTCTCAACTCCTTCAGCCTTCACTCTATCTTCTCCATTGGGAACCCCATGATCAGATTGATGGTTAGCTGTGAGCTCTGGGTATGTCAGACTTTGCAGACTTCTAAGGAGACAGCTATATCAGGCTCCTGTCAGCATGTACATCCTGACATCCACATCAACCTCTACCTTTGGTGACTGCACATGGGATGGATATCCAGGTGGAATGGTCTGTAGACGGCCCCTCCTTCAGTTTCTGTCCTGCACTGTGTCTCCATATTTGCTCCCTTGAGTATTTTGTTACTCCTTCTAAGAAGGACTGAAGCCCCACCTACTTGGTTATCATTCTTTATGAGCTTTATGTGGTCTGTGAGTTGAATCTTGGGTATTTCAAGCTTCTGGGCTAAAATCCAATAATCAGTGAGTGAATACCATGTATGTTCTTTTGTGATTGGGTGACTTCACTCAGGATGATATTTTCTAGTTCCATCCATTTATATAAGAATTTATCAAATTCATTGTTTTTAATAGCTGAGTAATAGTCCATTGTATAAATGTACTACATTTTTTGTATCCATTCCTCTGTTGAAGGGCATCTGGGTTCTTTCCAGTTTCTGGCTATTATAAATAAAGCTGCTATGAACATAGTGGAGCATATGTCCTTGTTGTGTGTTAGAGCAGTGAGATTAAAATTTATCAGTACCAAAAGAGACCTCCAAGTGTTTTTTCTGCCATTTCTAGAGTCCTTTTACTCCCTAGAGAACAGGAGGACAGAAAAGTAGAACAGTGGCTAGTAGGAACTTGGAAGCTGAGACTTGTGGAGATAGTTCATTCTTAGATCTTTTATTTCCTACCTATACCATTGGGAGACGACTTTATCTCCCAGCCTGTTTTTACATCAGTGATGTAGTGATGACCTCCATGCCACTAAATAGTCTAAAGTAAATAAAATGATGTGTGGACCACAAACATGAAGTTCTTCTTTCCTCTAACTTTTATTGGTCTCTCATTACATCACATCAGCAGTTTCCCCTCCCTCCACTTCTCCCAGTCCCTCCCCCAACGACTGCTCTCCCACAGATCAACTCCCCTTCTGTTTCCCTTCAGAAATGAAAGAGGAGGAAGAGGTGGAAGAAGAAGAGGAGGAGGACAAGAAGGAGGAGAAAAACAAAACAAAACAAAAGAGCAGGCCACCCAGGGATATATGTCTACCTATCTACCAAACGTGACCTAGCAAGATACAATAAGACTGAGCACAAATTGCACTTCCAGGTCTCTAGTGCTGGGTAAATGAAAAAAAAAAAAAAAAAAAAAAAAAAAAAAAAAAAAAACCATTCCCACCCTCATCCCAATTGCTTGCCTTGGATATAACTTACTATGTGGCTACTGAGTCAGGCCAGTAGAACCAGGGTTAAAGGAATTATTCCACGTCTGTGTTCAACGTGTATTAGTAGAAACTGAGAGAAAAAGTTTATAAGTTCCACCTTGGCCTATTTACTCGAATTATTTACTCAAATTATTTACAAAATAAGGCAAGCTGGGTAGGTAGGATTCAAAAGCTATGCTGACTAAAAGAAATGTTTTAACTAGGAGCTCTGAACACCCAGACATCACCCAGAACTCTGTCCTTGAGTGCTCTTGGCCTGTCCCCAAGGTGAGTAGACAGGTGAAAGCCAGTGATGAAGCTGAATGACACAACTTTAAAACTTACAACTTGATATCATTGCCTGCTAAAGTGCTTATGCAAGCTCTGGCTGCTCAAGGTTGTTATGAGGTTTATTGTTTGGGGAGAAGGTCATGTTGTTCTTGTCCCAGAGGCTTTCAGTCACAACCTGGCCTCAAATGTTCCCATCCGTTTATCTATTGAGACAAAGGGGTTCCTCTGTTGACGTTTCCTTGTGTCTCTGTGGAGTCTGTGGATTATGATCGTTTGCAGGCAATGGACCAAGTGTTCCCGTAGATATTTGTTTTGCTCATTCCCTTTCCAGCCCTTCTCATTCCAGTCTCCTGTTTTTGCTTTTATAGTGGATATTATATATTCTATAGCTGATGATATGGAGGATAAAACATTCAAGGGTATACAACTTTAAGAGAGATAAGTTAAGCTTCCCTTGCACCTTCTTGCCTGCCAGTGTATGGTGAACTCTCAGAATCAAATGAGCACAACTGAAATTGCACACATGGTTGGCAGTTACTTCACTGAACAGGTTGGACAGAGCAGAGCAGGTAGGAACTCCATTTGTGAATAGTCTGCCAATTCCTGGTCTTTCATATTCCTTTTTTTCCCCACCTGTGGAAGATACTCAAGTATATTTCATTATAATGAAAGCACCTTAGGAATGATGGTACCCCAGCAGCTGTCAACTGCTAGGGCTCATTACCTCAAGAACTAGGAAGACTTCAGGCTTAGAGAAGGAACTATAAAATCAATGATTAATCTGCTAATTGCTGCCATTGTCTGAGGGAACCTATCTGCTTCCTACAGGTGATTACTTCTGTTTCAGCATACAGCCTCACCCTGTGGATTGTTGCCTTCATCAGGGTGGAGGTGTGTGCCCTCCAAGGTTTGCCTCTTCCTGGATTCCAAAGCGATTGCACATGTAAGACAGTAGCTGATTTCTATACTTTTCCCCTTGACCAGGAATAAGGCATGATAGGTGGTCAGAGCCAAGCAGGCATCTGAGCCAAAGTAAAGGAGATACAAAATGAAGGCCAAGATGCCAGGTTTTCATCCTGCACACAGTTATCAAGTAGGTACATATGAGCAGTGACTGCTCTTTAGCAAAAGCAATTTCAAAGAGCCTGATTCAAACTAATGTCTGTCTTGTCCTGGTGTATGCCCCTTCCTGGAAATTCTTACAAAAGAGCAACTTTTAAGGCAAATCTTAGTGATTATGGGTACAGACAACTGCTCATCCTTCTCCATCCAGCTCTTGCCAATTATGACTCAGAATCACATGGGATCTCAAACCCCTTTTAAGTTTCTTAGTAGAAAAATCCCATAGTGATAGGCAGCTAGTTGGATATTAGCAGGTCTGGTTGTCACTGTGGATGAATGTTTCCTTCACAATCAGCAGTTTGTCAAACCAACATCGAGACTGAGACTGCAGGACTCTGATTGCTGATAGAGGATCAAAGCCATATCACTGCTTGTGTATGAAGATATGACATTGGGAATGACCTAGGAAGTCTTTCATGGATAACTATCTTATGTGATGACCATCTAGCCAGAAGACTCTTTGTAAAGACTAAGGACACACCATTGTCCATACCCTTAAGAGTTAATATGAATGGTTCTGTCAATCAGCTGGACAGAATGATACCCTTTAAAAAAAAAGATTTCCTAGAGATCTTATAAATAGCATAAATCTGCCTGGGATGTCAGCTGGCACAACGATCTGTGGCCACTTTCTACTCTCACTCTTAAAGGTGTTCCACATTGCTCTGTAATGAGCAACTTACTTTCTACTCTGAACTATGTCGCACCTAAATTCTTTTAACAGATGTCACAGGATTCGGGACCTGAGTAGAATCCAGAACAGATCCTGGTGACAATAAGCTAGTGATATTAGACATGGGTAATTTAAAGTTACCTCAGTAGATGTCAGAACATATGAAATCTTATTCTTTCCTCATGACTCACTAACTATAGGATATAAGCTGCTTTACTTGAGCCTCAGTGGCCTCCTCTGTAAAGGGAGACTAAAGTCATTTTATTCATGTGTGTGTGTGTGTGTTGTGTGTGTGTGTGTGTGTGTGTATGAGAGAGGGAATAGGAAAGTGTGCACGAGTCATTGTTACCATGCCATACAGTTATAAACTTCATCAGACAGTTGGTCCCTGTGATGATGTGACCATGTATATTATTGTATCTCTATCCCTTCTCCTTACTTTCAATGGAGACAAAGCAGTAAGAATATAATGGAACATTTGAGGATACACATGTTTCTTAGCTGTCCAGGAGAGCTAATAGGGAGAGGAGTATTGGCGAGCCCAGGGACCATGACAGAGATGTCAGGTTTCTTTTGAAGATGCTGATTAATGTCTCAAGGGTTGGTTGTTGCTTAAGAGGTTCATCCATCGGAGGTTTCAGAAAGGATGCACCTACATAGCAAGAAAAGCCTGCCTTGTCTGGGAAATACATGGGCACGTGTACCTGAAAAAACTAGTATTTAACTTGCCTTTAAGAACCAATTTTTTTCAAAGGACACTAATGTCCACTAATACTATACCTACCCAAGGTATCATGTGCCAGTAACAGCAAAATACATTTATGTATATTGTGGCTTATACATTTTGATTGTTATCTATAGCTCTTAGCTCATGACTCCAATCTGAAGGCAGGAAATTTAAAACTCCAATTATCGCTTTTCTCTGTCCTAGAGCTACTTGGAAAAAAATTCTGTCATATCTTAATTACAAGACCCCATTTTAGAAGAGGTTCTGGAAGAAGGGATACTGTACAAAGAGGTCAAGAAAATCTGCAGAGACAGGTCATGCCCTCCACTCAGCCTAGTAGCACTAAGCTGTGACTATGTAAGTTTTCATTACCTTTCAAAACAAAAAAGTTTAGACAGTTCTAGGTAACCAAACACAGGGACACTCCATAGGATGCCATGACTACAGAAGATAATTATGTCCCTATTGTCTCCTGACCCTCGCATTTCTTTATTTTTGTAATATCCTTTATAATAATATAATAACAACCCCAAAGAAGGTTATGAAAACCATGACCTTACCTTTCAAGAATCATGGGTAAAATAACCTAGGGCTTATGACAGAAATCTGAAGTGGAAGTGGCTCAGGCTCTAAAGAGAACAGCGAACCTGTGGGACTTGATGTTGCAGAGATAGTTTCAGAACTGTGCTGTATTAGAGGCGAGCTGATGCACCCCCAAGAACTCATTACCTACTTTCTGCTGGCAGGAAATCTCAATACTTTATAGGGTCACAAAAATGATCTGTGGTGTGAAAATACAATCGTATAAACTGAGTTTGAGTTCATATTTTCTATTCCAGATCTATGCTCAGAGTTGCAAGATCTCAGACAATAGGATGAAATATGATTTAAAAATGAAACTTTATAAGAAAAATATTCAGGGACACAATCTAAGTGATAATTGATTCATGACATGGATCTCTAAATAGGAAAATGTGCAAAGTACAGATAAGCAAGACTCCAAATAGCCCTTGCTTTATATGCTTATAATTACAAAGGAACAGGAAGGAACATTACAACAGAGAGCAAATAAAGTAATTTGGATAATTATATTAATTGGTCAAATAAACATAAATAATTCAAATAAATATTAATCATCTGAATTCTTTCAGTATAAAAATATTATACGATTGTGAAAACCAAAAATTATCTCATTCATTTCCATAGGTAAAATGAAATGATGATAAAACTTGGACAACCAAAACTAACAAAAAATGTACCAGGAAATCAAGTTAAAATGAAATCAAGGTGCAAATATCAGTGTCAAATAAATGAGGTATAGGAACAAACCCTCAAATAGGGAAAAGGAAAATAAAGTTTTGTTTAGTAAGAGGCATGCAGCAGTTGTCTAAATCTATGCATCAAAAAATCTCGACTGCAAAACCAAACAAAACGAAGCAAACAGACGATAAATACAAGGAAACTGACAAAGCTCCATGGTAATTAGCTGGTGGTAAACAGCTGTATGAATTCCAAATGTCAAATAAGCCAAAAATTGGAAGCAATATGCTGTAATGAAGAATATAACCAAGAAATCCAATTTAGTACAAGCAAGCTAAGATAAAGTCACTGGAGTGTATGTATTTCTTTTACTTTGCAAACTGCTGAGAGAAAATATACACTTTCCCTATTTTGATGGAATGTGTATGACTACTGATTACATATTTAGCTATAAAGAAAATCTTAATAAATACATCCCATCTAGGCGTCTTACCTGTTATATTCTCTAAGTAGATGCAATTAACACAAGAATGAGAAATACAAGGGCAGAAGGGACATTACATGGGACTGAACTTTCTCTTCTAAATAGTACTGGATCAATAAAGAAATAGAATTGAAATTATATATTAAGCATTTGAAAAGTAATGGAGCAAAGAACATTTGGTACAAAGGCCAACGAGTTATTGTTAAAACTATATCATAGAAAAAGGTCATTGTTCCTTTTATAGTTTAAAAAACTTTTTGAAGGCTGGGAAGCAGCTCAGTGATGGAATGCTTTCCTGGCATGCTGGAGGCCTGGCACCGCAATAAAGCAACAAATAAGTATAAAAAAATAAACAAAAGGTAGCAAGTAAGTAGAAATAAATAAACAAAAAGTAAGGGAGCCTCATTTTCAAATTTAGGGATTTGGAGGACAAATGGAGTAACCAATAAATAAATAAATAAAAATAAATAAATAAATAATAAATAAAAAATCTAGAAGAAATATAATTGCAACCTACTTACTTTAAATGATTTATTTTTATTGTTTTTAATTACGTGTATGAGTGTGTATCTGCATGTGATTGTGTGCAGGTGGTATGTGCATGGATTCTATGGAGGCGCCCACCCACTCTGGTTCTTATCATCTCTCTACCCCGTTCTACAATGATCCTGAGACTTGTGCCATTTAGGATTGAGCATTCCTCAATCTCGTATTTCTTGCACCTGGACTAACTGTTGTAGGTCTCAGAGTTAATTGCTATCAACTGCAAAAAGAAACTATTTTGCTGAGAGTTGAGAGATGCACTAATCTACGGGTATCATAATAGGCCATCAGGAATTGGCTTGATACTATACCCATCTAGTGGAATAATACTAGTAGGCCTTCCCGTAGGAGCTATGATGACCTGTTTAGATAGATATAGGTTTACCATGTGGGACAACTCTTCAATTCAATTAGAAAGTTGTTGGTTACACATATGTTACTAGGGCCACTGTTACTTCAGTGGATTTGTCTTAACAGGCTGGTCATTATTGGAGCTCACAGCTCCACAGATGGTGAGATTTGTGATTACTTTTATTCTCTATTAGGGCTCATAGGACTTTTCAGCACTGTGAAAGCTAGCCAGTAGTGATGACTCTTCGAAGTCAGTACCAGCTTAATTTCTCCATGTTTTATGACTGAAATACGTGGTGTATTTAACAGTAGGTCATATGTTTAGCTTCTGAAAAGTAACAAAATCCAAAAGCCTGTAATATTTGGGGAAGGGATATATGGGATTTCACTGGCCAACAAACCCTAAAGAGGTAACCTATTTTGGCACTAGGCTTTTTATTTGCTAATCTGTAGTGTCTAGTAGGGGTATTGTTTTCCCATGATAGGGTAACTCAATTTAAACTCTTTTAATACATGTGTAGGTATATATTTTAGGAAGCTTCTACTACAGAAAGTTTTCAGATGGCTGTTTTGAGATGTCCTTACTATTCCTTATCTCTCCTTGTATTCCTTCATGCATTCTGTCTTCTCATTTCCTGTCTCATTTAACACTTCCTGTTCCGTTATTCATCTTTAACCTTTTATATCCCTACATCCTATGACCTACCTCCCTAACCTTGAGAACACCCACCATGGCCCCTTATTAGTTTCCTGACATCTATGAGTATTCTAAATGGAACACATATATGTGTTGAAGTTAATATCCACAAATGAAACCCTGAGATTCCACCTCACACCAGTCAGAATGGCTAAAAATCAAAAACTCAGGTGATAGCAGATGCTGGCTAGCATGTGGAGAAAGAGGAACACTCCTCCATTGTAGGTGGGATTGCAAGATGATGCAAACACTATTGAAAACAGTCTGGTGGTTCCTCAGAAAATTGGACATATCACTACCTGAGGACCCAGCTATACCACTCCTGGGCATATACCCAGAAGATGCTCTAACACATAACAAGGACATATGCTCCACTATGTTCATAGCAGCTTTATTTATAATAGCCAGAAACTGGAAAGAACCCAGATGCCCTTCAACAGAGGAATGGATACAAAAAATGTGGTACATTTATACAATGGAATGTTACTCAGCTATTAAAAACAATGAATTTGATAATTCATATGTAAATGGATGGAACTAGAAAATATCATCCTGAGTGAAGTAACCCAATCACAAAAGAACATACATGGTATTCACTCACTGATTATTGGATTTTAGCCCAGAAGCCTGAAATACCCAAGATTCAACTCACAGACCACATAAAGCTCATGAAGAATGATGACCAAGTGCGGGGGGGGGCTTCAGTCCTTCTTAGAAGGAGTAACAAAATACTCAAGGGAGCAAATATGGAGACACAGTGCAGGACAGAAACTGAAGGAGGGACCATCTACAGACCATTCCACCTGGATATCCATCCTATGTGCAGTCACCAAAGGTAGAGGTTGATGTGGATGTCAGGATGTACATGCTGTCAGGAGCCTGATATAGCTGTCTCCCTAGAAGTCTGCAAGAGTCTGACATACTCAGAGGCAGATGCTCACAGCTAACCATCAATCTGATCATGGGGTTCCCAATGAAGAAGATAGAGTGGAGGCTGAAGGAGTTGAAAGGATTCGTGACACCATGAGGAAAGCAACAATCCCAACCAACCAGAGCCCCCAGGGTCTAAACCACCAGCCTGGGAGCGCTTAGGGAGGGACCCATGGCTCCAGCTATATATGCAAGGGAGCTATATATAAGTGGGAGAAGAGATCCTTGGTCCCATGAAGGCTGGTCGTCGTGGGGGGGAAATATTCGAGGGTGGGGAGTGAGGTACGGGGGAGGGTGGGTGGGGGTACACCAATGTGGAGGCAGGAGGAGGGGGGAAGGGATAGTGAGTTCCTGGGAGGGAGGGGGGAAATGGGGTAAGGAAAGAACATCTGAAATGTAAATAAAATTTCCAATAAAAAAAATAAAAATAAAAAAAAATTTAAAAAAGGAATTCTTATATACTCTGAAGTCAGGAGACAATAGCAATGCATTTTCTTAAGCTTCTGGAGGCCAGCAGTCAGAAATGAAGGTGTGCTGGGGGAAGCTGGGCCTCTCTTCCTTGTCCTTCCAGCCTCTGGAACCGGTCTTGTCTGCATGAATCTGAATCACTCCAGCTTCTTCCTACAGAGTCATGCTGACTTCCTCCTCTGTGTCTTAATTGAATTTTATCTTATAAGGATGAAGGTCATGGTACCGACACCACACCAGTAATCCTGGTTCATTTCATCCTGTCCAAATCCTAACTGAATCACGTGTCAAAGGCTCTTTGACCAAGTGAGATCAATTTAGTAAGGTCTAGTGTTAATGGTCACATATTTCTAGTGAGAAGGTCTTTTTCAGTCTACTATAGTCATTATATAATAAAAATATTTTGCCTGGATGGCAGACAATAGATCAGTTGACAGAAGAGCCCTGAAGCAGACCCAGAGACAAATGCAAACTATAGTTAAGGAAAATTTGGACTTCAATTCATTAGCAAAAGAAACTTTATTTGCTAATTATTTGTAGATGAAAATAGAGATTACTGTACCTTGACCAAATGAAAGTAAGTCTAAGCTTGCAAATATAAAATAAAGATGAGCAGAATTTTGAGACAATAATAACCAGTAGAAGAAAATAAACATGGTTATATTAATGTATAAAAATAGGAGATAATTTTCCACAAACACCTCTTAAAATATCAAGGATCTAATGTTCAGTAGCAATTATTATCTTTTCTCCTTTTGAAATCTGTTTAATGTAATACTTCTATTAATTTGTTGAAAATTTCATACAATATATTTTGATCATGTTCCTTCCACTTCTAGCCCCTTCCAGATCCACCTCCCACAACCCTTCCCCAACTTCAGGTTTTCTCTTTTTAAATAACACTTATAGTTGAGTTTATGCTGTCCATTTACTCCTGCATTAGGGAACATCCAATGGAGTGTGCTTGACTTACCAGGGACTAATATCCTTTTTAGAAAATTGACTCTCGTTGTCTCAGAAGACATATCACCATCTGTCAATAGCTCTTTAGGTAGGGATGAGTATTTGAGCCCATCCAGGAACTTTACCTTTTTCTTTATAGATCTTTCTATTTTGTGTTACAATGAACATTATTGTGTAATAAAAAGTAAACTGAATAACATCTGAAGAGAGAAATTTTACTTGTGTTTTAGAGTTCCATAGGCATAGTTGGCGTCTTGGCTATCACATTATTGAATATTTATGAAGCTTACTTTCTCTTCTATGGATAGGAAGCAGCATTTTCTTCTGCAGGCTGAAGTAGTCTATGTCTATAGTTGTTTTAAATTTAAGAGTTCTAAGTACAGCAGACTGTGCAGAATGAGGGGGAAGAATATGCAGGTCTGGTGGTTGACTTGCAAAAGGAGAGCAATCGTCACCAAGGCTTTGCATATCCCATTTCTCAGAATGGTGCATGAAATGGTGGGGAGCCTTTAGCAGATGGGCCCTATTGAGAAGTTATCCACTTATATGATTAGTGAAGGCATTGTCCATGAAAGAGATTAATGCAATTCCTTTTTAGTTCTTGAGAGTGACTAATTATAAAAAGAGGAAGGCTTCCTCTTCTCACTCTGTCTTGCTGTATGGTCTCCTCTCTTACACACAGCATCTGTGATTGTGATGCTATCTTCTCTGACGTCCTGACTGGACTCAGTGCTCATATCCTTAAGAGAGTTGAATGCAAAATACAAAATATACAGACTTAAAATGCAGTTCTTCTTGCACATTACCTAGCTTCATGTATCTTGTTTTATAGCAGTGGTAAATGGACCGAAGTACACTTACAAGTAAGAAACCTGAGATATATGTATCCACATTGGAGAATAGAGACACAGAGTTAGAGATGAGCTTGAGGTCCCACCTCTACCCGACATACAGATTCCTGAGATCACTGTATCAGTTATATCTACTTCCAGCTGGTGTATTTGATAAGAGCACACATCCTTTTAAAATGAGTGCTTCTATGTTGATTGTGTCACCCCCCCCAATGCCTTGTGAGGTTTTATATATTTCTTTCCTTTTCATTTTAAATTCCTAGGTTCTGGATTTATTTTGCTGAGAAAAGATATATTTTCTGAATTCTACTAGTAAGGGATTATGGAAATTACTTAAAGGGTTTAGGTTAAGAGACCTTTGAATTACAAAAAGCACAATTTCTCCAGCCAGTATCCATCAGCTAGGACATATTCAAGCTCCAGGAGATTATCACAGTCCTTACTTTGACAATTCCCATCACTGACTCGGATAGTAAATTAGCTTTGCTGTTAGAGACCAGAATTAAAGACGGAGGGATTTTCTAATTTCAGAAAGAAACCAAGGCCAAGAAAAAGATCACATTGTCCTGTCCGTGTCACACACCTTTCCAGGGCTGACTGGGGACAACACTTAGACTTCTGACTCCCAA
This sequence comes from Mastomys natalensis, assembly GCA_021653895.1. Lineage (NCBI taxonomy): Eukaryota > Metazoa > Chordata > Mammalia > Rodentia > Muridae > Mastomys > Mastomys natalensis. The sequence continues at coordinate 631,306 of JAJTUV010000037.1, forward strand.
TCCAAGTTTGTTCCTGTGTTCTTGCTCTCCCTGTTTGATAGAAAGACTCTGAGAAGGGAGGCTACTCCTGGATGCCCAAAATGGTCTTTTGTCCCTATCACTCACTAACTTGACTGGCTATTTTTCTTCTTTGAAGGTGAATAAAATGCACTGGGCTTGTATTATCTCCCACCAACACATAACGTTACTTTTACCAAGTGAGCAAAATGAAGCCATCAATCAGTAAAAAAAAAAAAAAATGCTAGTAGAATCTGCTAAAGACACTAGTAGATTAAATGACCATTTCTACCCAATATGCTGGCCTGTAGGGTCTAGAGTAGGAAAAGAAAGTCTCCAAGAAGATTTTCTATTTAAATTTTACTCTATGTCTGATGGGTCCTGACTTGCTCTAAAGGAACGTGCTGTAAAGGAAAGTTAACACCATAAGGATTTTATTTTTCCAACATAGTTGATAAGAAATTGTAAACTTTATGAGCATACTGTCAGACAATCAGATAATTTCGATCAACAAAACCTCTCTAATTAGAATCTAAATCTAGACTCTTCCTCTTTATAAGAATTTTTGCTTTCCATAGTTCAGTGGGCAAGCTGTCACTCCTGTAAACTATAATTTATATGAAGGTAGATTCTCAGTATATCATTTTTCCCCAAACACAGAATTTTTAATCAAGATCAGGGGTTGGGTCTAAGTAAACTTACATCATGGGAACCCAAGCTTGAGTCTAACTTTGAGGTTACATTCGGATTGCAGAAGTGTGGAACAGGGAGTGAAAAGCTGACTGGGACGTGCTGAGGGCTGACTTTGAAGGCAGAGAAAGCAAAGAAGGCAGAGAAGGCAGAGAAGGCAGAGAAAGAAGGCAGAGAAGGCAGAGAAGGCAGAGAAGGCAGAGAAAGAAGGCAGAGAAGGCAGAGAGGCCAGCAGTGCATACTGACTACAAGATATACCCTGGACCAACAGGCTTGCTACCACTGGAGAGCATTAATAGGCAGAGTAGAGCATACTATGGAATTGTCCCTCCTAAGAGAGGATGGTCTAAGGTAATAATCCACCAATTCTCTCTCCTCATTGGCTGGAATATGCTTCTGAAGGAATAAACTTTCCAGTACTTCAAGCCTGCTTGTCAATGCAGAGAGAAAGCCCCGAAAGAACAAATTGGCTGCTGCTTGCAGCAGGTCATCATAACTGGGGCACCAACACCATCTGCCGAATGACCTTGTGGGAAACAAACTCACATCTTAATTTCAACAACTTTCATTTCATAAGTAGGCTAGAGCTTCTACTGTGACCTCACAAAAATAATTTAGGTATATATTCTTAACCAGAGTGCAAAAGTAAATTCATTTATTCATTAGATTTGAATTCTGAGGAAAAAAATACTAGTTTTCAGACTAGTTTTACTTGAAAATACTGAGAGTGTTGGATCCCGAGTCAGAAGTTAAAGACTCATGTGGTACACCAGAATTATGACATTTAAGCCTGCATTATCTTTTTGGCAGGAAATGAGGCTTCTACCAGCATTTGCTTCTCAAACTGACAAGCAATTAGAGTTGACAAAAAATATAAATGATAATATTCCTATGCTGGCATTGGGAGTAAAATAGAAAACACCATAGTTGTGCAGATCATAAAAATCTGTGCTATGGAAACAGATGCTCCATTCCCTGGGGCCTCTATGGACTGTCCTCGATTTTTGTTCTGAAATATTCACCTTTTCAGGTCAACAGTCCTATTGTGCCTTGAGTGAGAATTTTTGCTGGCACTGATATTTTCTTTTTTCTTTTCTTTTTGTTCTTTAACAAAGTCCTAATTTTTTTATATTTAACTTTTTCCAGATTTTTATGTGTTTACTTACATCATTACATTCCTCCAACTCTTCCCATGTTCCAATATTGCCTCTAAAATTAATGAGCTATTATTATTGTTGTTGTTGTTATTATTATTTGTGTGTGTGGTGTGTGTGTGTGTGTACGTGTGTAGTCTTGTGAGATTTCTTATACCTTCACTGGCACATATCGACTGTTATCATAGTTTAGGTCTTATTTAAACAATAATAAGTCAAGATTTCACAGATGAGACTTCCATGTCATCCATAGATTGTACTGTCTTGCAGCAGATGTCCTTGTGATCTGGCCCTTACAATCTTCCTGTCACCCCTTCCATAATGTTCTTGAGTTGTAGGTTTAGGGTTGTTATGTAGACATATCAGTTGAGTCTAGGAACCATATGGTTAGTAGTTCTCAGTATCCTGACAGGTGTGTCTTTTTGTAATTGTTTCCATCTGTTGCAAAAGACACTTCTTTGTTGATGAAGACCTCATTTATATGGGGCTATAAGGGTAAAGATTTAGAATAAAGTTAGAAAATATGCAGATTTAGAAGAGTGGTAGGAATAGGTTCTCCTCTAGGGTCCATGACCTCACTAATCATGGATAGACAGATGATTAGGTTTATAGTACCAGGCATGAATTCCTTCTTATTGAACAGATTTTTAAGTCCAATTAAACAGCTGTTATTTACCCTAAGATATAAGTGCTACTACTGTACAAGTCTACTTGCCAGACTTGTTATTGTGGTTCATAGTCTTTACAGCTGGGTATGACTGTGGGTTGCTTTTCTCCTTTGACAACTTACATAGTACCTTCAGAAACTATCAGAGATAGTCCCCAGAGAAGGAGACTTCCAGGTCAGTGGAAGCTTTGCTTTTATATGCTCAACAAAAGGAAAATCATGCCTAGCACTGGAGACCTAACCAACTGCCCAGGAATAGTGAAGTCATGCATATTGGAGGAGAACCTACAACTCTCACTGTATTAAACTGGTATTATGCTTAACAACATTTTATGTATTTGTCCTTATACTGACAGACAAAATAATTCTTAACACCTCATCAAGGAGACTTCTGTTTGCGAACAAAGTAGGAAGCCATTACAGGAAACCACAACAAATTAAAATGCAGAATTCTAGAGCAGACCTAATAGACATCTACAATGCATACAATGCCTGCATCCAAGTTCCAGGGATCATTGTCGGAAGAGAAGACAAGAAGATTGTAAGAGCCTGGGACAGAGGAGTTTTCCATGAGATAGTGTCTTTTTGTAACATCAGAAGCTACGTCCATGAAGTCTCACCAACAAGATTGACTAAATGTGAGTCAACAAGGAAATACCAGACATACTAGCTTGGAAGGGGTAAAGCTCAGGAGGCTTCAGCCATTCACAAGATCTACAGGCAACTAAGTGTTGAGAATAGAGAATCCAGTCTTCCCAAGGGGAAAGCACTCCAATTCTTATCCACTTCCAAATGATCAACTCTGAAAACATACCTAAAGTCACATTTCACAGACTGAGAAAGTTGTATACACAGACACATTAATAACAATTTAATACAAAAAGAAGACATGAATTAGAAAGAGAGCATGTGGTTGTGTTAAATGAGGGAATGGGAAAGGGAACTGATATATTATAATTTCAAAAACTAAAATAACTTTTTAAAAAAAATCATGATAATTTTCTTAAGTCTGGACTTTCCCTTACATTATTAAAGCTTGTCACCATGCATAGTCTATGGCCTTCTGAGGCCTATCTCTTTGCCAATCAGTTTTATATCCTAGTGTCTGTTGAAGGTATGAAGGTGGCAGTGTTATTTATGGGTAATTACAAAATCACCTTGCACTGTTTGATTTAATGGAGAAATTTCAATCAAGGTTTAGAGCTCATCCCAGGAAGCCAGTTATGCTGATAGTATTTAATGATTTATTGACTCAGCTCTTCCTGTTTTTTCCCCCCTGAGTTGCAGTTGGTGGTGTGGGAAATGTTTCAAATGGGCTGAAGGCAATGTGATGTGTTGTAGATGCTGTAACTCAGCCATCACCCCCTATCCTTGTATTTTGTGCTAGTGCAGGTGGATCAGAAGGGGCTCAAGTATCACCAACGATTCTTTATTGAAGTCTTTGGTGGAGAATCTACAGGAGACAGTGCTGGCTTAACTGAAAGTGACAGGGACCCATGGAATGACTGAGTTAGTGATGAAGTTACTATGTAACTGCACAAAGTGAACTTTATAATGTGGCCTGGGTAGAGACTCCCTTGGTATGTGAAATTTTTCAGATATGCCAATAGTACATTGTGTGCTGAATCTTCATTATAATTAAGATCTAGTTTGCACAGAATCAATTTTACTAGAATTGCATGCATGGATGCATATATGTCCACACAACAGACACTCTTCTCCAGACAAAGAACACTTTCTTCACCCTAGAAACTCCCTTCTCAGTCTTTCTGCTCCCACATTCCGCCAGTGTTTTTACGTGTTGTTACTATACAACAGTTTCTTTATTCTTGAGTGTCATATAAATAGAATCATGGACGATAGATTTTTTTTTGTGTGTTGAACTTTTTCCACCAATATTATGTTTTGTTCTTTGAAACTGAACTGTGTGTAGTTGTGTACCTCAAGTTTGTTTCTTCATATTGCTGAATAGTACTCTATTGTGTAAAAATACAGCACACTGTATTTCTCAACCCTCCTGTTGATGGCTATTTGGTTTGTTTCCAAGTCTTAGGCTATGTGAATAGAGTGCTCTAAATATACTTGTATAGCTTTTATGGGCATATATTTTCATTTCTTTTTAATTGACAATCCTAGTGGTAAAGTTGCTGGAGTATGAAAAGGGACTATGTGTAAGTTTACATTATTTTTATGGCTTGAGAGGCTTAGGTATAAACATTAAAAGATTAAATAATACAGCTTTCATAGACTATAGCTAAAATTAGAAATTTTACATCTGTGTGTCCGTGTGTGTGGTGTGTGTGTGTGTGTGTATGTGTGTATGTGTTTGTATGTGTGCATGTATGTGTATGCAGAGGGGAGGAAGAACAATTTTAATCATCTGTATCATTTTTATTAATAGAAAAAATGTACATTATTTGCTTTGATGACACATGGAGGCATAGTGAAAATACCATTTCAAGAGTATATTCTTTCTGAGTATATGTCTCTGAAGTTCAAGTATTCTCTGAGCACAAACAAACAGTATCAATGAGCAATTGCTGAGTTATCCTGATTACATGCACTTTTGATACTCTAGGACCAATGATGATGACTGTTATAACCACTCGCAGATCATGTGTGTGAAAACAACTTAAAAATCCCTAAGTGACCAAAGTCAATATAAAGAAAAAATGATTTGGAGAAATACTTTTTAAAAAGTCAGAGCTGTAGCATAGACAATGTTGACCAGATTTGATGAACTATATTAATTAATCTGTTAGTTACCTTTCCATCCTTTTATTAAAAGTACCTTCGATACTCACATTTTAAGTAAAAAAGGTTTATTTTGGCTCACAATTTTGGAGGTTTCAGTGCATTAGCCTGCTGCTTTGGGCCAATGGTGAAGTATTGCATTACATCAGAGAGTATATGGCAGAAAACAAAGACCACCTCATAGCCAAGAAGTAAAATGGAAAGGAAGCGAGAGGGATTGCTCCAATTTCTTCAAGGGATGTTCAGATGACCCCAAACTCCTAGTAGTCCCTACTTCTTAAAGTTCTGCCACTTTCTAGTAATGCCAGGCTTAGAACTAAGCCTTTAATGTGCAGTCTTTGGGTATCATCTAATATGCAGTCTGTGTCAGGCTTCTCTCTTGGTTTGCCTACAATGATTTATACAGCATTAATAAGAGGACACAGCAGAACAAGGCATGGGATCTACTGAAAAACACATTCCATTCAGGAATCTGCATAGAGGGGAACCAGACAGAAATTCTTCCATGAGACCTTAGGAATTCATGATTAACAGGTTTATAGGTTCTCTTTAGTTCCTGGGGGTTTGGGTTAGGAACTGTGTTGCACAATTTGCACTTCATACTAGGAACTTGCCAACATCTTCCCTGAACTGGTCCATTTTATCCCACATCTGTGTGGTTCTGTTCACTATTGTATTGTGTGTGACCTCAATAAATTCATATTATCTTGGGTTTGGCAAGATTTCCTTGAGTAATTTTTCTTATGAGTGTGATACTAGAGATTTTTTGCCATTAGCAAGCAGAGATGACTTCTTAATTAAATGTTGGAATGTCAGTCTAGGCTCTCTATCAGCCTATGGATCACCTACAAGAAGACTGCCTAATTTGATAACTGAATTTTGTTGCTGAGCCTGAGCTGTGGTGGCAGTCTCACGTATTTAAAAGTCCAGAGTGGTCTTCGTTAGTCCACTGTCATTGGCTGCTTGATGGACATCTATTTCTTCCTCATTTTATATTTTGAATTTGTATCAAGTATGAAAGACTGCCAAACTGACATTTCAGCCTCACCAAGAAGATTTGTTAAGATTAATTTGTGCCTTCATTGTTTGGAAGCCAGAGAGATGTCACTATCCCTTGTGGGAATGCCAGATTGTGGCATTTGCTAAATGTAGATTACTCAAGGACTCAGTTCTTGATTATTAGTACCAAGACTTCCTCTCCTCCCTTTGTGGGAATCATTTGGAAAATTTGATGTTGGATTCTAAGTTTTGGCAACACTTTTTTTTTTTTTAAGGCAGAAATCCAATTCAGTGTATTTGCTTGATCTTTTATCACGGTATGTTGCTGGTCACCTGTCAAGAATGGAAGCAGCAGGCAATTTAATTTGTTCACAGTATAATCTTAGGTCCCTTTGAGTAAGAGCTTTTAGCAGCTCTGTTCCCTATTGTTGATTTACTACCTGTTTCTAGTTCTAGTACCCCGCAGGCCTCTGCTTAAACTCAGGCTCTCTCCATTAGCTGAAGTATCCAAGATGTTTGTGGGAATGGAAGGGGTCCAGGAATGGTGTGAGGGAGGCAGTGCTTATTGTTCAAGGTCCAGCTTTTCCTGTGGGAGGTGGAGGTCACACAGTCTCCCTTTTGCTATTTATGTTGTTGGTTTCAGGAGTTTGAGTAAGGAAATAAAGGCAACAATAATGACCAAGGAAAACTTCCGAGGAGAGAGAGAGGGGAGAGAAGCAGGGAAGGCAGGCACAGGGTCAGAATGAATCTCCCCACACTCCCCTGGTTCTTCCCTCCCACTCTGGAACCGCTGTGAATTTAATGACTTTCTTAATTCAGTGACAGTCACGTGTATCACAGAGTTTCTTCTGCTGAAATAATTATTTGTTTCATGTTCAGCTGGATGAAACCTTACCACAGACTTTAGTAACCAACATACACTAAATCACCTTGCTCTTGCTGGGAGTTTGCCCTGGGGAGAGACAAGAACCCATGGGAACTCCCATCCAACCCTCTGAGCCATAGCTGACGTCTGGCAGTTGCAAACACATGACATCTGTCTAGAATGGTGTCACGTGTATTGGGACATGAGTTGGAATCCAGCATTTTCCGTATGATGCTTACTCATCCAGTGTATTAACTACACAACACAGAGTGATCCCATTTATAAGAAATTCGGTAAAAGCAAACTGGCAGAAAAGGTGAACAGATTTATGAATATGATTTCATTATAAGCTTCCCAGGAGAGTTGAAAATCCTTTCTCACTACCACACAGTGGAATCCTCTAAAAATACACCAGTAATAGATGTCACAGCACTGGGCATAAGAAGTTTGGTGAATATCTGGACTCCTGATGACCTTTTTTTAAGGACATAAAATATTATGATGAATAAAAACCATCTTCCAAGGCAGTAGAAAGAAATGGCCAGTGGTGTTTACAAACACACCCACACACACTCAAACACACACGCAAGTTAACAGCTATAGGATGTCACAGTGAGAACTTGCAGATGACCAAACAAGAACCTAAGTTTCTGAGAGTCTCCATTCATTGAAAAATCTGATTATTTATAAGGCACTGGAAATTAAGAGCCAAGGTCGAGACATCTTGTCTCTGGTATGATGTATGAAGAAAAACTAATCCAGAGCTCACCAGTTTACACAGAGAGGCTTTATATGTCTGTGATGTAGTTTCCTCCTTTATGATTACATTCAGGAATATTGTAAGGAGTGTACTCTCTGGATAGAGCTATTAAGTCTGGACAGGGAACTTAGGTTGTAGTTTTATAACTGGAAATACTACCATATTTTTTTCTAAGCCTTACATACTATTCTCTAGGCATGGATGTGAGTGGAACTCTTCAGAGATGCTGGGGTGTCAGCAAGTGGGAAAGCCTACCTTAAAATGGATCTCAAAGTAAATTGTTTAAAGAAATTACCAGAAATCTGGTGGAGAACTTTGAAGTTGTCATGACTATGTGGCTTTAATTCAAGGAGATATAAAAGGATAAAGAGTTGGTAGCACAACTGGATTAAACATCTTTCTTTGAGAAAGGGCTATTTTAAGGAATCTTGAACCCAAGTGACCAGGATAGACAGCAGATGAATTAAAATCCCTTAAATAAAATCTATTGACTTTACTATAAAAATTCATTTTGAAATAATAATATAATTACATTTCTTCTTTCCCATTCCTCTCTTCCCACTCTTCTCCAAGAAAATGCCTTTTTCTCTAATTGTATGTGTGTGTGTGTGTTTGTGTGTGTGGTAAAAGAAAGAGAGAATTATGTGTATAATTTTGGTATATACATATGTATTCCTAAATTAAGCTGTATAGTCTGTATGATGTTACTTGCATGTACCATTCTTTCTAAGAAAGAACTGATCCCACTGTGGAAATGATGTCACCATCCTTATCATGTTACCTTCTCAGAAGGAAAGGCCAAGCAAAGTGGAGAATGTCTGTGGATGGGATAGATTCGGGGGATGTGACTGTCACAGGAGTACGAGGAAGTTGAAAGAGTCAGCATTAAAGAAGCACAGAGGTAAAGGTCTGTCAGGCAGGTTAGAGATGCTGAGAGCATCATCCATCGAGAGCTATGGGCTAGAGGTAGATCCCAAGTTCCTCAACCAGATCACAGTTCAGACCCTGTGCTGGATGGTTTTATGTCAACTTGACACAAGCTAAAGCTATCTGAAAGGTGGGGACCTCAACTAAGAAAATGCCTCAACTGGACTCTGGGAGCTTGTTTGGAGGTTTAAGCAGGAGAGTGCAGCTACTGGTATATCATTGACTGGAGACTAGTCCTTCTCTATTCTGGGGTGACCTCCCCTATTCCCCAATAAATATATGGGCAACACAAGTTGTACTGGTGTGTATCTATGTTTTAATTTTTATTGGAAGAAGGGCACAAGGGTAGGAGGGTGGACCTGGGAGAAATGAAAAGCTAATGTGATTGGGGTGTATTGTATGAAATTACCAAATAGTCAATAAAAATATTACATTTAGGGAGAGAGAGAGAGAAGAGAGAGAGAGAGAGAGAGAGAGAGAGAGAGAGAGAGCGCTTCCACAAGACACAAGATTGGGCTGCAGGCAAGCCTGTAGGACATTTTGTTAGTGATCATTGGGAGAGGGCCCAGCCTACTGTAGGTGATTCCATCCCTGAGCTGGTGGTTTTAGATTCTATAAGAAAGCATCCTGGGCAAGCCATGAAGACTAAGCCTGTAAGGACCCTCTATGGCCTGTGCATCAGCTCCTGCCTCCAGATTCCTGCTCTGTTTGAGTTCCTGTCCTGACTTCCTTAGATGATGAACAGTGATTTGGAAGTGTGACCTGAATAAAACTTTCCATCCCCAAGTTACTTTGGTTATGGCATCTTACTGAAGCAATAGAAACCACAAGTAAGTCAGACACAGTGGATAATATTTTCATTTTGCCTCTTGATACTGCTCTAAGAACAGTCTAGAGGTTAGCAGATAGCTGATTCTATAATATATTTTATGAAGATGAGTCAAGTTTGAGCATCTATTTCTCTTAGACTTTTGTGAGAGAAAAATTGAGATTCAAAGAACTGAGTGTATTGATATATACCAGTAACTCCACCACTTGGGAGGAACAGGTAAGAGAACCATAAGTTCAAGAGCCTCTACATAGTTACATAGTAGTTAAGAGTTACATAGTAAAGTTACATAGTAAGTTCAAGTGAAGAAAACGAGGACAAGGAGGGAGGAAGAAGAGGAGGAAAACCTCAAAACAGAGAGATGGAGCTTCCTTAAAATCCAGTCCTCTGGTCATAAACACTACACACAGAATGTAAATTTAGATGGATCTCAGGCTCCCAGGATGTGAGTTTGTGTGTGTCTAGGAGATAAAGCCTTCCAATCTGTTGTGCTAGGGCTGGCTAGGTTACAAGGTGAAGATATTTTCTGGTACATCTATATCCATGTAGATGTCTGACACTGTGATGACTGAAAAACTATTTACAGCTCAAATTCTTAATAAGCACATCCCTTTTTCATTACTGTTACTCATCTGCAGATGAGGGCCAGCACACTTTTCTTCGTAGCGCCTTCTCCCCATGTTGCCCATAAACAGAAATAAGTATAAATTATACCACAGGCTAGTCAATAGGATGCCTTATGAACCCTGGCTTTAATTCATCATGGGTGATAGTTCATTTCACAATGCCCCACAAGACAGGAATAACTTATTTTAATTGGCCATCATTTGTGGTCCACAGCATGGTCTACTTTAGAAATGACACTGCCACTTTATTGTAACTGTATTTCTCTGACTCATGGCTTTCTAACCGAAGGGAATAGATCAATTTTTCATAAATCATAAAAAGCACATTGAAAAATAAAATAGATTCCGAGCCTAGCTCTTTCTAGCTGTCTCACACAATGCCAACAAATAAAAGACTGTCCAGTTTGGTGACGATCCAGCTACACTTGGAATTCTCCCAAGCAAGATGGCTGAGGAGGTGACAGCAGAGAGAAAAGGTCACAGCTTGGACTTGGAAAAAGGGACAACATGAACCATTTTCCAAGGCTTCTTTGACTCTTTGTTAGTGGGGCTGACAGTCCAGACTCCTGTAGCTGCAGAGAATGTGATGGCTTTGTCCTAAAGGGCCTTTGTTCTTCAAAAGAAACAGTCACAGGCTAGTCCTGAGCTTTTGGAATGTCTATGTGATGTCATTAGGTCTCATATAATTTTCAAAGGCCAGGAAAGCAATAAAGCTATGCCTGAAGCGTGGACAAAGGTGCATGGCAAGATCTAGCCTCCCACACAAGGCCTCTCTAACCAAACTGCTACGGAAACAGAAGCCAGCTAACAGGAACCAAGTGGTGTGCCCCCTGCTTCTGTCTGTGTATCTGTCTCTCTCTGTCTATCTCCTACTCTCCCCCCCTCTCTCTTAATCAGGAGTCTTTGGGGAGAAATTGGGCAATGGAAGGAAGACAAACAAATTCTGTTGTCAAAAATTGCCATGGTAGCAAAGATAAGATGTCAGGAGTTGATTGGCCTAAAAGGAAGGAGAGGGACCATGTTAATTTCATCAAGGGCCATTCTGGTGTCTGCATGGTAGGAGGGGCCTATCTTTCAGTGTATTGCATACTGCACTTTCCTTGTAGCAGTCATGGACTCAGTTCAAATAGCTGTGCATCCCTACTTAGTAACTACTATGTTCTTCCCATGGAAGACAGGCACATTTTAACATACCTTTAAAGATATTAGCCTATATTAATTATGCAAAATAACTGATGACACTGAAGGCAGACACTCTTGAATAATGCTAATATGCATTTCAGTCATAAGCTTCCAGATCATAAAATTGGGCCCATGAGGAATTAGGAAGATTTCTTTTCACTTAGGTATTACAGTTTTCAAGAAACAGAAAGAATGAAAATGTAAAGGATATGTATGTACGCATAGGAATTTGCTTATGTGTACAAATGCTTTGCATCGTATCCAGAACTTAAACTACTATTTAAACAAAATATGTTTCAGTGGTGCCCAAGAACTAAACCTATACATGTCTTCCAAGAGTATATGTGTGTGTGCATGTATGTGTGCATGCTTGGGAGTGCATGTGTGTGCATGCATCTGTATGTGTGTGTGTGTGTGTCAAAAAGAGGTTCTCAATATACAAACAGAAACTTTTTAAAGCCAGGCATCCAAATGTGGGCATGATTCTTCATGAAAGAGGTTAACAAAAGATTTCTTAGCTTTGTCTCCAAAAGTTAGAAAACCCATGAGAGAGTTGAAGGATTCTGAATCTTCAAAAATTTTACTTATAACTACAATAATGTCTTTTATTTTCTATTAAATTTCTTTAGGTATACTTGCAAGTATTGAATCTTTGGTGATCCCTTAGCATTACGCCTCCTCCCTCCCTCCCTGCTTCCTTCCTGTCCCTTTTCTCTCTCCCTTTCTTCCTTGTTTCTTTCTTCTCTCTTTCTTTCTTTCTTTCTTTCTTTCTTTCTTTTTTCTTTCTTTCTTTCTTTCTTTCTTTCTTTCTTTCTTTCTTTCTTTTTTTCTTTCTTTCTTTCTTTCTTTCTTTCTTTCTTCTTTCCTCTTTCCTTTCCTTTCTTTTCCTTTTCTTTCTTCCTCCTCCCTCCTCCCTCCCTCCCTCCCTCCCTCCCTCCTCCTCCTCCTTCCTTCCTTCCTTCCTTCCTTCCTTCCTTCCTGCAGCATTTCCTAGCAACTCCTTAAAACACAAGATCTCAACTGTCACAGTTCCCATAGGAAAATAACAGAAGCATCATTTAAGTCCAAGGATGAGGTGACACTGTTAGTTTGGAGCAGCTCTTCAGGTATTTGTATAAACATCTTCACTTGTATATGTCATGGTCTATGAGTATGCACAGAATTACACAGATTACAGTTTATTTATCATCTTGAATACTCAAGAATTACCATTGTTACATAAAACATGTATTTTAAATTACAGTTTTAAGTAGACAAAGTTCAGTGGCGGTTTGAATAGGCATGGCCTCCATAAACTCATGTGTTTGAATGCTTGGTTCATGGGGAGTGGTACTATTAGGAGGGATGGGCTTGGAATAGGTGTGTAACTTTGCTAGAGGAAGTATGTGTGTGGTGTTAGGGAGTGGGCTGTGAGGTCTCAGCAGCTCAAGACAATCTCTTCTTGCTGTCTGTAGATCAAGACTGTAGAAGCCTCAGCTCCTTCTGCACCACCACATCTGCCTGGATGCCACCATGTTTCCTGCCCTGAAATAGTGGAGCAAGTCTCTGAGCTGTAAGCCAGCCCCAATTAAATGTTTTCTTTTATGTTAGTTGCAGTGGTCATGATGTCTCTTCACAGCAATAAGACCCTAACTCAGACAAGTTCCTTCAGAATTATTGACTTGGAAATATTTTAACTCACCCATTCAGTCTGTTTTCTCTCCTCTCAATAGTTGGTACTGTTTAGCAATAAATTAGCAGATTCATGGAAATATATTATATTTGATATTTGATTTCTGCCTTATTTGAGGGAACTTTGTTTACCTGTTTCTTTTTTGTTGTTTGTTTTATTTTCTCTTCTTATTAGTTTGATTGGGTTTTGGGGGGGGTGGGGGATGGGGTGGGGGGAAGCCTGACTATGCTGTCAGGCTAACCTTGAACACAGAATTCTTTTGCCTCTTCGTTCCAAGTGCTTGGTTGACAGCAATGTGCCACCATGCCTAGCTTACATTTGAATTCTAACTGAGTAAGTATTGTTTAGCTGTTTTCTGAGGCCTACTGTTCAATATCAGCAGTTCTAGAATGTTTTCTAGTATTCTGAATTTGGTTATTAGACTTTCCTATTAAAGCACTCAAAGCTATACCCTTTAAATAAAGTGAATTTGGGTCAGTTTTACTATGTATACCTTCTAGTGTGACAATTCCATTTTCAAATATTCTGCAAGCATACCATTAACAAAGTGGATTGCCAAAACACAGACAGGATAAAAAGGTGCAATTACCCAGCCAAGGATGTTAGGAGCTGTCTCTGAGCAGTTACTGCAATGAAGCCGTCTGGAAAGCTTATTGCTTCTAATTTGCACAACATCCCCTCCCAACCCCCATCTGTAGGTGTGAGCAGATCTTTAAGGGAGTTTGACATTTAGCTTTAGAAATGAAAACACTTTGGGGGCCCTTCTTAACAACCACAGCAAGTTTTTGTAGGTGATTTAGCAAATGTCAAAACTTTTCTTCTAACGATAGACTTGATTTATACAGCCAAGCTGGTATTTGCATCATCCAAATGCCTCAGAACTTAGGTGACGTTCCCAGCATGGCAGCCCCATTACTACTCACCTTCAAATGCCCTCCGTCCCAGGAGGATGTCCTGAAACTGCTCCCCTTTCTCGTCACATTTCCACAATACTTGATATCTAACCTGTTCTGAAGTCTCTCTTCCTCCACCAGTCATGAAGCCAATGGATATGCAATTGGCTTTCTTTTCCTTTCTCAAATCTTCTTACCACACGAACAAACCTCACTTATCTTCACAATTACATGTTTTGCTGTTATTCAATGATAAAAGTAAAATAAGCTAATTAAACCCCTTTCCAGTAAAATAGGACATTTATATTTATATGAGACATAATCAATCTGCATATAATTTTTATTTGCTCATGAAGTGTCAGCTTCCATTTCTTCCAATAACAACATCCAGACTCACTTGGATCTTTTGCTTAAGTCTTGTCATTTCACTGATATCAAATACCTCACAGGGTGAAAAAAGATGTGTTTTTTTCTTCAGGCTAACCAATTAGAGCCTAGTATTCCTCTGGCCTCAGTGACCAGTTAAAATAATCATGCAGCTTCGTGAGAACCAGCCAGACCTAAGGCTGATGGTGAATAGAGGCATTATTTTTCTTATTGGATTTGAGGAAAACTTAACTTTAACATTATAGTCATTTGTAAGTTTCCTCTGCCTGAAACTACTTCTTACAAAACTAAAGACAATAGGTTTGGAAAGAAACAGCTGGCAGACCTCAGAGTCATCAGACCAGAGACATAATCTGCCTTTGACTTTTCTTTCATTTTTTTCTCACAGTAATTTTTTTTTGTCATTTTTAATGGTGTGCAGTGCATTCCTCCCGTCTGTGAATGACTGCAGTGAGACAAAGCCACCTGGTTATGGTTGGTAGATGGGGTGATGTGGTTCTTCTCAGTCCACTGGTCCAGCATATCATCTCAAGATTCTGTCCTTGGAAGACTACCAGCACTGCTCTCTACCTTTTCATTAGATTTAGCAGCCATGGTTTGCAAGGCCACCTCTTTGACAAATGTGTCTTAAGTCCCTTCCTCCTGTGAAGCCATCAGTTATGCATTCTAGACATTTCAACTGGCACAAACTTCAAACATTCAAATCTCAGAATACTTATATTTGGAATAGTAAACTAAGTGTATCACCTTCTTTACCACCACTTCTAATCTCTCACATGTTTAAGCCATTAATTAATGCACAACAATGTCACGTTGTTCTCCTGAGGGAATAGAGCCCAGAGGTATTCCAGGTCCCCTTATCTTTAAACTGAAAAATAATACATTTATTTTATCTTACTATCTCAATATCATGGGGATATTTCTTTTCAACCATCCCCAATCTTATCACTTCTTAATATTTTTTAGAAGAACTTTTTAACTCCCTTGCTTTACAACTGTGACATTTTTTATTATAAAAAGTCTTTCTCTCTCTCCTCTCTCTCTCTCTCTCTCTCTCTCTCCTCCTCTCCTCCAGCCTCCCCCTCTCTGTATGCTTATTATTCATGCATGTGTGTTATGGCTATGAATTTAATACTCAAGCTATGGCTTACATGTGACTCTTCTTTCAAAAGTCTCATGTGGGAGTTTACATTCCAGAGACATATTTCAGTGATATTAAGGGAGTAGAACCTGGATCCTACTGTGACCTTTGCAGGTACTGCCACTAAAATTGATTGGGTATAAAGTCACTAGAGTTGGATGCCCATTATCCTGTCTTGATGGCTTTATAGGAAAATGAAGAGGCTCACTCAGTCTGACATTTGCACACTGTTCATTGCCATGTGCAATAGGTGATCTTGGTTGTCACCTTGAATAAATATGTTTTCAACTAAAACCTACACAACTGGGCATGCCTGAGAGGGTCTTTCTTGTGTAGGTCATTTGAGGTGGGAAAACTACTCTAAATCTGTGTCATGTTTTCTGGTGACTGATCATAACACGGTAGAAGTAGAAGGAAGCTTTTGCCTTTTTTCTGCTTGCCCTTACTCTTATTGGAAAGTTCGACCCTGTTGCTGAGGCACTGCATCTCTAGTGTGAGAACCTACATCTCTAGGATTCCAATGTCGACTGAGGACCAGCAGCTCTCTAGCAATTACCCAGAACCTTAGTACTCGATTGGGGCTGTTGTGACATCCAGTCTCATGAACTGAGTCATTACTAGAATTTTTGCTTCCACAATAGAAGACAGCATTATTGGACTACTGAGACCATAGCCTGTAAACTACTCTAATAAATACCTATGGGCTATGTGCCACACTGTAACTCTGCCACAAAGACGGTCATCACCAAGAGTGTCCCGTAAACCATGCACCTCTATAAATATAACCCTAAATAAACATCTTTTTCTTTATAAAGGTAGTGTTTCTGGAGAATGTCCTTATACTAACAAAGCCCAGGCCGACACATCCATATGTATTTATGTTTAGAAGTATACTTTTATCATCTCACACCATGTCTTGAATTCCTTTTTACCTAAACAAGACCATGCCCAAATAACTCACAACACATTTTATGATCGACTCCTTGAATTTCTTTTCTTTTATTATGTTTGATAAATCACCAAATATACCTAGCTAACTACACTTAACTAAAAACACTAGGTTGCAAACTGGAAGGAGAAATTGTATTATAAGCTAAGAGCAGCAAAGAAAAAAAGGTATTTGTCTGGTCTCAATAAGTCAAAGCTTAAAAAGCAAAAAGCAGTTAAGTATAATCAGCATCAAAAGCAGAATGATTGACTCCTTGTTCCCACATGGATGGAAGTGGAATCCTGTGGACCACAAAGCCCTCTGTAGGAGCATCACAACAGAGAGCAACGATGTGTGCATAATGGAGGGCACATACCAGAAGCTCAAGACACCTAATACCTCAGGAAGCCAAACCACCCTTGCAGAAATAAGCTTACAGGCATACAACTGGGACAATTCTCTTGTAAATTGAGATTGGCAAGGAACCCTTCCACTGAGCCAGGTGTCCCATGGAATCATGGGATCAAAATGTAAAGTGCAGAGTCATAGTGACCTGTCACCTGAACTTTCACCATCTGATACCTGTTCTGAATGCTATCCGTACTCCCCTGATCACCTATGCTCTGTGTCATTCCTTCCTACATCCTGCCCTTTTGTGTTTATAACCCCTGTGTGAATAAGTAAATTATGGTATGATTTAAATAAAAAAAATGAATCTCAAAAAAAATGTAAAGTGCAGAACAATCAACCCTGAACCAAGCCTCACATGTCACTCTTCTGCACTCCAGGCTAGGAGACCTAGCTAAAACTCAATCCTCAACTTGGAGGTAATGACTTGCTCACCATTAGGACTATGCTGGTGAGAGCCTTAACGGGTAAGATGGACCATTCCTGCAAGACCCAGGGTCCTTCTGTCACACTCCCAATGCCTGTTTTAGTATCTTCTTTCCCTATCTGGTGAATAGCTACACCTCTTAAAGTGCACAATAGTCATCCCCTCCTCTGTAAAAATACTTTTATCTTTTCACTGTTTGTCCCAACTCTACTTCTCACACCTTCACTTCTAAAAGGACTTTCCCCAGACTCTGTTTGCTCTACTTTTGACATCTCAAGGATATAGGTATGTCTGGCACATAGTAGGTACTCACAAATTTTTTTTAAGTGATTGAATGAGATTAGATAGAATAAGCAAAGGTAGCAGGTCCAGGAAAAAGTATACACAGGCCATTTTTGAGATAATATTTGGTATTTGATGGAAAATATATTGTAGAAACAGATTAGAGACACTGGTTTTGTTTGAATAATGAAACATTGTTCTAAATGTGCAGTATGTAGAATCTGGTTGAGAAAGAATTGAAATACTTAAACAAATGCACTAGTAAGTTACTAATAAGAGAATATAGTGGAAATACTTTCTTGATAAAAAAAAAGTGCAGTTTAAATGTCAGTTTAAAGTACTGACATTTGACAACATCACATGGTATTGATTCTGGGAATGAGCTTGGTCTATTAGTGAAGATTTAGCTACTACAATAAAACCTCAAATCCAATGTCTCCCCACAGTAGAGATTTGATTCTTGTTCAATCAATGGGAATAGTTGTTGCTGGATGATTCTGCTCTATGTGATGGCTCAGATACACTGACTTTTAATTCATAAGTATATAATGTCAGAGCGTTGAGGGGCTTTGCCACCTTCAGTTTGTGATGGGAGTTTGTAAGATGACATTAAATAAAGATGGAACAGATGAAGATTACTGACCACATTCAGCTATGTAGCTATGTGACCATGCTAAGTTCACAAAAACATAGTTGGAAGACATGAAGTGATTTAATGATTACAGGTCACAGTCCATTCTGCCCTGTGAAAAAGAAGAAAGAATCTAGAAAGAAAGGAAGGAAAAAGGAGGAAATGGAAAAGAAAACAATAATAGAGAAAAAGAAAAACAGATATGTGTTTATATGAAGCAAATAAAACATAGTAGAAAATAATATTCCTAGCCCTATTTTTGCCTATCATAAGAAGTCTGCTTTAAAAAAAAAATGTGTGGAAAGTTATAAAAAGCTGTAACGTTATTTTTCAACTCTGCAAATGGTTGCTCTGTACTCATCCAAGTTGACAGGATGATTTGAAATTGGTGATTCTATTCTGACCACCACAACCACTGACAACATCATCATTATCATCATCACCAGCAGCAGCAGCATTATATATAATCACTGTCATCATCACATCTTCATTGCACATCCAACATGATGTATATTTCACTGCACCAGGTAACGGAGTTTCAAGGAGGCATAAAGGCCTTGAGGATCTTACAGTCAAGTTTGGAAGTCAGAGTAACTACATTTAGATGCTAAATCACATTGCAAGATTGCATGTGCTTAGTGCTAAATGAGCAATGGTGATAGCCTGGAGAGATGGGCCTCTGCAAGACAGATGTAATGGACGTCCTTCATCAGAGAATCAGAGGAGATAACAACCATGAAGGCTTTTAAGGGATATAGGTCTCCTTCACTTTATGAGTATGGCAGCTGCTTTATAAAAATGGCCTCCTCCACGATTATGTAGGACTCTCTCCTTGAGCCTGGGTGGTCCCTATGACTTGCCTTTCAGTCAGAAAATATGAGAGAAGTTGTAATAAATCAGACACAAACCCTAGAAAGACTTTTACAGCTCCTGTTCAGGACTCTTAGAGTTTTTCTCTAGAGAAGGTCAGCCGTTGGCTAAGAACGATGGCCATGCTATGAGGTAGCTTCTGCCAGACACTTGGGGTGTCTGTGGGGAAGAGGGATGCTGCGACAGCCTAATTACAGTTCAAACACTGGGCATGTGAATACAGTAGTCATCTTGGATGTCTACCCAAGTCACTTATTCCTGTGACTCCATCTTCTGCCGCTATCTGCCCTACAAGCACAGCAGTGAAAACTTCCTGTCTGAGTCCAGCCAATCCATGGAACCATTGTTGCATTAAGCTGTTAAGCTTTGGAGTGGTGTTAGAGAGCATGGTAACTAAAACAATGACAACACAGGCTAAGGGGTCTCCCTAATGACAGATAGTTTGACAGAGTCATCTACCATCACTATTGTGCCTTTGTGTCACCTGTGCCCTTGAAGCCAGGCCTTCTTAAGTTTTAATGGACCTTAAAAGGGATTGCTGCTCCACCTCAGATTCCTGGGTTCCATTCCTCCAGTTATTCTGGTCAAGCACTTCTGAGGCAGGACCTGTGAGTTTGAACTACAGACAAGCTCCCAGGTAATAGTGGGACTGTTGGTGTGTTGACCGTACTTTCGATAGCTTGCTGAGGTCCGGGTCTGAGAGATCTCAGTGCAGGTTAGGCAAACAGCATCTGCTTATTTCCCACTGTACCTCTTCCCAGTTTCCTGTTTGCTGCATTCCCCGGGTATGTAATTGAAAAGCACAAAGTGACAGGCCTTGTTCAGAATGTGCCCAGTTGTAGCTGAGTCTGGCTTTTGCTTTTCCATCTGTAGGCTGCAGAAGCCCATATAGTCTGAAATCTAGAAACCCTTATCTAGCTGTTTACTTCAGGCATGACAGTGCCGGTTTCATAACCTGGTTACCAGAAGCAATTAGGGGCATCATCCAGATTTTCATATCCATTTCCCATGGAGACACATGTTGGGAATCTCCCATGGTGAATTTAATTAGCAGAAAATGTGGCTAAGCCGGGGACTTGCTGTGTAGATAAGAGGCATGACTGCCCAGTGATAACAGCTCGCCTTTCTTTAATAATGGCAAGTTCCCCAAAAGGGGTAATGGATCTCAGCCGGACATCAGGTGGGGCTCTGTGCAGCCCGATTTCATATACCCAAGCAGCTCACACATTTGCCTTTTTCAATTGAAAGAACTTACCTCAGCAGACACACCAGCAAGAAAGACTAACGGGTTGCAAATGACAGTGTCAGGCATTTCCCTAGTGTGCTGAGGCCTGTGTTGTCCACTGCAGATGTTTTAGATGAGATACAGCAATCATGTTTACTTTTGGAATTGCTCTTGTAGGTTATCTTATGAGTATCTATATCACATATCCATCGCAAATGTGCTATGGATTTGTTTTAGGTTATCTCTGTATAAAAACACTATATTTATAGCCTTGTGGGAGAGTTTGAATATAACCTTGTTAGGCATTAATGAAAGTCACAGGCAGACATTTGTCAAGCATCAGTGGGTGAATAGACCCCTCCTATGCAGACTATCCATGCTGTCTATTACAATACCCATTAGATAGGATGTGAGAAATTGACAGAATATGTTCCTTGTATTATAATTCTATATGAGGATTAATGGATATATTAAGGGCCATATGGTATAATTTGACATTGACTAAAGCTATCGATAAACAGAGAGTTTTAAGTGTTCCCCAGTGTTTCTGATTTGAGATAATTGATTGATGAGCGGAATATAGTCAGGACTTTTGCAGTAATGGGGCCCAGTGGGTTGTGGTGGGTGGCTACAGTCTTGTGGAACTGTCACATCTAAGGAAAGAATTTAGCCACAAAGGAGGAAAAGCAGAGTAAGATTGTGAACACCTCTGCATTTTTTTATTGTAATACCTCCTCATACAATCAGAAGCAGCAAAATATAAAGATACTTGCCTTTTAAAACTCAGTATTTTCAAAGTGAAATAGTTTTATTAAATATATTCTCAGTCCTACCTTAGAATCAGACCCTGCTGGAAAGGGCATATTTGTTTTAATTTTTATTGACCACCTGTATTCCTCTTCCTTTTTCTAGCCTATTCATAAGCATTAATCTTCCATGTCCTCTCCCTTATTTGGGAAATCAGTACTTTCACTTTTACTTTTCATTGGTTAGAAAGTGATTATGTGAACAAAAGCTTGCTGAGCTGTGGGTTTTGAGATCCGAGATTCCAGTCACATGGGTACTGGAATATCTCAGGAGCACATGAAGTCCTATAGCCAGGCAAATTGGTCATATAAAAGAGGTTGGAGCAAAGGAAGGTGTCTGTGAATCTCACAGGGAATAGTACATGAAATGTTAAAGGGAGACGGACTAGCAGATCTCTCAAGGAGTTGGAAGATTTGGGTAATGCACTGCTTCAATTGACATGACTTCCCAATCTGTGGACATGAGGATTATTTAAGTGAGATTTACCTTTACTAGCTGCTGAATAGAGTACAGTTGCTGGCAACTGATCAGAAAGCCTAGCTGCTTGTTAATGCATCTGAGATGTACTACATGCACTCAAGATAGGGCTACTGGAGCATGGCCTTCTCTGACTTCAAGGTTTCCTGTTTTGCTGAACCAATGTGCTTCTTTTCTCATTAACCTTTTCCAGAGTGTTCTGTTTTTTCCCATGTTTGAAAGGCCTATAAGCGTAGCTTGGAGGGATGATGGAGGGAAAGCCATTGCTATTTACATGGTGGGGTGTGGCAGGGTGCACTGTTACAGTTCCTGTGAAACTGTAGCAGGCTGAGCTTCTACATCAATTGGTACAACAAAGATGAAACTGAATTTGAATCCAGAACCTTCAGAGGAAGGAGGGTATTCCTTCAGTAGCCACCCTGACCTCCCCCAAACCATCTAAAATGCCCCCAAAATCTAATTTAAAATAGAATCAAGAACTCTAATTTTCTCACATTTAGCACATTTAACTATCATAGATGTTCTGGTTATTTTAATCAAGGAAAAAACCAAATTTGAGGTTTTCATTTGTTACTACTGGGAAATTTGATTTATCTGTTTTGAGCAGTCATCTGGAGTAAGTTTCTTCATATTACGTGTCAGGCATATATTTATGCCATAAGATCAAAATCCCTAAATTGCATCCTTTTGAAATTTTAGGCATTATATGATGACAATTCCCAACACCACAATGAAGTGATTATATGGCTTTCCAAAATGGAAACATTGCACAACAAAAAGATGACTATGTATAATGAACAAGTTCATTTACTCCAATATAAATGTGTGGTGAATCATGTGGTGCATGCATAATAAGCTGAGATGAATCTTCTGTCATTAGAAATACAATTATGGAATATTGAGACTTCCAAGGTCTAAGAAAAGTAAATAGACATATTGTTTTTATCCGGTCCAAACCAGATAACAGTTCATTTGTTAAAGGTTTTCCTTAATTATGCCATAAATAAATCAAGTAACTTGTCATTGATAAATGCAAAAAAAAATTGATAATGTGCATGCTCATGTATGCCTTTTTCAGCGAGAGTTGTGTTTGCCCTGGTCAGCTCTATGTTTTATGCAAAGCCCCCAGGATATTTTCAGCCTTAATACTGTCACCATTCTGTACAATCTTGCTATCTTTCTGAGAGCATCATTCTCCATATGCTTCCCAGTCTCCCTACAAAGTCCAGTTCACAGGAAAAGATCAGAGGCACACAGCCAGACAAAAGGATGACGTAATGGTAATGGAATACCCACTCTGTCTGCATGTGGCATACAAAGTCCCCTTTTCTGTTACAACTGAACCAACATGATTTGTGCTTCTAAACCTGCTACTTACTATTTGACCTTAGGTAAATTACTTTACCTTTCTGTGTGTTCTTTTATAAAATAGAACATCCCTAACATCCTCCTAGGGTATGCTGAGGATTTAATGAGGTACTTTCTACATTATTCCTGATATAATGTGATGCCATGATGGACCAATAATGTTAGTTCCTTTTTTCTGCTTTAATGTTAGTCCCTTTATTTTGCTAACTGCAATCCAGTTTCTTGGTCAAGGCAATTAACTTCTCTGTTGTATCAAGATGTTTCAGCTACAAGCGGCCAAGTCCACATTCCCACTGTGAGTGAACAGTGGGAATATGTATTGCATCACTTATCAGCAAATCTAGAAATAGTGTATCCAAAGATGTGACAGTGGCCCACTGATGTCATTAAGAATCCTTCCATCTGCCCTGCATTGTTATCTTACTAGATTCTTGTTATGATTACAGGCTGACTGTTAGAGTTTCAGGCATCACATGTAGCCATGGCAACATCCAGCTGAATAAAAGAACAATGATTCTGCCTTGAATATCTTTTCAGCAATACAGTTTTCTCTAACCCTTACTAGTCTCTAGATTTGTGATCAGGTTGGTCCTTGTTTGAAGAGAACTTTTGGAAAGTAACTAGGTCTTCTTGCCTTTTTATTTACATATTTTCTCAATAGGGAGTTAAAGAGATGGCTCAGAAGATAAAAGCACTTTTGAGGCCAGCCTGATCATGTGAGTTTGATCCCTAGAACCGATATGGAGGTGGAAGGAGAGAACCGACTCTGTAATGTTATCCATGGCATGTATGTCAAACACACACACACACACACACACACACACACACACACACACACTCACACACACAGAGAGAGAGAGAGAAAGAGAGAGAGAGAGAGAGAGAGAGAGAGAGAGAGAGAGAGAGATCTAAATGAAGAAAATACCTTTCTGAACTTCTTCCAAATTACCAGGGTAGGTGGGTTTCATCTCACTAAAGCTCGTTACAGGAGCATTTTGGAGCTTTTGTAAGAACTTGAGAATTTTTCTTACTCTCAGCTAAAAGCAGGGCATAGCTACCTGAGAGTTTAGAATGGAGGAATACTATTGGATAAAGAGTTGCACAGATGAGTGAATGATAATACCCTTTTGTCATCCTGTGACCCAACGAGAAGATATTTGGGATTTGGGAAGGCTGCCAGCTGATTCTAAAGACACCACTTACTTGTGTGAATTCACTTATTCTACAAAGATTCATCACAAATCTACTGTGAGCAGGCATTGAATTGGGTGCTGGGGGCTGATGAGGGTAAGATAGTCTCTGACTTACGAAGTTTCTAATATAGAATACATAACAGAAGCAGTTAATGTGGTTTATTTTTCTATTCCAGCCACCTGCTCTGTGATATAAGGTGCTGAGCCTGAGAGATGCTGCTATGTGTGTATGCAGGGAGGGTTGTCTGGATGTTTCACTGATGGTGGTGTGGAAATTGAAGTCAGTAAAGCTGGGAACAGACCATTCCCAGACACAGAGTAGTAAGAAATCCCTCCAATGCATACTTCACTCCATGCTTTGCCTGTAACATACCCTATGTTGACAACAGATGGGAAAAGAGAGGAATCTAAGATACTTTTTTCTATTTTACAGGGGAACTATATGAGAAATAGTCATGTACTTCCCCCCCGCCCCCAAAGTAATATTAGATGGAAAATTAGGCATAGGAACCATGACATAGTTGGTGCAGAGTCTCTGCCCTTGTAACTAGACAATCTGCCTTCTCACTGCCTCAAGGAGCCTTCTAGTTCTGAGATCTAGGGTTCACAGTTACAGGTTACATTAAAAAGGATCTGTCATAACTACTCTTCATTAGAAGCTGCCATGTTGGAAGCAGCAATACTACATTACTAATTATTTATCTATTAGCCTCTAGGTTATTACTCACAGAGCTAAGTCTGATCAGGACTGAAGAAAGGATGAAATCTTATAAATTGTTCATGCAGAGTCTGAGAAACCACCCAAGTGGATTTCCTGTGTAGATATTTGCTTCTAGTGTGACTCAATTCCAAATCCCATGGAAAGCTTCATTATGTCAGAATCTCAATTCGCCTCTCCTGATGTCCCATTACAAATTTCTGTCTTTAAAAACAAAATGTATCTAAATTTTCACATTTATCCAAATCAACACATGTCTTCAATGTACCCTTTGATTTTTATTTTCATAATCTTTTTCTTTGGAATCCTGTACGAATTAAGTAAACTTTCAAAGATTTGATTTTCATTGTTGGTCACAAGGATAGCTCCGGTTTGGGTGTTTCTGGTTTTAGAAATGTGGTCCCCAACACAGTGGCACTCAAGGTAGAATCCCTCAGAGATTCTTAAAGCATACAGACCCTACCTTAATGAGTACGTATATATGCCAGGGTGGGTGGGGTTCTTACAAAAGACAAGAAAACTTGAAGCAGAGAGCAGCCCTGAAAAGACATGGAATATGCAAGCACGTTAGGAATTGTAAAGCAAATAAATTTATCGTCACCCATCTTAGTATTCTCTTACAGAAGAATCCAACAGACCAAGAAAAGGGTCTACTGGAAGCAGTTTTTCAGTGCTACTCATACATTCAAATCAGCTCCATTAAGCCACACATAATTTTTTAACCCTAAGATCTGATATTTTCAAGTCTGTTGGTCTACCTAGAAATAGAAGCTTCGCATTAGAAATAGCTGGGAATTTTTTTTTTAAAAAATAATGATAATGTCCAAGACTTACTCTATACCAATTTAAATAATAGTCTACAGAGTTTTCCTAATATATTCCCAAATGATTCTTACTTGCAGCCTAGGTTGAGAACCATTGTGTAAGCTGACCTCTATTCAAACATTAATGAGTATACCAAGCTACTGAGTTCCTGGGGAAAAGATCAGATTTTGGCTTGGTATATCTGGGATGAAGCCTGAGACTGAATCTTTAACAAGCTCCCAGGTGATGCTATATTGCTGGTCCATGGTCCACATCTTGAGTAACCCAGAAATAAGATTGTCATTCTGGTCAGGAATATTATTCCCATCCGACCAGTATGATTGGATAATATTCCCACACTTTGATAGGATGCACCTTTTCTGGATGTGTACATAAAAGTTGACTGCGTTGAAATTACCCTTGTATTTTCTGTTCTCTCTTTCTTCATGTTATAAATACACAGCAAGAAGGTCTGGGGCCACAGAGGGAGAACTTAGCATCCCAATCTGGGCAAGCTTTCTCAGTAACTAGAATGAACTGAGGCCTTGCTGCATGACTGATGAATCTGACCAGAAGCTGCTGAAGGCATTGGCACCATGGAATGTTAAGACTTCTTCTATCCTAAGATATCATCAACACCGGGTGCAACTCAACAAGCAGGGACTGCCTGGATCTCTAAAAACATCATATCTCAAATGTAACATTCATGGCCTAGACGTGGTCTGAAGTGGGATGGTTTGTTCGAATGATCCAAAATGTAGTTTCTATATAGTATATAGACTACATAGTATATACACCATATGGGTGGAGTCCCAAGAATTTGCATTTAACCAGCTCCCAAATGATGTCCTGTCCTTGAGTAGAACTCTTGAAAGTCAGTGAGGGAACATTGGTGTGGAATCATCTTTGACTATTTCAAAGCAGGCTCAGAGGTGACTCACTTCTGGGGAATGTACAGACGAGGTCCAGCATAGGATGGAGGATAACTTCTTTTGTTTTCAATGGCACCAACATAAAATGGAGAACATAGTGAAGGAAACACTGTGGGAGACACTGTAGGATATTGGGGTACTGAGTATTAGGATGCAGATGCAAAGGATAGGAGGGTGTTCTTAAATAGCTTTGGTTATTTAAAAGAGGGTGGGTGAGGACACCTTATTTCCAGGCTGCAAGCATGCTTTCCCAACCCAAGCTGCTTAGTTCTATACAGTGAATCTTCCAGCCTAAGACAGAGATCTGTGGAGGCAGTTTTTCCTCATCACCAGAAGGACTCTTGAACCTGCTGTGGTTTGACCACATTGGCATCCAGACAAGCAGTGCCCCTAGGTGTTCTTTGTGGCTGGCTTCTGACTGCTTTTACTCTCCATCTTTAAGACAGCTTCTCCCTTCTACTTCAAAATATTACCCCTCCAATGTACATATTGGATTGATATGGGCATTGAAGAGATACTTTGAGTTGAAGGCCATAGTCTCTTTCTTTAAGGTTCCTTCCTCTCTGTAGTTTCCAGCATGGCAAGTAGATTCAGAGTACACCTGTGGAATGGGAGGAAGGGATCCAGTAAGAATTTCTCTGGGATCTCCTGTCCTCTCCTAGCAGATTTTGAAACTACCTCTGTTCATACCACCATTGGCCACTGACTCTGCCCCAGCATCCTCTGATCATGTCTGTAATCCTAGATATGACTTCTAGTTGTGATGTTTACTCTCTTTCTTTTTCAATGGTGGTGACAAAGGGTGATTGTTGTTTGAGTCAAGAAATCTTAAAGGTTGTCCTCGAGCTGGGAGAAATTGCACTTACTGGTTAAGAGCACTTACTACTCTTGCGGAAGACTCAAATTTGCTTCCCAGCACCACATTGTGAGCTCACAAACACCCATAACTCCAGTCCCAGGTTATCTTACACCCTCTTCTGGCTTCCAGTCGCACCAGAAACTCACATACATACAGGCAGGCACCCACACATACATATGAAATATAAACAAACCAACCAAGTAAAAACAAAACAAAGCAAAAATCCCAAAGCAAAACAACAACAGCAAAACTACTAAAAAACCAACCAAACAAAAAACACACCCCAACCCCCCTTTTGTGCCATAAGTCGGGTCCTTGAACAAAGGTGAATTAGGAGCTCCTGATGGGTTTTGCCAATACAGGGGCCTGGTTGCTATAATCAAATATCCCATTGGATTATCTTCTTAGAAGTTCCAATATGAAGTTATATGTTTATTTCCCTTGATGACAGATTTCCTGGGTTTGTGCTCATTAACCTAAGCCCAGAAAGGCTCATTTCCCTCATGATAGTTCAGCAAATGCCCAGGAAGTCACTTCCTTTTCACTCCCAAATCCTCCAGATTCTCCAGCATTTGGTTCGCAAAACAAACAAAGACAAGTTTACTCCACTCTCTATTAAAAGAAGAGAAAATTTTACAAAACGACAACTTTACAAAACAACAACAAACCAAAACAAACATTTCTGGTTTTGCAGATGAAGTCCTGGAGTTCCCACCTCCTCAGTGTTTTAGGTACAACATGGGACTCCTTGGTTATTTTGGAATTAGTGTTTAGTTCTCCACTCTGCCCTAGGTTAGGTGCACACATCTCCCTCCCCAGGAGTTCATGCTTTAGTTTCAGTGGGAGAGAAGTTGGGGGGAGGAGATACTGGCAATAAATGACAGATAATCTGCAAGTCTCATGTGAGTATCCACTGCTCTGCAGGCCCAGGGATCTAGGACAGTCAGATACAGGCCTGCATACAGCCTGCTTTGCCTTTCTGCTTTTCTCTCTCCCCTTCCCGAAGTCTCACCTCTATTCTTCTATAGCTCTAGCAGGAGGGGCAACTGGGTGAAGACATTTATTTCACTCTGCATTTTTCCAAATTCAGAGGAAAGCCATCTTCAGCAATCCCTCAGTCCTTACTCTCAAAAGGATCTAAAAGTTCTTTGCTTTCCTTTTTTTCTTTTAATTTTTTAAAGCTCAAGCCAAAGTAAAAAGTAAAAGATTTATATTTTCAAGCTATTTCTCTTAGATATGGTTTTAGATGTCGAAGCTGTGAGGATGGGATGTTAATGGAGTCTTTTTATGTCTAAAGCTACTGTAGAGGTGTCAGGACAATGTGCAGGCATTGCAAATGCCTCTGGAACTTAGCATAGAGGCATGTTTCAAACAACATACAACGAAAAAGGCAAATCTGTCTGCTTCAGCTCACTGACTGCCACTCCCAATACACATGCAGTCTGTCTGTATTGAAAATGTTTCCACCAGGCAAGCATGAAAAAAAAAGGGCTACAAATTTGAGAAGCAAACTGTAAAAAACTGCATGTGGCTGGTCTCAGCACAGTGAGGCTCAAGAAGGGGACCAATGGAAAGTCACAACAGCAGGAGGCATTTAGATACAAGCTTACTCTAAATAGGTTATTGCATTGGGGTGTCTTCCAGGAGATCAATTAGTGTAGGTATCACAGGATGCTAGAACCTGGCTTTCTGGAGAGTTTCAACATGAAGCTTATTTATCTCCATCCATTGTTTTTACATTTTCCATCTGGAATGCTTTTTATTGACTTTTGTTACTTAACTTGATTTCTTTTGCTCCTGTTGGCATCATTTTTAATGAGAAGCCAAACTTCCAGCCAAAAAGCTTCTTGTGTGCTTCTAAGAGATCCATTCATGTCTGTTAGTTTATCTTAATTTTATAGAGACATGATTTACACCATGACATTTCCATATACACATATGATATACTTTGATCATTTTTACCCTATTGCTTTGTCTTATAACCCACATGCTGTTTCTGCTCTTCCTGTGGTCAAGAGTTCCCTTTTACGTTCATGCCCTCCATCCCCATATTAAGTACCTTGTCTTGGTGAAGACTTTGCTTAACATTATGATCTCCAATTCCATCCAGTTTCCTACCAAGGATGTAAATTTGACAGACACAATCATATATATATATATATATGCATGCTGCGTTTTCTTCATCCAGTCTCCTGTTGATGGGTACCTTGGCTGGATCCATATATTGTCTATTGTGAATTAGTCTTCAATAAACAAGGATGTGCAGTTATCTCTTCTAAATGCTGGTTAATTCCTTGAGGTATATACCCAGCCATGAGATAGCTGTGTCACATGTTAGTTCTATTTTTATTTAGTTGTTTATCTTTGCATGTTTGTGTATGTGTGTGTGTTTGTGGTGTGTGTGTGTGTATGCATGTTAGTGTGCATGTGCATGTGTGTATGTAGACCTACATTTGTGTGTAATGCAGACACATGCAGGTCAGAGAACAACTTCCCAGAGTTGATTTTCTCCTTCCACCATATGTGTTCTAGGGACCTAAGTCAGGTCCGTAGGCTTGGCAGTAAGTGCCTTTACATAGGGATCCATTGCATACACTCCTGTTTGAACTTTGTCAGTAATCTCCATGGTGATGTCCATAACAGCTAGACTAATTTACATTCCCAGAGTGTCAGAAGGCACCAGCATCTTTTAACATATTTTCTTTGCAAAATTAAAGAGCACAATATGGTTAGGAGCCCTGGAATGCTGTCCGCCAGGTTCTAGTTTTTCATGTAGATGTTGATAATAGAAGTTCTTATTTGTGAAAATGGTGGAATATCATTTTTCTGGTTGTACATTCTATTTCAACAACAAAAAAAAAAACCCTTTCAAACTTTAGCACAAAGAAAGAACACATTACTATAAGTTTCATTCATTTGGTTTATACAAGAGAGTATTTTATAATTAATTTTATAAGTAATTTATAATTAATTTCAGAAGCAGGAAAGCGTCATGGACTCTGGCAAGGGTGTATGAGTATAGGGACTATTTGAGATGAAAAGAACCTAAGTAAATTATAACTTACTCTCCCTGCTTATTAAGGAAAGGGAGAGAGTTGAGACTTTAATGATTTAATCAAGGAAGCCTGGATGAAATGTTGGAAATGCATTGAGATCAGGCCATCCTTTCTGTTTCTCTATTTGTGTAGTACCATAAAGGACATCTACCATACAATAACAAGAGCTAATATTGATTGGCCACTAAATACTGTAGTAACTATGGCCTTGGAGAAGAGAGTAAATAGCCCTAAGTTTCTCTTGGCAGGCTTTCTTATGCAGTTATGAGTATACTATTTTTCTTTGGCTTGAGAGTCAGCATTCTCTGTAGGACAATAGGGATTTCACCAAACCTTATAATAACAGTAAAACAGTCGGCAAAAAGGCTGGAAAAACAAAACAAACAAACAAAAAAATTGTTCAGCAGACAAAGACTTCTCTGCCTTTAAATAGAGGACACAGGCTTCTGTGTGGAATCAAAATAAATGAAGAGAGGTGATTTCTTGACAGCATGTCCCTAGCCCCCATCAGCTGAGAAAAACAATAGTTTCCAGATAGCTAGCTAGTACCTTGCACAAAAGCCAAATACTTTTCTCCAGAATTATGAGCCTAGCTCAGTGTTCTGTGGAAATCGGCACCCTCCAGATCATTCAGTGATCATTCTGATGATGAGGTTTACACTAAATGCTGCCATTACTGCGCTATAATGTGTGGAAGTAATTTTCTTTCAGCGTTGGGGACCAGAGAGAACTTGTTTCGTGCCCGTTATTAGTCTACATTCAAGAGAAATTCATTTGCTGGAAGAAAGTTATTAAAACAACCTAATACAATATTTGTGTGAGAAATAATAAAGTTGATAAATTATAGGTGAGCAAGGGCAGAGTTTCTCTGTATATTCTTCTGGAACCCACTGCAGACTGTTAGTATTTATTGTGTTGTGGCTTCTTAGATGGATGGTTTGTCCATTTGGTATGTTATTAAAGATGAATGCTTTTAGCAAAGAGGCCAAAGCACAGCTGAAAGATTAGTCACTGCTAGATTATTACCATGTATCATGACACCATTCATGTACATGTGTGTGTGTGTGTGTGTGTGTGTGTGTGTGTGTGTGTATCTGTGTGCTCTCAAAGTGAGCAAAACTTGATTTTGTTAAAACAAATCAATTTTTAGTTCACCAACAAGAGATTCTTTTTTGAGACTGCTGACTCTAACTTGTGTCTTCACACAGTATTTAACACTCTGTCAAAGACAGTCTAAGATAAGTGCACAAGTAATTTTATCTTTTCTTGATTTTGTGATGAAGTGAGCTGTATTTTTTTCAAATTCCTTTGAGA
The DNA here is from genome assembly GCA_021653895.1 of Mastomys natalensis. Lineage (NCBI taxonomy): Eukaryota > Metazoa > Chordata > Mammalia > Rodentia > Muridae > Mastomys > Mastomys natalensis. The sequence goes on from JAJTUV010000037.1 coordinate 663,148, forward strand.
ATCTTTTGTTATATTTTGCTTGATTTTTTTTTTTTTTTTTTTTTTGCCTCTCAAGGAATTTTCCATTATGCAAACATTTTTCCCTTTGGGATATGTACTTTCTTCTAAAAATAAAACTTTTACAAATTCCTTTAACAATTTGGTACAGTGTATTTTGATCCCCCTGACACCTGTTCCTCCTATATGTACCCTTTCCATCTTTACCTGCTGGGTCTAGCCAATTTTGAAATGTTTTATACTTTTCCCCTTTTTCAATGAATTCAGTTTATGTTATCAAACTAATCTTGGACTGGAGCCTACCCTAGACCTGGTAGACCCATGAAGTGTCAAGTGTCACATCATTAAAGAAAATTGATTTTCCCTCCCCTAGCAACTATCAAATGGCAATAGTTGCTCAGCTGGTGGTAGTATTTCAGGATACCCTCCCCACCTTCATGCTGGGATGTTGTTTGACTTAGGTTTGTGCAAGTTCTGTGCATGACAACTGCTGTGAATTCATATGTGTAACTACCCTATTATTGATGATTCCATCAGCTTCCTAGCCTACTACTTCCTAAACTTCAGCCAGCATGCATAGAATCATCTAAGAACTATGAGATACATACATTGTGGGCTTCATCTCCAATTCTAAGTCAGTAGCTCAGGTGGAGTACAAGAAAGTACATTTCTTACAGTCTATTAGATGGAGCTGCTGGCTGTGGCTGTAATCACAGTTGTCACTGTGGAAATCAAAATGTTTACATTGAGATATGTAACAGCAAGTACTAAGTCTTTCTTCAAATTCTGCTAGAAGCTTACTGGCCAGCATTTAGGGTCTCAGAATAGGATGAGCTTTGCCATTATCCCCCCTTCTTATTTCCTTCCTGTGTCTACTGTCTATGCCTGTTTTATTCTAGGTATCCTAGCATGAGATCTTAGGGTCCACTTGCCTGACTGTCTCATCTTTAGCTTTTGCTCCACTGAGTATCGGATCCAGCACAGCTAGCTCTTCTTTACAATGACCTGTGCCTCCCAATTTGTCACACACTTCTGTGGTTCTAGAGGTCTTTTCCACACCTACCTTGTTTATGCTGTCTGTCTTGGCCACTCCTATTCCTAAATGCCTTTGGTCTAAAGTTGCTTTCTCAACCTGTACCATCTGTGTCCCTTTTTACTTATAACACAGATAAAATCCCTTATAGGTCATAGAGGGGTAGAGAGCTGGGTTACATTATATTAAAGCCTCTGGCCACTCAGATTTACAGAGGAGACTTAAATAATCTAGTCTTTCGATAGGAAATTCTTAGGGTAATTTGAGGTAGGCATTAATTCTTTTGTGTTAGCTCCATTCCTCTGTTTCTGAGACTCATTTTCAGCCAACCTTATCTGAATAGAAGTAAAAGTACATTCCACTTGCTAGTGTTAGTCTTACATTTTACCCCTTGCCCACACTATCCTTTAAATAATAAGATGTTCTTAATGGTATGGAGATGACCTTTACATTGGTTGAATAAACCATGCTAATTATAGACTTTTAAATTTAATAGGGAAAAAGAAAAGGAAGATATTACAATATTGGAATAAAACTATAATATTAACTACCAGTTTCCATTGCTGTTTGCTTTGTGTATTGACAAACTTAACTTGCCAAGGGCTAAAAATTGATTTGTCCTGCCCCATTTCCATTATAGTTAAAGTCATTATGTGGAACAACAGGAGCTTTTACCAACAAGGAAAATGTATCTATCTTCACAATTAACTAGGAAACTGGCATTAAAGAATTTCAGACCACTGTGTCCTTAGTGTAGAGAATATAATTGTTAAAATGTGATACTATGAAATGGCAAGTCCCACACACTTAGTTAACCTTTTCTGTGCTCTGACAGTAAGGTTAGATTGTATATCGCTTGCACTGAGAAGCAGAAATATAGCCTGACTTTTCTGTCTAGCTCATTTGTCAATACACATCTATTGAATGTGGTATTGCGGAAAAGAGGTTATAAGAAACACACAGTTTCTTATTAAAAAGATCTACTATTTGAGTGGGGAGAAAAGCCACATGGATAAAACAAAAGGCAAAAGTGAGTATCCTGCAAAAAGAGAGCACATAAGGATGCTCTGCCTATAAGGGCAGGGAAACATGTCTTAGATGATATTAAGTGAAGAAGGAAGTGAAAAAGATCAGTGTGTGTTGGAGAGAGAAGGGAGGTATCCAAAAAAAGAGTGCTCTGATTTGATCTTGAATGTTTTTCAGAGAGTCACTGGGGACCTGCCTAACATGGGGTTACCTGGGATGTGTGAAGTCAGAAGGGTTGGCAGCAGAGGAATCCTTATGATGGTAGTGCCACAATGATGCCCCAGTTTTGAGAAGGTGAACTATGTAGTGTAGAACTGTGATGAATTCTCTAGGGAGAATTGTGTCCTCTCTGGAGCCAGTGAGAAAGAAGGGATTGATACAGAGCCATGTTGAAGCAGTTTGTGATGGGAATTGTCATGGACTTTTCAGAAAGACTTTGTTAGGCTGTTAGATGGGGGTCTGGAGCAAGGATTCTACATGAGCAAGGACTGTAGAAGAAAGGAGAAGCATAGTGGGGCAAGGGATGAAGTCAGGGAATGAAAGGTTTCTACAAAGACAGAGCCTGTTCCCTTGGGTGTTTACAGTTTAAATTAAACCAGAAGTTTGTCCTGGACTGAGAAAAATGGGTCAGGCCTTTGTGTCTATTAAACATTTGTCACCTACAACCTGCCTCCAGGTGCAGCATGAGATGTAACCTCCCAGGGTGTTTCACAGCAGATGGCTTCTGTCTGCTGGAAGAGATTCTCCAGAAAGAGGGCAAGTCAGAAGATGGCAGCCGATACTCTCAGCAGGTTGGGGAGGAGAGTACACATGCTCAGTGGTGGGGCACTGCACAATTTGCTTCATGAATCTTATGCTCCAATAAAAAAGAAAAAGAGCATCGAGTCTTCTTCCTCCCCATTAGATCACAATCTCCCAAGCCAGCTATGACACATAATTAGAAAGTAAAAACAGTGTAATATTCTTAATGTCTTTCCTCGGTCTCCTCTTCCAAAGAGCTACTACTTTCATATAAGTGTATGCCAAAGGCCCAATCTAAATATTAAGCCAAAACTTGGATGTATTCAAGCTAGTATCCATAGCAAAGGCAAAGAGACCTTGGAGGCTAAACTCTCTCACCTACCTCACAAACCACAGCCCTGTATGTTTGACTTAGGCACAGAAGTCACTGTGTTATTGCCTGGAAGGACCATTAGAAAGGGTTTTACATGTTGGAAGACATGTTCTTATTCTTCTTGTGATGTGTGTGCAAAAGCAAATATATCTCAAATTATCTTGATATAAGTTGGAAAATATCCCACCTGGAATTTTAATATTCTGAAGAGTCAGAACAGAACTTCTAGGCTAGGAAGTTTATAATCTTGGCTGTACTACAGAATCACCTGGGAAACAAAGAAAATAAAACAATACCCAGACAGATTAAACAGGATCTTAGGCGAGTGAGGAAGTGGAACAGGAATCACCATATCTTAAAGCCTCAGAAACTGGGCAGGGTACTATATGACTTCAATCCCAGCATTCTGACTAGACCGAAAGATCATGGCTTCAAGACCAGCCTGGGCTACATAGCCAGACTTTAAAATCACAGGAGACAATAATATATAGCTGGAGTTTGCTTTCTGTCAATTGGGCATTATGTAAAAATAAAACCAAAACAAGATGTAAAAAGCACCTGAAATGCAGTGGATCAAAGCACTAGCGTTTATTATTCTCTGTGTAGCTTCAGGCTGCCTGGCTGGTACTTATGATCTAAGTTGAGTTTGCTCATGTCCTTAAGGTCAGTGGATAGATCAGACAGGCTTGCTGATCTTGGCAATGTTCTCACAGCAAGCCATTCAGGGATGTAAGGTGAGACAATGGTCTCTGCTCCATGTGGCGGTGTATCCCTAGGTTAGCTGAACATCTTCACATGGTAGTTTAGAAGGACCCAGGAGACAGAGCAGGAAGATACACAGTCTCTATTTCTAAGCTAAAAATTGACAGGTCTTCACTTTTGTCTTAGTCTGTTCACACCAAGTCAAACGGGTAGCAAAGTGACAGTGAATTAAGAGATCCTAAAATTAGGAAGCTAAGTGAATCAATTGGGAGAGGTCAATAAGTAAGACCTATAGTTCAATTTAATATTTAGACTAAACTTTTGACTTTATGGTCATCAATGTGCTGAATTTAAAACCGGAACATTTCATTCACAAATAACTGAAGGCTTTCTTTACCTACACATACTCCTTCAAGATTAGCATATTTGAATTTGACTTATAGCCATGGCATGACAAAGGTACATAAAATATACAAATATATATATTTCTTGAAGTCAACTGTATTCTATTATGCTTGTACTCTGGTTTTAGTTCACAGAGAATATACCCACAAGGAAGCAGGCAGAGAGATGTATACACTTGCAATTCGTTTTTTGATGTATTACTTATAGAGTATTTGTGTGACCTGTTAGCTGCTGGAGTGTGTTCTGAGAAAATCATTATAGACACCTAATCCCTCACATTTGACAACCTGTATCCTAAGAGCCTTACCATATTTCAATCCTGCAGGACTGTTGCTCTGAGTGGGAGGGAGTGTCATGAAGGAGAAAGGCCTCAGCATCTCTTATGACTGCACGTGAGAAGGTTGAAAGAGGCCAGAGACACACATTGCCTATCATTCACTTCCCAGTTATTTTTCAGAGTGATGATTAAAGGTCTTGCTGTGTCTTTATGGGTTTTTCCTCAACTAATAATATACACTGTCTGATAATCTACCTTTCCGCTTGTCTTCTTTGGCCCACATTGTTGCTTGGTCATCAGTCCCTCAAACCTGTCTCTGTTATCACCCCTTTCCTCTCATCTATGCCAAAGCTTACCATATTCTCAAGAACCGATCAGAATGCCTGGGATCCTATACTTCCCCTGTGCTGAGCAACAATTATAGCTCACTGTCAGACTCGCACCATTCAGTCTAATAGAGATGACTGGCTTTTCTTAGTTATGAATATTTGCCACTTTTTGGATCTTCAAGTCTGTTGGGTAACTTACCTCAGCTGCTTAGACTGCTCACCTATGCTGGTTCCTAACAAGAGGCCAATCGGTTCACCTAGTCTATCCATAGTGAAAGCCAGCCCAGAAAGATGCACAGGGACATCTGCAGAGTGAAAAAGTACTGGCAACCCGTAATTAGTTAATATGTCAGAGTTTTAGAAATAAGAAACAAAAATTGAACATCTTACATTTGTTTAGAATCCAACATTTCTCGATTTAGCTAGTTTAAATGATTCTCACTTTGTTAATGTATTCGAGAATTAACAGAAATCCTGGTCCATTAAAAACTTATGCCCCTGTGTAGACAGATCACCAATAATGAGTTGCTTTTCTATTTCAAGGGCAGACATTTGTGATGTTGGATTAGCTGTTCCATCTTTTCTACATCTACAGTAAACAATATTAAACTCTAGGATATAAGCTCTACCAATTTAGGTCCTCGTAGAATCTTGTATAAGTCATATAACTTTGGTTCTGTCTTCACACCCAGAAAGAGGAAAAACAACTCAAAGAATCATTTTAGTCCTGACAGTGTTTCACCAGATTCTTAAAGAAAAGCTTGACAACTCTCTGATGGAAATAAATAGCTTTAAAATCTAGACAAACAAATTCAAGGTTTAAGAAGAAATCATTATTCTCTTACATGTTTGAGGTGCCTTTTGGGGCCAGGACTACCTTCCTCCACCCAAATGTAGTTGAGAAGCTAATTCTCGAGGTACACATGTATGTCACGTACCAGAAATGTTCTCAGCAAATTTTCATGCTATATGTGGTCCTGAGATTGATAAAACAGTGACAACAGAAGTGTTTATATCTCTCTGACTGGTTTGGATCAAAAGGATGTCTGTCACATCCTGTTGTAAATATATTTACCCAAAGGTTTCCTTCAGTTCTACCCTGGGGCATATTATTGAACACATGGAATTTTATTGCCGGTTGGAGTGGCCTCTACTTGAGCAACTTGAGTGGTGCAAGGCCTGTTCTGGCTAATTTTATACCTTAATTCCAAATTCCTGAAGGAGTTCTCAGGGAAACTGGGTGTAATCCTCACCTTTTAGAGACTTTAACAAGTAGAGAAGAGGCCAATGAACTATTTGCTTGTGATTTAACTTATCCATTGCCATCTCTGGCCTTTTCCTGGCCCATGTTTGGAGACCTTCCAGCCTCAGGGAATTATAAAGTGAGCACTTTCATAAGCTCATCCCCAGGCAGGAGTATGCCTCTCACACCAGTGGGCTAACCTGTTTAAAACATTGGCAATGATGGATTATTTTCAGGTTTGTCTTCCTGAGGCTCTCAGCACTGAAAAATGCTTTCTTTCCATCCCTGCACTTGCCTGTCCTCCTACACGACGAAGCAAATGTCTCCATGACAGATGAGCCATGCTGCAGTCCTTAGAAGTTAGCAACCTGGAGGCTTATTACACCAGAGGGAAAATCCTCTCAAGAGACCTCCATGGAAGTCAGCCTTTCTCTCATGCCAAATGGCCGTTATGGGATCTAACCTGGCTGACAACTCCCTGTGGGGAATGACTACATTTGATTGTGGTCCAGTGACTTTCCTGCTAAAGAGAAAACAATAGTTCTCAGGACCTAGTTCCTTCTAGCCATACTTCCTTTCTCACTTGTTTTCATTACCTAGAGGTATGGTCACTTCCAACCAGAATGGTTGAGAAACAGGAATAAACATTTTTTTTTTTTTTTTTTTTACGCAGCTCTATAGCAGGATTCCGGTGTTTCGTTTCTGCACATGTCAGTAGGAGGATCAAATAAGGCCAATGGTGCACTTCTGAATTGGCTTATTCTCATGGCAGCTGACCCTCAGATGAAGTGCCCGCCTTTTCTTGAGACTCCATACAACTTGAACTTGCCTCTTCACTGCAGGAGAGCTGCTTCCAAAGACCAGCATCCCATGAAGAAAATGTGGGCAGAAGCTATCCTGATTTCTGTGACCTAGCCTAGACATCGCAGGATCACATCTGTTATTTCACTGTTTTCTGCAAGTGTATGCAGTTATAAAGAGCTATCCAGGTTCAGGGTGAAAACGCTATAATTCATAGAAGATAGTTATGGGCGACAAAGCTCATCAAGTTTGCCCAGGGAAAGAAATGTTGTGTTGACTATCAATGGAATATGAAATTTGGGACCATTCCCTCATTGTCCCAGACATATTCTCTAGTATGGTTTGATTTTGATGTTGCCATGGTATTCTTCTCTTAGGTATCTATGTAGCTCCCACTGTCACCTCCTTTACCTCTCCACCAAAATATTACCTTTTCAGCAAGTACTTCCCTAGACACGATGCAAAAATGTAAAACGTTTCCAAGCTCCACTAATTTTTTTTTTCTAAAATAGGTTCTCAGTACATGGACTTTGCATGTTTGACATATCCTGTTATTTGTTTTCTCTTACATTAAATTAAAATAGTAGCTTCCACAAAAGCAGGGACTTTGTTTATTTCATGTATTGTTCTTTCCTTAGTACTAGAAGATTATCTGACAGGAACTAGGATGCAGTGACTATGTGTTTAAGTAAACCAATGCACAGGTTCCCTAAGAAATGATACTGACTGAGCCTGGGCCCACATGTACACTGTTTATTATACACTAAACAGTGTCAAACATTTCTATATGATAAAATTATTTAAATGTTGATTATTAAATATGATGGTTTAGAATAACTTGATTTGGGAGGAGATCAGCAATGATCTACCAGCATTCTACTTATCTCATCACTTACTGATGTCGCCTCGCCTTCCTCCTCTACAGATATGCAGAGCTGACCACTATGAACATTCAGTACTCTGACCACAGTACTTCTGATTAGATCCAGGAATTGTATAGAGAGAAAGAAGAAAATTATAGGCTGTACCCAGGAGACAAGATGTCACTCTGGCAAGGAACCTGTAGATGTTTGCTTGATATTCCTTGCACATTGTCTGAGATGACTGACCTACCTGCAAGTCAATTGGAAGGTTGCTTTTTCCCAATAGGGATCAACATTTACAACTGACATACAGTTGGCTTAAAAGTAGAAAGTAGAAAGAAAACAGAAAAAAACCCTATTATTACCTCAACTATTATCTTATAGCTGATTGGGTAATTTATCTATCCTGGGGGAATGACCTTTCTCATTTCAACATTGTTCATGAAACAGACAGTCACTGCTTTTGCTTGTTAGCACATTCTGCAGAAGTGTCTGAAAGAAAGTAGTGACATTTCAAAATGGATTAATCAAGGATGCTTTAAATTGGATGCATTCTTGAATTTCATTTAAATGTTACTTGCTATAGATTACAAGTTGGTATCAGGCTGCCATGCCCTGGACCTCATTATCACACGTAAAATTCCAGAAACTCACAAAGAATCTGTGTTAAGATGATCTTAAAGGACAATTCTCTGCATTTAGTGATTAATAACATTATTTTCAGCTAAAGGAGAAAGAAATAAGGTCCAGCTGTCCAAGCAGTTTTAACCTGGAACACACTATGATAGTAGTGCCTAGATATATCATCTGAGTCAGTTCTGTACACACACTTGCCTTCTCTCTCCTCACGCATACAAGGACACTGAGTCCAGAGATATCTAGCAAGGGTGGACTTGTTCTCTGTGTTTAGGACTGTGTAGGACAAAGGAGATCCCAGAATCCTGGCAGGGATTCTGCCTCCTTAAGCAGGGGTTATGAGAGTGAAAGGACTTCACATGCTTTGATTCCTTCTGAGACTAAGGAAGAAGACTATAGACTACTAATATAATTTATGGACAGAAACACTTTGAATTTAAATGAAGCAACCAATGGCCCCTTTGATTGGCATTTATATCTCCTTTTATAGAGATCACATACAGTAGTGTTATAATTCTTGACAGTTTTGATTGTAAAATATATGGGACTTTAAGCTCCCTGGAAGAAAGAAGAAATGATTAATATAAGTAATTAAATACTAAATATACAACAGATATGAATAACATGTTTTATATTTATATAGCTATTGTCTTACCTTGTTGAAAAACACTATATGCTTTATTGTTAGGACTGCAATAATATGACACTATGTTATCTAAACCACATAAAAAAAGGCATTCAACCTAATCCCCGAGTCCTATTAATTTCTTTACTCATATTACAGAACAATAACTGCAGCCATTTGACTTTACTATTCAAACTGTTTTCAAAGCAATGTGACTGATTAAAGACATAGATTAAAATTCAAATAACTGGGTTAGAATGTTTAGACACAAAGCCATTGGGAGTATCAAGAAAGAATAAGATAAAGATAAATGAGAAACCAGGCAAATAAAAGCATGGTTATATCAAAGATGTGAGCATGCTTCTTAGTGGTGTGTGTGTGTGTGTGTGTGTGTGTGTGTGTGTGTGTTGTCACGGGATGCTGAGCAAAGCACCTCTGGGCTGTCAGCAAAAATACAGTTCTAATAAGAGTGTGTATTGTTATGGGGGAAACTATTTCAAGAGAAAACGTACATATCTTAGATTATATCTAGCACTTGGAAAATTACAAAATGTTTTATCACTTCCATTTCCTACTCCTTCCCTTCCTGTAACCATAATCACGGCCCGGAGGAACCAGGCAGAGAAAGACAACGAAAATGGATGTGCACTGTCTTCAACTCAACAGAAACTTCGTCTTTACATCAAACTGGAACAAATCAATAAGTACAGTAAATGCCATAGTTAGTAGGTTTTCATTCAAAACCTATTTGAAATACTTCAAATAAAACATAATGGATACATGGTTTAAAAATTAGTGAAATGTGGATGAATGTTTTTGAAGCATGAAGAAAATGTGACTCCCCAAAAGGCATCAGTTTATATACCTTATTTAGGAAAATCCTTTAGGAAAAACTCTTGGAGGTGGGGTTCAATTTGAATTGGTTGTATTTAAAAAAAAAAAAAAAAGAGAGAGAGAGAGAGAGAGAGAGAGAGAAAAGAAAGTATGAGTAGCTACATAGTTTATATCTCTATTCTTCTTAGAGAAACACACCTGTCCCATTTTCTAAGATGTAGGAGAAGCTAATCACTTGATTATGTATTTAGGTTGTTCACATTCTTGTCTTTCAGCCCTGGGATTCTGATGACAGAGAAAGAGACAGCCTTTCCCTTTCTATTCCTTCAAAGTTTGTGGTCACTCTTGTAGTATAAGCCTCTGATGTTGTATACCTTATCTTTAGTTAATGTAACTGTTAACCTTTGCTTTATAAGTAAGCTACCCCTAATTCGAGCCATCAGGAGGCAGAGGCAAGAAGACTTCTGTGAGTCTGACACCAACCTAGTAGTGTACATAGTGAGTTCCAGGATAGCCAGGGCTACAAAGAAACCGGGTCTCCAAAATAGAAGATAGATAGATAGATAGATAGATAGATAGATAGATAGATAGATAGATGGATGGATGGATGGATTGATGATAGATGGAAGATAGATAGGTAGATAGATAGACAGACAAAATGAAATGAATTAAATAAGCTACCCCAAATATAACAGCTTTAACCAATAGTGAGTTACTGATTCAGAACTATGTGGATTTGCAATTAAAGCTGGTAAGCCAAGACATTCAGGCTGTTCTTGCCTAACTCTCCTGTGCTGCTGCAGGAATGCTGGCAGCTGTGCTCTGGCTGGGCGCACTGGAATGACCTCACACACAGGTTTGGCAGGCTGAAGGCCTAAGTGACTTGGCTTTTGTGTACTTGCCTTCTCCAGAAGGCTAGCCTGAACTCTGTTAGCTGCTTATCTGGGACCTCTAAGTGTGCAGAAAAGGGCAAGGGTCAACATGCAAACTCCTAGCAAGCTTTTCCTTGAATGTCATTTGCTTGTGTCCCACTCACTGGCTAAAACAATACATATATCCAAGCTGAGAGTCAAGGTATAGAGAAAAGGACATTCTTTACAGGCAGGACTTGCAAAATTCATGACTTCTTTCCCTTTGTATCCTACCACAAGTTCACCTTTACAGTTGGGTGGGGAAGGGAGAGACCACCTTTTGCTTACATACACGGTAGCGTAAGGAACAGAACTGCAGCTGCAACATTTTACAGAACATCCTTTGTCCTATAAGGAGGTCAACTGTTGTCTGTGCGATGATGCGCTTTGGGAAAGAGAGATTCATCTCTCCAGCTGATGTGACAGAAATGAGAAACCACATGCTTGCTCTAAGAGATACAGAGAGACTTGGAGAGGCAGAAGCTAGCCAGCTCGAAATTGTGGCTGTGAAACCATGCGCATGCGTGATGATGATGATGATGCATGAGATCAACTCACCTGTGCTACTACGTTACCCAGTTTTCTATTTCCACGGGCAAAGGTGAAATATTCAATAATTATGAATAAGCTTTAATAATTCAGTTGTGAAGTAAAATGGTTCAGTTAGTTTTTATTTATTAATTTGTGTAACCATCCGAAGGCATTTTTACCGCACACAGTGCCTTCTATTGTTTCCGACACACCCTTCTGTGATGCTGACCACAGCACTGATGTCCTTACGCCACAATCTCCTCAGTTTTCATGTGAAGTCGCCGTTTTTTTCTTTCAGGGCTTCCAGCTGCAGAGACCACTGATTCTGTAAATGCCCTCTGAGGAGCCTCGGATACTTAAGTGCTGACGCAGGCCCTGTCTCAAAGTCGTGATGAAAGTGCAGGTTCCAATATTATTGGAGCTGTAGGTACTTCCAGTAGTCACATAGCCTTGGAAGGGATTCCAAACTAGCCACCTTTTCTACACCATAGTTCCGTTTAAGTTTTGTCGTTGTTTTGGTTTTGGTTGATTTTTGGTTGGTTTGTTTCGTTTTGTTTATCTCACTCAATAATTTTGATGGTCCTAGCCCTGGATCCTTCATTATCAACTGTATCAGTTACCCAAGGCACAAAATATACAGAAACAAATAACCTACAATCTCCTAACTCTGTCTTTGAACTAGTGCTTATGTACCTGTGGTAAGCAGTTGTTAGTCAGGAGCCTTCATCATTTTGACTATATTCTCAGACATATCTAGGTGACATAGCTCCATGCCCCATCTTTGATAAAGAAGGTGGCCTAGAATTGGGAGAGAAAAATACAGAGAGCAGGAAATCACGCAAGTTTTCTTGAGGCCTGTACTCAAAAAAAAAAAAAAAAAGATTTTTAAAAAAGATTTGTTTATTTATCTGAATGCTTTGTGTCTATGAGCATCTGAATGCCAGAAGAGTGCATCAGATCCCATTACAGATGGTTGTAAGTTGTTGCTGGGAGTTAAACCCAGGACTTCTGGAAGATCAGTTGGTGCTCTTAACCACTGAGCCATCTCTCCAGCTTCCCACAGTATCACTTCTATTCAAAGAAATTCACCATGCAAATTCAGATTCAAATGCTGGGAAGTAGACTTTATCTCTTCATGAGGATAACTGGAAAGTGTCATCACAAAGTACAGATATGCTGGTAAGGACAGGTGATTGGAGCTATCTCCACATCTGCTCTAACTACCATGCACTAAACAACTCTGAATACTGGGGCAAGAACCAGTTTGCAGCCCAGACCATTCCAAATGCACTTTAGAGAGATTAATTTGGAGCTCTTTCTAAAAAGGTAGAAGATGAATAGACTTGGGTGGGGATATCAGGGGTTGGTGTAACCGTTGATGTGGCCTTTGTTTTAATGCATGTGATATATCATGAGGGCACAAGACAGGGATAGCAAATAGGCTGCACGCTACATGATCGATTTGTAGTAAATGCCTGGAGTGAGGTGCTGGAGAGAGTTATATGGCCACATTTCTGAGTGAGCTGAGCCCAGAGCCTAGATAGATTGACCATGTCCACTATGGTCACTGGAGGGAGAAGTGATGGCACAGTGACTGTATAGGCTGCCATCCCTGTTCCATCAAAATCGGTAGCCACGAGGTCAGAGTCCTCCAGAAGCAATTAATACATACAATTAGAAAATACTGCTGAAGGGAAGCTGTGAATGTCAGAAAATCAGAAGCTTTGGATTTGGGTTATCAGTGAATTGTTATGCCATTTCTAAGATCATCTGTTTAAAGAATGGGCTTGAGTATTTTATAGAGATCTTTGTCATTTTTGTTAGCAAGCATACATAATTTTCTGTTACCTTTTAATATGTAAAAGGACACACCAAAGCATAGAAGCTATAGGAGACTCTTTGATAGCCCAACATTTGGTATATTACACCAGCCATCTTTGACTTATGAATCTCATGTTCCAAGAGCCCAAGTGAATGCCAAAGTGACAGATAACTTGAATACAATGTGTGCTGTGCTTGTCAAGCACATGCACGGCCAATGCTGAAGTTAACTCATCACAAGTGCAGTAGGAGATGCTTTCTTTTTCATGATTTTGTGGGCAGAATATTTTAGCATAATTCTTAGCAACTTTTTTTTCTAATTTTAATTTGAGCTTGTCCTCATAGGTATTCCACATCTCTTTTTCACCATATCCAGATTGACAGTGTTTCAGTTCTCCTGCTTTGAAGCCACTAGTAAACAAAATAAATGTTACCTCAATAATATTAACTTCTCCCCAAACTCACCTTCTATAGTCCATAATGTCATTCCTCAAATTCTCAGGACAAGTACCCAAAAGTCACAGATTCAAGGTAACTTTAGTAGCCTGTGGATTTTCTGGGCCCTAGCTCCATCACTTCAGCTAAGCCTTCCTAAAGGGAGAGGAAAGGTTTCCATTGAACTCAAGACCTCCTTCAAATTCCCCATATCTGTTTTCTTTATACTTGTATTGGAGCCGTTGTCTTTCTGGATCTCCACCTTGCCAGATAATCCTGAGCTCACAGTGCTTCTCATAGTCTCATGAACTGATTCACTTTTAACAGAATTTTTTTCTATTCATATATACTTTGCTGGGTTCTGTGCTTTTGGAGAATACTAACGGACTACACTCAACAAGCATCCTACTTCTAATAAGCCATGTGAATAGGATGGAACAAGATACTCAGGGGTATTTCAGATCTTTTCCAGAGCCTCTCACATGATGTCTTTGCATGATAGCTTATTCCAAGCTTCTTTATAGCAGTTGTCCCCAGGAGATAACATTCCAAGAGGACAAGCATTACTTAGATCTCTGCTTCTGTCATAGTTAATAATGACTCATCATCTCACAGCCAATCTCATAGCCAAGGCCACGGTCTGTGTGAAAGGAGACCACACAAGAGCATAGATGCCTGGGTAGAAGTGTAATGAGAACACTAAAAGCAGCCACTTTGAGGGGCGGGGTGCATAAATTCCACCTGGGATGTTGTCTAAGATATGTTATATTCGGTCAAAGTAGGAAATCCTGATGACAACATGTTTTTATAGCTAAGAAAATATGTTTAAGCTAAATAGATACATTTAGAAATTAGATTATATAAGCAGGTAGTAATACATAAATATTCAATAGTTTCTGCAACATGGACACCAATAAATCAGTACAGAGTTTTGCCTTTAGCCTCCTGACAGGGTCTCAGAGATCTGTAATACTAGAGGTTTTTCAGGGGTCCCAGAGAGGAAGGCAAGGCAGCTAAACAACGGGAGTGCCCTATTGGGAAGACCATGGGTAGTGGCTGTTTTCCCAGTTGGTGGAAAATACTGCAGTGTGTTTGTCCAGACTGAGGTATAATAAACTTCTGTAAGTTGCCCCTTTCCTTTGTAGACCACTCCCATCAAAAAGAGAGTATTTAAGAGATTTTGTGAGTTATTGAGATTTAAAAGTTAGTTTTAGTGTCAACAAGAAACATACGAGCTGAAACCATGGTTAATGTCAGCAAGGGTTCACCAGGGTGAATTAGGCTAAACCATACATTAGACATTTATCTACTTTGGGCCTATAAAAGCCATACTTTTATATACTTCAACCTAATTCTCAATAGTAAGAAGAGATCTAAATTACACACACACACACACACACACACACACACACACAAACACACACACACACACACACACACACACACACACACACACACACACATGAATGTGAAATTGGGGTGGGGGGTGGCTGGGAACATAAGAAGCCCTCAAAAGGAAATGAAAGAAATGGCTGGGTGGAAGCCAAAGGAGAACTCCCAGTGAGAGGAAGGGAGTGGAAAGGCTATGCTTGCCTTAGAGGACAAGGCAAAGGAAGAGAGACAAAAGGCCTGCTGTGCCTTTTGTGTTTGGCAAGGAGGAGACTATTGGAGACCTGGTAAACTCAGTGTTTGAGTAAAGGTCAAAGCAGTTATGTTTGAGATAAATCTCCTGGGATGTTGTTACCCAGGGGAGCCCTAAAAAGTCTTCTAATTTCAATTGCCTGTAGGCACTTGTTTTTATTTGACTTTAAAAATTATTAATTTTGGAGCAATATGCCATTTGCTGTGACTAGTACCTCTAACATGTAGGATATGGTCATCATGATTACTGAGTTAGTTTTCAAGGACTTGAGGGCCAACTCTGTCAGGCCTTGACTCTGTGTCTGGCTGTGCATACTTCTGATGGAGACTAAGACAGAATGCAATGCTCAGCCTCTCTGCCTGGGTTTATTGCCCCAGTCTGACTCAGGCTATTTCTGTTTAACCCGGCACGTAGACATATTACTCACTTAGAAGATTGTTACACTTTGTCCAGATTGGCCTTCAAAAATCTCCCTGAAGTTGTTTTTCCCCTTTGTAGAGTCGGGGAGATAAAGAGAGGATGACACCACTGTGTGTACTATTTACCGTCATGACCTTGTGGTTATGACTGTACCAGCTCCTGGGTTTCACAATGTCCCTTTCAAGATCACTAGAGCAACATCTACAAGTCTCTGATCATGAGTCCTCTCTTAAACTAAGTGTCCTTCTTTTCCCTTCCCTAAGGGTAAAAGGAGCCTGAAACCTCTCATCTCCATTTTGCCAGATTGCCAAATAAATACTGCCCTTGATTCACTGGGCCCCCTTTGAAACTGTCAGTTAAACAGACTTGCACTTGTTAAGAATGGAAGAGTTTGTAATGGTAACTTTAGAATTATATTTGAGGATTTGCCAGACAGTGGTGGGAGGGAGAGGGGTAAGTGATTGGCAACAGCCATAGACGGCATTATGGTTTTATTTTTTATTTTAGGATGAGAAAGGGTTGCTTACATTTTATGGTCAACAGAAGGGACTTCAGTTTGCCAACATGTCACTTAAAGTCCCTTTAGTACTAGTGCTAGTCCATCTGTAGTGGCTGCCCTCACCACTGTAGAGGCTGGTAGTTCTCAACCCTAGCTACATATTAGACTTTCTGGGAGCACTTACAAAATATTAATGACTGAACCCTACCTTGACACACTGATGTAATTTGTTCTGGGATGCTGTTATAAGTGAACTGTGTTCCTCTAAAAAGGTACATGGAAATCTTCACTCCAGGTTCCTCCAATTATGACCTACACTGGAAATAACATGTTAGTGATTATAAGTTAAAATGAGGTCATCAAGGCAGGGCCTAATCTTTGATGACGAATACTCTTCTGAGAAAGAGAAATTTGATCCCAGAGTCAGATAAACTTAGAGAAAGGGATGTATGAAGAGACTGTCACATGTTGGTTAAAGATTAGATTAGTGCTATGCTGCCACGGGCTGGAGAATATGTGGGGCTACTGGCTGCTAGAGACAAAATGAACAGGAAAGTGTTTCAGAGAAGACACGATCAACACATTAGTTCGGATTAAACCTGTACAACAAAAAATTTGGTCTTTCTTTTCTTCACATGTTTGCATACTTGGTGTGTGTGCATGTGAATATGTATGTTTGCATGCATGCAGAGTGTACATGCATGTGTATAAGATAAGTACATGCGTGTTTGTAGAACAGAAGTCGTCACTGTCTTTTTCAGTTGTCTTCTACAGTATAAATTGAGGCAGAGTCTCTCATTTGAACCTAGAGCTCACTGCTTCAGCTAGTTTACAGAACAAGATTACTCCTGGAATACTGGGTCTGCCTCTTCAGCAATGTGATGCAAATTGGGAAGCAAAAGGTGCTCTACCCAGCATTTCCATGGGTGCTGGGGACCTGCCCTCTAGTCTTCATTTGTGCTTTACCCAGTGAGTCAGTACTCCATCTCAGTTTGTGGCACTTTGTAATAGCAACCCCAGACAATTAATATAGAGGGGCTTGGTTGGCCATTGATAGTATTAAACGTTTACTGAGGTAATTCTGATATGTAACATGCATTGATTTTCATTATGACACCTTCTATGAAAGGTGCCAGGTATACAGCAGGTACAACCTAAATAGGAAATGATGTCCAAATTATGTTCTGTAGACACAGTTCTCACAAAGATATTCTTTGTAACAGTAACACACTGAGGGATTTTAATACTCATGTATTTCTCTCAAAGTCAGGGCCGAACAATAGAGAAGAAACATTTTCTATCTAGCTCTTCTGCAATTTCTTGCCTGGATGCTCGTTTTCAGGATAATTTCTCATTATGAGTGATGAGATGCTAAATTCCCATCATGTGTGCTCTCTAGGTCTCCTCATGTTGTATCCTCTGGGCAGTGTCTTGCTCCTATCCCTGTTGGACATTATCCTGATCATTTAGAATGTAACATTTCTCTAATTTGTCAAGGTTACTTAGAATTCTGATCCTGTAACCCAACTTTCTAATTCTTATGCTCAAGGAGAGTCCCCAGGACAATTGAATTAAGAATTATATGAACTCCAGGAGGAATCAATTTGGAGAAGATCAGATAATGGAAGGTTTATTATATTATATACCACATTAAAGTGCATAAAAGATATATGATCAATGCATGAATTAAACAGACAGTTCTTTAAATGAAACTGGGAGATCAGCATTTACCTGAACACAGTCTGAAATGTAGAATCTTTTCTCAATCACTTAATGTGTGCTTCCAACAACATCAGTATCCTCTGCAAGGGGTAGCTCGTAGGAATTGCCCCCCTCCCCAATTCATAGACTAGAATATCTCAGAACCATATTGAGACACAAGTTTTGAGATGCAACTACAAATGAGGTCTTTAGGGCAGCCTTTCGTCATCATGATTGACTTTTATCTTAGAAGAGAAATTCAGATATAGACATGCGTAGGCCAATGAGCACATAAAAATGGAGGGAGAAGATGCATGTAGCCATGTAAAAGCACAAGAGAGGCCTCAGATAAAATGAGCATTGCTGATACCTTATCTCACTAAATCTCTATGACTCAGAGAAATAAAATTCCATGCCTTAATTTGATTAGTTACGTCCAGTTTGCTATTGAGCCCATAGTAATCTAATCCTACAAAGTTACGGTTGGTGTTTTAACATCATCTATAGGTAATTCCTGTATATAAGAAATACCAGTTTATGACATTTGCTTTAAAATTTGGGGGGGGGGCACCTAAGAGTTAGGTTTAGAACATATTAAGCTACAGATTGCTAAGCTGCATAACCATAGGTGATGATTCAGCAGATTTATATTTCAAATGAGTTTTTGTGCTTCTGCTGGGCTGTCAACACCACCTTAGTGTCCCTGTGGGAGCAGTATTAGAAAACCAATTAAGAGCCCCAGCCTATACTTCCTACATTAAAGCATGGGCACAGAGACTGAAAACAATTCTCAGGCTTAAACTTGAGAACTGTTGGTCAGCAGGTCAACCTAATCCAGATAGTGGAGCCACAGGTACTTGGAAATATTCTCTGGTGATTATCTCAATGTATTCTCAAGAACATGTTCTCACTGGGCTTGGAAGCATGGGCTTACACAGTTGTGAGGTGGAGGCAGGAGGATTGGTTGTTTAAAATATCTTCATGCACATAGTGAGTTCCAGACCAGTGTGGGCTACTTGAGACCCTGTCTGAAAAATCAAACTAAACCAAACCAAAAATCACATCTTTTGAACTAAGGAACATTGGGAGGGGGTGGAGATGTAGCTCAGCAGTATCACACTTGACTAGCACACCCAGGACCTGGATTTAGTTCTTGGCAGTAGAGAAGAGGGAGGAGTAAGATGGAAAGAAATAGAAAGAAGGAAGACGAGGAGGAGGAGGAGGAGGAGGAGGAGGAGGAGGAGGAGGAGGAGGAGGAAGAGGAGGAGGAGGAGGAGCAACCTCTACTGGAAGATGTGATTGTAACATAGTCCCTAAAATGGTGACTTTCAAATGTGAGTGACAAAGAATCACCTCATTTTAGCGAAACTATAGATTTTAGTTTAGTCTAAGGTAGGATCCCAGAACTTGAATTTCTTAACAAATTCCTAGGAGTAGCTTGGGCTATTAATTCAGAGACCATATTTAGGCAATCACTGAGTTAAGAAATTTGAAATGATTGTGCTGCAGATCTGACTTCTAGATTTTCTAGTTTGGTATATACTATTGCTTAGCCCAATGTCACCCACCTGTATTCTTTCTCTCTTGCTCGTTTCTCATACAGAAATTACAGAAAGCTGAACACTCACTTTCTTCAGCTTCTCTGCAGCTAGGAGCCATACAACACAGTTCCACTCAGGGAAACTAAAGCAGAAGTCCGAGGGGCAAGAGCAGCTCTGTGAAGACCGCTTCTTTGTATAACAGCAGTCTACGAACTACATTTCTTCTCCCCTGCCTCTGAGTGTGCATGACAGCCAATCCTTAAGCAGCCTTCTTGGGACAATAGACATGGCACAAAATAAATATGACAGAGGCCAACCAGGGATAGTGAACCAGTGCTGAGAACCTTTACCTCCAAATGCTACATTTTGCAGGACACAAACCTTTCTGGCCCAAACCATAGTCAACTGAATTTCCTTTTACTTAGAGCTAAAGCAATTCAGAGCAGGGTGGGGAGAGAGGGAAAGAAAAACAGAGGGACACACACACACACACACACACACACACACACGAGAGAGAGAGAGAGAGAGAGAGAGAGAGAGAGAGAGACAGAGAGACAGACAGAGAGAGAGAGAGACAGAGAGACAGACACAGAGGCACAGAGAGAGACAGAGACAGTGACAGAGAGACAGAGAGACAGACAGACAGACAGACAGACAGACAGAGGACTTCTTTCTTTTAGGTTAAAATTACAAAAATAAAACAAAACTATCCCGCAAGCACATAATAATCTCAGCAACAGCTATAAACTTCCATCTTCTGTGACCGTTGTGATAAACCGCTGTTTTAACCTGCACAAACAAACAGAACAAACTAATTAGGTAAATTTAGCATTTGGAAACATCTTGCTTCTCCTTCCAATGACAATAAAAGGAAGCAAGGCAGAGACGTACAGACATTCTCGGCCAACATTTGTTAAGTACTAGTGCAGACTGTACATGCTACATTTTTCCCTAATGAGCTATAGTTTAGGCAAATAAAGCTGCTCATTTATTGAAGTACCTCTGCTTAATTGCATCAGTAATCATTAATAAACAAAGCTCACTTAATGTTTCCTCAGAGTTTGACCTTGACTTTGTCTTTCCGTCCTGTACCAGGCTTCCATATTTGGTCAACAAGGTTCCTTTAGAATTCCTGTTATCAACTTAGAAATCACTTTCACCTGCTTTTTCCCTATATATGTCTACATAAGGGGACATATTCACGAGTAGCAAAACAAAGATAGTCACAAACAGCTCAGGAAAAAAAGGGGAGGGGCAGGTGTATCTCAAAACACTCCTCACAGATGCACTCACTTCTGAGAGACTGCTTTGCTCAAACCTCAATACAGCCTGAATTTTTATGGTTACAAAATAATTAGTTTCTGAGTCAGCTTTTAATCTTATGTTAATGAGACCCCCTACAGTCTTGGCGCATACCTTCAAATTACAGATTGATCTATAATTAATAAGGCTCATAACGCCAGTACCTGAGACAAAAGCAATTTGAGGGCAGTGGGTTTAGCGAAGAGTTTAGTGACAGAATTTGCAACTGCATGCTTTCCACATCCGAACTTGGTCTGGATCTTGGTGACAGTAACAGGCTTCTCTGAGGAATAAGACAGCTGACATAAGCTTGTTGCAGGAAAAAAGAGAAAAGGGGAAAAAAAAGGAATGAATTGTCATCCAAGGTTTTTGTTCTTACCAAAAACTTCCCTGCCCACAGCAAGTTTGTCTAGTGCCTGCACAGATTTCTACCTCAGTTTAAGAAAGTTGTTTGCCAACCACCTTTAACTTCTTGGGGGCCGTCAGACCAAAGAGCCATTATTTTTGCAGCTCTGTGATTTCTCTATTTGATTGTTTTACAGGCTCAAAATTCCCAGTGATTGGAGGAGAGGAACCCTTGCTGGTTAATTAAAATCTAATTTTCTATTCTATCATAATTGTAGCAGCAGAAGTAGGAAAAAATAAGGAAGACTTATTATCCTAAAAATGAAAATAATCCCTGGACTGCTCGGGCTCATTATGAGCGCTGTACTACAATTTGTCTGAAATTTAATCAGTAGAATAAACATGGCCATGAGCTCTGTGAAATCGTTTGTTATAAAGGCTCTAAGTGAAGGGCTGCACCATTTTGCTCAGCGTTTTCTAGACAGCCTATTTAGACTTCTTGATGAAGACAAGGAAAAAAGAAGACAGAGCTGGGACCATTTGTGTGTGATGGGACTTGTGTGTGACTCTATAAGCATGCTTTCTCAGGTATTGTAGGATGTCACTGTGGATTCTCTGTTTAAGAGACGATCTGGAATCATTTCTTCAAATCTAGGGAAAACAAGAATTTCAGTTTCCATTGCATTTTTTGTATCCATGCATTAGTGGAGAATTGGAGTGACTGAACTGAGACATGCAGTAGAGTTTGGATGGGGCATCAGCAACTTGGGTTCTGAGCATATGACCTGGTGTGTGAAGGACACTGATGGCAAGGTAGTGACCCAGCACTTTGGGCTTAGAGGTGGCTATCCCCCTGTAATTACTTGGTTCACTGGATCTAATAGGAAGCAAGAGCTGATCTTTGCTTTTAACTTTATCATCATATAATGAAAAAGGTTTATAGCTCTGGTTGTGTCTATGGGACGACAGGATATGGTTAATGGTGGACACATGGTGTCCACACAAATTTTCACTTTGTGTGTCACTGTCCTTCAGGTAAAGTACAACATGGTACTAAATATGAAGTCTTACTAGTTTTTGAAAGTATTTTCTGTTTGCTTTATGTGTATTTCTATATGTTTGTCTTATGTTCTGAAGCCTTGAGTTTAATCTCCAGCACAATAAAACAAAAAAGTCTTACATATAAATATTATATATATAAATGCTATATATAACATTACTATATGTACATGCATATTTACATCTCCATATGAGTATGTATATGTGTATGAGACTACTTTCATGTATAAAAATAGTTTTTGCTATATGGTTTTAGGAATATTTTTGAAGGATAAAGAATACATACCAAAATATCCAATGCAGAGAGTTCATATTTTCTCAGTGGATAATGATTATGTATAATTTTAATTTTTAAATATTCTTTGAATGTAAAGCATAACTTTAAACATGCTCAGCAGGTCATTAATAGAGAGGAAAGCTATTATGCCTATTGTGCCAGTTTCCAAAATTATTCTTTTCTTGTTCTGATGAGTGGGGGTTCCTGGATTCTCTGATCTCAGGTCTTTGACTTTACCTCAGGCATGGGTTGCAAGCAACAGTTTTCATCATCTTTGGACTGGTCCTTCTTCCTTTCCTCTGCCATCTTAAATGTTCCCACAGGAGAACAGGTAACATAGGCAAATCCTAGATTTCTTGTTTCTAGTCTTGCAGAATCTAATGTAGTGGGATAATTGGAGGCAAAAGGAAATACATTTCTGATGTGCCCCTAGGCAGTTATAGTGCTTTTTCCATAGGCCACATTTTGGGCTGGGGTATGATTGCTCTTAAAGTGCAAATCTCAAACCAGCACAATTAGTAACACCAATAAACTCCAGACTTAGATAGGAGGCATTCCTACTACACACCAAGTCAGAATCTGGCACTAGAGAAATCTCAGTATAGTCAAGTGAAGATGGAAAGTGGGGAAGCATTCAGGAGACACCAATGTGTCAGGTAGCTGTGTCTAAGGAGACACTAAAGGGCACAATGACTGAAAAGAGCTGTGCACCTTCTCATGACACTTGAGTAAAGCTCAATAGTCTAAGTGTGAGAATGAGCACTGGGAAGAAAGATGCATTTCGCAGGGATTCAGAAATGAGCTGCTAAGACGGAAGCATAAATCGGATTGCCTGGGCATTGATTTATAGTGAAAATCAAAGCATCTGAGAGGCAAGAGACAGACAGCACGAAGCAAGGCTGGTCTCTCTGGGAAGGCATCAGGGAAATCCAATCAGCTTAGTAGGTGACTGGCTGAGGAGAAATAGTCACACCAGGAATTAGGGACAGGGTCTGTGTCTGCCAGGGATCAAGTAGGGAGAACTTCTGCCTATGAGGAAGCCCAAGGATTCTCCTTCCCTGAGTTCTGTGGGGATAGAAACAGCGAGTGATGACTGACTGCCTTTGTTACTTCTACAGATCCTGCCATTTCCAGGCAAGATGTTGGATGGAGAGGAAGAACGTTCCACCAGCTCACCCATTATGCCATATTTTAAGAGTGATTTTCTATATTTCCATTCTGATTGTGTTCATTTCAAAGCTTACCTTTTAATAGACAGTTCAATCCACTGCACCTGAAAGCACTGCCTAATGATAATTTATATAATTCTGACACCCATTCCCTCACTCACATTGAAAAGATTATTTTCAGTTTCCGAAGAAAACCAAGCCCAAGAAGTTTGTCCAAAATAAATTCTATTCCCTAAGATGATATATTCAATGATATATACCTACTTCTGGTCACTGTGAATTACTTAGAGACAGAGTTTCTGTATAGGTAACCAAATTAATATGAGTCTATGATGCTGGTATTGTTGTATGGAGAGAATTCCCCACCAGTGGCAAGAGAGGCAGGTAGTAGCAGCAAGCCAAGGAATGTCAACGACTAGAAGCTGAGAAGCAGGGTGGACTCTGCTCAGTTGCAAAGGCTGCTTAGTACTGATAGTACCTTGAATTCAGACTTGTTGCTTCCCAAGCTATGGGATTAGAAAATTTCAGAAAGTCAAAGCTACTCAGATTGTGGTACTTAATAACAATAGCCTCCCAAATTAATAGAATATTTTCTTAGCATGTCCAATCCAGATCCCTTGGTTGTCTTGGTGAGCACATATTTGGAAGGCCTTGAGGTTATTTATACTATACCCCTCTATCTAATATTCTGTGGGTCTACATTCTGCTTGCTGTATGGCACAGAAGCTTGGAAGGTGAAACTCGGGGAGCTGCTTGACTGTGTCTCCCAGCACTGCAGCCAGGTGGGTGCTGGGCTTTGGGGAAGCACCTAGGACACCATTTTGGGGGTGGGAAATGTAGTCTGAGATGGGAGAGAAGCCAAACTCAGGTTCCCAGACCCCCCGGACACCCAGTCATCTCTGAGGTACTGCATAGAGGAGTCGGGAATGAAGGATGAGGGAACACACTGGACATTTAGATGTTGCTGAGTCTCAAGGAGTTGGGAGCTGAGCCAGGGCCTACAGGCTGAGGACGGCATCCAACCCTGGGCCAGGGAAGGAAAGGGGAGCTCCGGCTTAGCTCAGTGGTGATTGTCATTAGCTTGGCTATGGTTGTGGCTGGAAGGCTCTATGCTCCCCATGGCAATTCTTAATGAAAAAGAGTCCATGGTTCTAAACTGTTTATTGACTGTTCATAGTGGAAAATGGATACATACCAACTTCTCAGGGTGGACGTGAGATTAAATACTTTGGCAGGGAGGAATGTCTGGAAAGGAGAGTTATTGGCTAAACCTTCAGGGCTTCTAGGTACTTCATTAGCATGGAGAACTCTGTTCTGGGCCTAGGTGACCAATATGGGGAGAATGGCACTTGTTCCAGGCCAGGAATCTGTCAGGGAGCTGGGTGGTGCCTACCATCTCAGGTGTGTACCTATCAAGTCTCTGGAGTCTTGGATCACTCCACCTTACCAAGCTTTCTGGCATGGCTTACCATCCCACAGCATTCAGTGGGAACCGATGGAAAAAAAATGCCCCAATTTAGGTCTTGAGGTGGGGCTACTTCTGCACTCTATACAGTTTCTTGGAGGTGCCAAATGGATATACACTCTGGCTGTTCACATCTTAGTTGGGCAGCCTGCTCATAGCTCCCAGCAATAGTAGTTTTGTCTGCTTTTCAGTTTCACCTCTCTATTATCCAGTGATACTTCCTAGGACCATTGCAAACAAAACACAGTTGCCAAGACTTAAAAGATCTATGTAGGCTTAGTTTTTTTTTTTTTTTCAAAATCTACTTTGTTTAGAGTTTTAAAACACTTCAATTTCCCTTCTAGTTCACCGAACAGAGGTAGGGGACGAAAAGGAAATTATGGGCCTGGTTACAAGTAGTCCCTTAGGGTGATTCTGCTCTTCATTGTTGAGATACCAGCAGTCCAGTTCAAGAGCAAACACCAAGCACAGATCAGTAGTGGCAACAAGATCCAGCAGAAACACCAACGCCCAAGTCAGTGGAAGCAACCAGAATCAGCCAGAATACCATGAGAAGTTTTTGGTACATTTGTCTTTACAAAGTGAAGACCTGCAAAACATTGCACAAAATATGAAAAACCTTCTCTCACTGTTTGTGAGATTCCGTTTATATTCTTTCTAAATATCACGGGCCCTCTCAAGTGTCTATTTCCTGTAAAACATTACATGCTCCTTTTCACAAGACAATATCCAGAAAAACATCCATGATACAGCTGTGTTGTTAAGAAACCAGAAACTTCCACTTCAGATCTGTGTACCCAACCTCAGATCTAAGACTGGAAACTTTAAAGGCTATGTTCATTCTATGTTAGCTCTTAAAGGGGGTAAGAAACAGCATTGTCTTTTCTTGGATTTCCACAAACACTGAGTATACAATCAGGAAAGTTCTTCTCAGCAGTAAAGTGAGATGTTCTTTGCTTTTATAGATTCCTAGAAGATGGGTGAATCTAGCAATGTGTCAAGTTATGAAGAGAGGTTAGATTTGTGATGCTTAGTGTTCCTAAACTCATGTTCATTAATTTATGCACACGATTTTTAAATCTCCTGCCTGGATATGTATTAGGGTTATTCTTGCACAACTTGGCCTTGAAGCAGAAATCTTTAAGATCGAATAACACAAAGAGATTGAAAAAAATCCCAATTACATGACACTCTTCAAGAATGCGAGGAGCAAGAGGGTGGCCTTCTGTTTCTGTGGTCTCTTGTACTCTGTACTTCGTAAGCACTCAACGATTTTGTAATTGAGTTGAATAATTGGAAGTGAAGAAATTGTCTTGTGGAGCCTCATATTGATAAAATTTGATGAATGAGCTTTTACTATGAAATGCATATAACAAAATAGAAGATTTCAATCATTTTAAGTATCCAATTAAATGGCAATAAATATATATCAAAATATTTTATAACCATCATCACTTTTTTAGAATTATTTGTGTTACTAATTCAGAAATTATGTAGCTATAAAGCACCAATTATCTATTCTATTCCCCTGCCCTCTTGGCAACTTTATGTATTTATAAATT
The DNA here is from genome assembly GCA_021653895.1 of Mastomys natalensis. Lineage (NCBI taxonomy): Eukaryota > Metazoa > Chordata > Mammalia > Rodentia > Muridae > Mastomys > Mastomys natalensis. The sequence goes on from JAJTUV010000037.1 coordinate 689,713, forward strand.
TTACTTCTTTTGGCACTAGTTTATTGTTAAATGTCTCTCCACAATACTTGTATTAAAGGTTTGGGCCCAAGGCAAGGTTATGCTGAGAAGAAGAGGTCTCTGAGTCATTAGGTTCATAATTTGAAGAGGACTATGGGGTCTCAGCCTCATTTTCATTCACCATACCCCACCACTGTGGCTCTTGAAGAAGCATGCAGCTCTGCTTTCTCATACTGCTGCACCATGATATATAGCCTGCCATGTACTCCTAGAATGAGGGCAAACAATCATGGCTGTAAATTATCAAAATTGAGAGCCAAGAAACCTTTTCTCTTTATAAGTTGGTAACCTCAGCTATGTTAGTATAGTGATGCAAAACTAACTAATAAACTTAGTGTCTGAAATAAGTGGATTCTTCAATCTTTGTCCTTTTGTATCAGGCTTACTTAATTTGTAGCATACTATCATTATCTCTCAGTGTTATATCATATACAAAGTTTTCTTTTAAAATGCAATAACTGCTATCTATCTATCTATCTATCTATCTATCTATCTATCTATCTATCTATCTATCTATAGATACAGATATATAGATATACCACTATTAACTCTTCCACCAGTAGATACTTAGGTTGTTTCTACCACTTAGCTACCATGAATACATCTGCTGAAATATTGGTTGCACTGTATTTGAGTCCCACTTTGAATTTTTTTGTGTGCACATGAAGGAATGGAATTGTTATACCACAGAGTAATTTTATGTTTAGTCTTTACATGAATCACCAAACTATTTTCCACTGTGGGTACAATTTTCCATTGGAGGTAAGGTTAAGAATTAATGAGTATGTTGGGTTGGAGAGATGACTCTGTGGTCTCTTGCAGAGGACTTTAGTTTCATTCCCAGCACCCACATTAGGCATCTCACCACTCCTGTAACTCCAGTTCCAGTGGGTCTGGTCCCTTTGACATCCGTAAACTCCATTGGAACATGACTCAGGAATGGAATAATGTGAGAAGTCTGAGTGCTTGGGAGAACACTCCAAGAAAACAAGACAAGAGTCTGGTGACCTCAGTTATTTCAAACACAAAATTGTTCTTGGAATGTATTTTTCTGTTCCTCCCAGGTGTAGTGGATAGAGTTTAGTTCAAATTACTCATTATTGCTAATTGTTGTTATTCAATTAAATGTTTAAGCAATCTTTTTATGAACACCTTTGGAAAAACATATTTTTACCATGTGCAGCTTGTCCTTGTATTGAAGCTTGAACTTAAACTCACGAAAACTTTACTCAGTGATTATTTTTCTCTTAACTCTCATAAATTGCCTGGTTGTCTGAGTTATGTTGACTATTGCACTAGGTTTTTATCTGCCTCATTTTACCAGCTCCCAAGTCCTACCTCCTCTAGAGTAGTGACAAAGCATCTTCACTCCTGTACACACACACACACACACACACACCACATATACACATACCACATATACACATACCACACACATGTAATCTCAAAAAATTAAAATAAAAAGAAATATATTAAGTTACACATAAAAAAACATATTCCTTCCTCTTCTGATTGTAGTGATACCTACCTTCTTGTTTCCTAGATGGCCACCACATCTCTGTGTGAATATATTGTTATGGATTTGTCACAAATCCACCTCTGTGCCTTTCATCCATGAATAATTGCTTGTCATTTATTTATTTATGTCCCTTGAAACCTAGTTTATCAAAGGTCCAAGGCACAGGGTGGGTGCTGCTCAGATTGGAAGCTAGAGATGCCACCCATTCCTGCCATGCTCTAGAATGCTAAGCTTCTTTGGTATGGATTCTTCCTCTGATACTCAGGATCCAGAAACATCATTTCAAAGAAGGACAATTTCTTTCTTGAGCCCCTGTGTGTGCCTCTTTCTCAAATTTGCTGATTTAAAGGTTTTACATCCTGGTGCCCAAGGACTGGATGAAGAGGGCTATTGGAATATAGAACTGTGGGTGAAATTTCAACTTCCAGATAATGTATCCAAATGTGTTCTTTTCAGATCTACCATAGAAAGCACAGAACAAGGGCAGGGAAAGAGAAGGCTACAATATGGCTTAAGATGAGGATCTGTATCAGAGATAGAGTGTGCATTCATCAGATTCCCTGTAGGAAGAGAATCAAAAGGATAAATATAAATATATATATATATATATATATATATATATATATATATATATATATACACACACACACACACACACACACACACACACACACACACACAAAATGTATTAAATCAGCCTACATTAAAAGAGTAACAGCAGTTGCCTTGGGTTTCTTGATGCCTCAACAGCGCAAATGATCCCAGATTGGCTGGCTCACAGAACAACCCAGTAGTTGTGCAGCACACACTAGGCTTTGTGTCTCAGCAGTCCCAATCTGGCAAGAAAAACCTGGAGGTTCCTGGAAAGCCACTGACTACAGTCCACAATGGAACCCTGGGAATAAGCAACAGCAACAACCAGGGGAATCAACTCAGCAGAAAAAGCAAAGGCAGACCTGGCAAGAGTGGAGGCCAAGGAGAAAAGGAGAATATTATTCCTTTGGCCGCGTCCTTAAAAAAACCTCTAAGCTGCTCTCTAAGTGTGCCACCACCTTCAAGGTCGGTCTTCCTACATTGGTTAAAGCAATCAAGATAACTTTTCAGTCAAGGCTCTCTACTTCAGTGATTCTAACTTGTGGAAAGTTGACATCAAACCATCAATCCCAGTGATAATCTCCTACCACCGTGTTCTACCATGGTGCTCCAAAGGAGTCTGAACCTTTAAAACTCATGTTGTTCATTTTAGTCATTATGATGCAATGTTTCCCCAGGAGTGAGGTCATAGCACATCTTACCTAGTGTAGGCTACTTATAACATTCTTTAACGTGTATATTGAGGAGTCTCTAATCCCTCCATTGTGCTAAGATTACATATGTGGGCCACTGTGCCCAACTCAGCTGTGACTTTTAAGTGCTTTGTATATAGTGTGAGGTTCCTTATTTCTCGATTGCCCCGTCGTGAATGATCCTGATGTCCTCTGCTCCTCATCAGTTGGCCAAATACAAAGTTTTTCATCTTAGCACCTAAACCAAGGTGGATGGAGCTCACAAAGAGCTTTATTACTTACTGCTTTCATTGTTAGAAAATCCTAGATAGCATCAACAGAACAGTTTGCCTTCTCTCTTAGCTGCCTCTCCAAAAGGAGAAATGCCCGTCCATATGTTTCCTAACATGTCTGCTACAGCTTCAAACATCGCATTGTCATTTGACAGAAGCAAAGAGCACCAAAAACCTATCTTTTCCTATTATATGCTCTTTCTTTCTGGTAGACAATTGATACTAGAAAGAAAGAGCATATTCTCGGAGTATGAGTGACCCGTCAAGACTCTCCTTTTATATTATGGGCTACATCTGATTGCACTGCTCTAGACAAATCGCAGGCAAAAGTGGCTGACTTCTTGGATGGGCTCAGATGACTTGTCTTTTGGAGGGGCTGCATCCATTACACTGTAAAAACTGTCCAGGCTGTTCTCAGCAATAAGGTAGGGAGAAGTTACTTTAGGCTGGAAGCCATAGCAACAAGACTGAGAGAGCAGTTACTTTCCTTAGAATTGTAAAGGAGGATTAGTAATTAGGAAGTAAGGAAGAAAGGGGATTTGTCACAGCAGAGAGGAGGCAGCCACTGCTAAGCTTGTAATAAGCAGATTGCAGGAAGAAAATGTTCAAATGAAGTTCATGGGCCTTCATTATAAATGGTGAGTGATTAACGACATTGCATTTCATTAAATTTATGAGTCGTACTTGTTATACAACACATCACTAATAAATAACGGCGGATGGATTAATATTGCTGTTCTCCATCAATATTTTCATGATGTCTTTTCACCAGAATTAACTGTTGCCAGGAGAAAAATCAACCGAAACCCTTCAATGTTGATGAAGCAAAATGACTTAATCAGCTCATCCTAGAAATAAGAAGGAAAGCAGTGTCATTGCATAAAATCCTGACCAGGCGCTCAGCTTCTGACATCTGGAAAAGAAAAGGCAGATGGCTTGGACTTCTCCTTGTTTAATCTCAGGTATAAGCAGAGATCACTGTATGAAAATTAAGTCAGTCTCCTCAGGAGTCATAAATCTAAAACTGCTCATGTGTCTCCTGATCCATACTATTTCTTCCACCAACCTATAGCTTTCCTATAATTCTTAGGTTATATTCCAGTACTCATTGAGATAACATTTCCATCTGAAATGTCTCTTCAGGGTTCATATGGTAGAGGCTGGATCCCATGCAGCAAATGTCGGGAGGAGCCTGGATCAAGAGGATGTCCTTCTAGGGTGGAATATCCCTACCCTTTCTTCTTCTCCTCCTTTCCCCTCTCTCTCCTCTCAGTTATTCTCCCCCAGCTGCCCCTCTCTGCTGCAGCGAGGGTGCAGCTTCAGTCTGCCACATCTTCTTTCTCTGATCATCTACTAAACCACAGGCCAAGCCCACAATGAACTGAGACCTCAGAAACAGCTATGAAAAATATTCCTTCTTTAACTTGATTTTTCTCAGGTATTTTGCAACAGCTGTGGGAAGCATATAAAATATCCTTTGTCTAAACAAAGAATAATGCACTTATTTTGACCTCTAGGTATTCAATATATAGTGCTCAGTCTGGAAGTCAACACTGGTTTCAGTAACTTAATTTCTAAGTAGTCCTGGTAAACAGGCATTTTACATAAATCAGGGATCTTATACAAAACCAGTGGTATCTTCCACTTTGGGTTAGTGACATGTAGTGCCAAGCTGACAGTTTGGCATGGCATTACATCTGCTTTATTTGCTGAATAGTCAGATAGACAAGTTCAAGAGTTGAGAACATAGCACCCCCTCTCAATGGGAAGAGTTTAAAAGCGTTTGGGTGCCATGTTTTGAACCCACCACACTAGCTTGAATGCCATATCCTTAGAGAGGTTTTGCATAGCTGCCACTGCCTGGCCCACTGTAATTATTCTCTTGCTACATTGATTTTTCTTCATGACACCATTACCTGAGCACAGTGTGTAAACATACTTGCTGAATTGTCTGATTTCAATCTTGCATCCTAATCAGTAGATAATTTCTGCAAGAGTATGAAAATGAAGCATTTTGTCCATAACTGTGTCTACATATATTATATTCCCCAAACATTTAATGCACAATTAATATTTATTGGGTAATGAGTGCTCGGAATGTTTTATCATGTAACACCTCCAGCAGATCATAATGAGGATTATAAACTAGTCATTATTAATCCCCATTCTTGATATCTCTTTAATAATTTGGTTCTCATTATTACCATTCCCACAGTTACCCACGAATACAGCTCCCGTGTCACAGATTTACAAAGTGAAGTCAGAAGTCAAAGCTACACAGAAGCCTTTTTTTTTTTTTGGCTGAGTCCTGCCTTATGGAAATTCACCAATATCCTGTCACACAAATTCCTAGCTCTGACATGAAAAAATTGGATTAGGAAATAGTGAGGGAAGAGATATTCATGAAGGTGTAGCTTTCTGAGTGCAAAGGAGGAAATATCTTTGTGTATTTGTTACTGTCCATGGTTATAGAGTTATTGGGAAGCAAACAGTAACGGTGCATCGGAAATTCTGAGAAAATGGGCTGAGTGACTTATTGCCTGTTGGTCCAGAGCCTGCAAATCTGTTTTTGAAAGCACAACTGGGATAAAGCTACAGAATAATGTGTTGCTTTTTACCTGCTCCAAAGTCCTTTATTGGGTCCAGGAGGGAAACCTGAGAGAGAAGGGAAATAACAGAAACTCACAAGCCTGCTTCTGTGTGTCGCAGACTGAAAGCAACAAGATAGATAAGCATCCGGCTTCTATTTTCATCTGAAATTAGTGACAAGTCTCCTTTAATGAGGGCAGACCTTGCTATGACTGTGCATCTCCATTTCTTCTTGGAATCAAATAAAGTCAATTAAAATCATTGCATTTCAGATGGGAAGCAATTCACAGTCTTTTATTAGCAGCACAATGGTGTTGTTTTCCTTTGTCACCAAGGTAGCAATTAACAGGCTTCTAATGGCACAGAGGTGGGTGACAAGCAAAATGGGTTGTTAGGAAGGAGGCTGTGTTCAGAAAGAGAAACAGTCTTCTAAAGTTATCAGGTGGTTCAGAGTCACCTATTGAGGCAGAGGGTTATATTCTAGATGGGGAGTTATAACTGGTTAAAGTATTGGAAATTGGTGGCACCCCTTCCAAGTCCTGGGGACACTGTGGAAAAGGGAGTGGAGGGAAACTGGAGGGTGAATAGGAGTGTAGTGAGTCTTCTACTGGATGAGATATTGATGGTCTAACCATAAAGACAGCAATTGTAATATTCGTTACAGTGCCTGAGAGAAAACATAGAAGAAAAGATAGAACAGAAAAGAGGAACAGAACAGTAAGAGACTGACTAGTTGAGAAGTGAGTTGATAGGTTTGCTTTTTTTATCAGTAGGGGATGAGAAAAGGTAGAAAGAGGCATATGATCCAACAGCATTGTATATAAGTATAAAATTGCCAAAATAGATATAGTATTCTCCCCATGCTATTGACCTCGTTACGTGAGTATGTAGACTTTCCTCCGGATGCTGAGTTTAGCCTGCTGAAAGTTTTAAGAATCTGGTTTATCTCGATGTTTTCCAAGTATTAAATAATATAAAGCAGACACTGAAGTTAGTGCAAAATAAAAAGTGATTTTAGAAGTTTTGATTGTTATAAGGTACTGTTTGGGGATTTTGGTGATTAATTTTGTGTGTTGTATTTTTAATACATATTGATTTCATTTCTGATTCTATTTTACGTATAGCCATACTTTATTTATGTCTTAGCTATAAAAGTGATGGTCTTGGGTTGTAGGAGGAAGGAAATGCTTTCTTGTTAGTTGGTTACAAGAAGTCACTGGGAGACTAAAGAAAGTAGAAATCAATGATTGGATGTGTGTCTAACATCAGCAAGGAAACATGAAGATCCAGGCATCTGACAGACAAACTGAGCAGAAACAGTGTTCAGGATGGGGACCTGAGTGACCAAGCAGAGCACTTCTTATGGTCATCCTGGGATCTACTCCCAGGTTTGCAATTCTGCAAATCATTGCTGTGGATCGAGTTTGCCAGGCAGTGATGATGAATCCCCTAAACATCATCTTCTTGTATTTCTCTAAAGTCAGGCTACTGGAAGTGCTGTTTATTGTTGCTTTAATAAATCTCTCACATACGTATCTAATTGTTATTTTTTCTTTTCATTTCTAGCTTAGAGTGAAGTTTTGTCTTATTAATGCATATACTACGCTTGTATAAGATACATGGACCTAAATGTGTGGTGAGAATTGAAAAAGAAACCTTAGTGCTTACAGAAAAATCCAGACTTGAACACTATTCATAAGAAAAGATGGGAAACTGCATGATGATGTACTGGATGGAGATGTTCATGAAGAGCTGACATAAGTATATTCTGTTTATTCTTGTTTGCACGCTTAACAAAAATTACTGCTCTATACCATGCTAGCCTAATAGAAATCTCTGCCTGGAAACTATAGGCTTATGTAGAAGTAGAAGTAGTTCAAGCATTACTTAAGTGTGCTGATTTCTACCTGTTTGTTAAAACTTCCTCCTCTTATCTTAGAAAGGCAAACCCTAGAGAGAAACTGCCTCTAGGAATGATTACCAAAGCCATTCCTCCAATAGCCCAGCTGTAAATCCTAGTTGTGAAATAAGAAATTTTTTTTCCATCTGCAAATGTCTTTTAGACACGTTTTAAAGGAATTTCTAAATGTCTACCACAAATGTTTGTTTCCGTAATTTCTGTTCCTGCAAACATGTCTAATAGTGATACAAATTCCTTTTGGTGGTCACAGGACTCTGAAGCTACCCTCTGATGGCCAAACTGTTACCGGACCTCTAAAAGCTATAAGAAATTGTGTGGGACCTTTGAAGGCATTGGCATCGGTCCTGCTTGCATGAGAATAAAGAGCAGTTCTTCTGTTTATCTGTGGGCAAGGTTGATTCTTTGCTGTTTGGAATTTCCATGACAGGCTGAGTAAACTCAAAAGTCTAATGCTGAGCAAAAAGGGAGCAAGAAGCGAGCCTAAGGAGGCTTGTCAAGAAAGAGAGGAGACAAGTGCACTAAATCCAGCAGATTGGAAATCAAGGGGACAAAGCTCAGACACCGTCTTCACTGTTCTATTCTGTGAAGAGGTTAAGGAGGGTGGAAGACAAAAATAGACGGTTGAGTTTGACTTCTAGGATGACATTCCAGATATGATGAACACACGGACACCAAATGCAATAGTAAAGAACAATCATGTTGCAGAAAGTTTTGTGGGAACTTTCTTTAAGGACCCAGCAAATTCTCAGGATATTTTTACCTCTGTTTTTGAACTAGACATACTTTCCTGTTTTCTTTCAAAATGGAGAACAGAGAAGGAGCTGGAGTGATTCCAAAGACAGGCAGTGCTGTCTACAAAGGAAAAAGACAGGCAGGGAAGCAGCAACAGCAGGATATGTTCTAAAGCAATGAAGCTGAAGCTGTCTTAGTGAAGCTGTCTGTAGTTGAGGCTGGAACATGGCTGAGTGGTAGTATGGCTCCTCTTTATTCTAAATTTATGAAGCATTTACTTACTGTTGTTGGAAGAGAAATCTGGCTATAATACTCTATGCTCACCCTGATAACCTCTTATATACCAACTTTATCTATAAAAATTCCCCGCCCCAGGAGGTAGAGATTCAAGATAGTGTGGCCACCAAACGTCCAAGAGGCTGAGGGGTTGCACCAAAGAGTCTGAGAGACCCATGGAGGCCTTGCGGAGAGTCTCAGTAATGGAGAATGAGTCTACATGCACACAATATTTCTCATGGGAAGATGCTTTTAAAAAGTGGTTTCATGGAAATGAGGAAAAAAATTGACGGAGGGAAGCAGAGTTAGAGAGGCTGTGGTAGCAACAAGTATGAGAATGTGGCTGCAGCAGACAAAGGAGCATGTTGTTGATGAGTAGGGCAGATTTTCAGGCCACTGGGAGGCTTTGGCCATCAGCATGCTCAGTGCTGCCCAGGGCCTTCCCATTGCTCAGTCTTGTGATCATCCTAACTCTGAGCAACAATAACTCATCCAAAGTAAAGAATGGCTTTCTTTAAAAGACTTCTGTGGTCCATGCTGCCACTGGAAACCATATGGTAGTCCATGATCCTTGAGGCTTCCTATTGCTATGGGGAGAGGGAAGCTTCTTTGCAGTGGTATTGATGACTACAGACTCAGAACTGAGAATGAGAGACATTAAAGGCTTCTGTGACAACCTGTTGTCCACCAACCATCACCAACAACAGCAATAAAAACAGCAACAGCCACAACAACAACAACAACAGTAATATGAACAACGACAACAAAACAATCCAGACAGGAATCTACTGAAGAAAGTTCTTGGAATCTATGATAAAAATCCTGAAGTTCTGCACAGTTGCTGGCTTCTGATGAGGATGTGGGATTGGGAAGGGCTCAATTTTCTTTAAAGGGATAGCCTGTGGGAGTTTGACCATGTTCCAAGGATTATCTGGGCAACACAAACTGTACTTGGTGTTTGTTGGTATGTTTGTTTGTTCGTGTGGGAAGGTGGACCTAGAGGGAATGGCAAGAGAGTATGATCCAGGTACATTGTACAAAATCCCCAAATAATTAATAAAAATATTATGTTGGGAAAACTTAACCCCAAAGTCCTCTTATACTCACCTGTTCCCTCTGCAAACTTTAAAATGGTGACTTACTGATTTTTGTCTAAGCAGAGAGGAAACTCTGTTTGGTCACTCTGCTTCCTCCTACCTCAGTGTATTTAGTTTTTTTCAGACAAAAGCCACATGTATAAATTTTTTTATGGCAGACAATATTTTCCATTTCCTTAGCTCAGTGAGGGTCACTTTGATAACATGCCTTTGGGCTGAAGTTCCTGCTGCACATTACTTGGTGGGAACATGAAAAATTAATATGGAATAAATATAAATGGATGTCTTGGCTAGTTTTAAGTCAACTCGATACAAGCTAGAGTCATCTGAAAGGAAGGAAGCTCAGTTGAGAGAATGCCTCCATAAGGTCTAGCTGTATGGCAGTTTCTTAATTACTGATTCATGGGGGAGGGCCTAGACCATCGTGGATAGAGCCATCCCTGGGTTGTGTGGTCCTGGGTTCTATAAGAATGCAGGCTGAGCAATTCATCATGAACAAAGCAGTAATCACCACCTCTCATGGCCTCTGCCTCAGCTCCTCCCTCCAGGTGACTGCCTTGTTTGAATTATTGTCCTGACTTCTTTTGATGATGAACAGTGATATTGTAGTTTAAGCCAAATAAAACCTTTTCTCCCCAGCATGCTTTCAGTCATGGTGTTTAATCTCAGAAATAAAAATCCTAACTAATATAATGAATATTTCTATGTATGTGCTATCATTGATCTCTTCAAGTGAATGGGTGAACGAAAGAAGGGAAAAGTAAGAAAAGTAAAAGAACAAAGTAGGAATGTTTCCATATATCCTGGGACAATTTCAAATTTTCTTCTTTAGCTTGACTATAATAAGATCACTGAAATCAAGTGATGACTGTTATCTAATGCTGTATGCAAACATGTATATATTTATATGCATCTATTTTCAGTGCCTTGGTACATGTGCATATGTGCATGTGTTTATGTGTACAGATGTATATACATGTGTGTGTGTGTGTGTATGTGTGTGTGTGTATGTGTGTGTGTGCATGTCATTCTCAGGAATACTGTCCATATTCTTTGAGATAGGGACTATGGTCTCTCATTGGCTTAGTGCTCTCTGCTTAGGCTGTAGTAGCTGGATAGCATTAGAGACCCTTCTGTCACTGTTTCTCCAGTGCTGGGACTATAAGCATGTACCACCATACTCAGCGTTTTTACATGGATTCTGGTCTTAATTCAGGCCCTCATGCTGTAAGGGCAAAGTAATTTATTTGACAGAGCTATCTATCCCACCTGTAGCTTTTATTTTCTGAAAGTTAGAACTTTTTCGGAAGGCCTTTCTAAGTTAGACTGTGCTCTTCATCATTTCATAGGTGTGGATGAAACGGACAATTCTGTTACATTATAACTGACAGGACTGAGCATCTTTAGTTACTTTACTTTGTCTTTATTTGTTGAGATAAATGTCACTGAAATGGACATGGAACAATGACCCAGTCCAACCTTCTGTTTCTATTTGAACACTAAGTAAAGTATTCACACTTAACAGTGTAAGTTTAGAATAGGGAGGAAATAATATCTCAGTGAATTGTCATGCTGTATTTCAATAAAATTACCCAAGTAATTTGAAATTGGAACAAAAGTGAAATGAAGTTATTATATGAAGAGATTGCCAACATCCTTTAATTGTAGTTTATTTAGTTATTTAGTCAGTTAGTTATGGGTCTTGAGATGGTGTTTCTATGCAGCCCAAGCTGGTCTCTAGTAGAAGATCTTGTTGCCACTGCCTCCTAAATGCTGGTATTTATGAGCACCATCATATCTTGTTATATTAAGATTTTAATAGAGCCAGGACTCTCCTGAAGAATAGAATGTAAAAGAAGGCAAGAGAGTCCATTTACTCTGTGTGCTAAAGATTCATATCAGTGTTAGAAGCATCTGCAAAGTTTGATTTCCCACCAATGGCACCAGACATTCCACATGTATCACCAGAGCAGTAGTTCTTAACCTGTAGGTCATGACCTCCTGGGGCTCAAACAATGCTTTCACAGGGGTTATCTAAGACCATCTGAAAACATGGGTATTTATATGACGATTTGTAACTGTAGCAATAAATTGCATAAGTCACATTATAAAGTCACAATGAAATAATTTTATGGTGGGGGAGGGTTACCATAACATGAGAAACTGTTAATGTGTTGTAGCATTAGGGCAATTGAGAACCACTAAACAAGAGTTTCATTTGAAGTAGTGATACTAATGAGAAATGGTTAGAATGATATTTTTTTGTTCTGCCTGTAACAAGACCTCGAATTAAGGTCTCAGATAGAATCCTACTTTAGTTCCATTTCTCTCACTGACAAGACCAAACAAATACTATTTATATCATGATTGCCAGAGGTATTATTGGGCAACAGTTTCTAGGAAGATGATTCTCAACCTCAAATTTCCCAGGAAATAATAATCATCTATCCAAATGCTGCTTAGCAACAAATAGGGGCTCGTGCCATTGGGATGACAGGAAGAGTCATAGTGAAAACGTCTTCAGGATCAAAATCTCAAATGGTTAAAAGATTTGTTTATTATTGCATATATAAGACATACCACATTCTAATGTAACCACCCATAGTCATGATCAGCATCATGGGAAGAGAACATTAGTAATCCATATTTGAGATGGTTACAAACCTCATTCTTAGATCCCCAAGAGTGGAAAAGAATTTTGCTTTAGTATTTGCTGGAGACTCTAGCTCAAGCATGAAGATAGAACATGCCCTAAATCCTCTATGGCTAATTATATCAATAAAGCCTTCAATCTTTTAAGGGGGAAAAAGACTTTAAAAATGTATCCCTTTGGTTCCTAGAATACAGAGACTTACATGTTAAAAAGTAGAGTAAGAATAAGTTATATAAAGAATGTGGGTAATATTAGTTTTCCATTTCTTATATTAGACAGCATTTTTGGCTAGAAGTAGTAGAAACCAAACTTAAAATAGGAATTTCTTAGTTTAAATGGAAAGTTAAAAGGTGGCTGGCCTTAAGAACTCTGTGGTGGATGAATAGATATTTTTAAACATGGTTGGTAGAAAGACAAAATAGTAAAACCACTTTGGAAAATAATTTAATGATTTCTTATAAAGTTAACTATATATGACCCAGTATTCTCATTACCATGCATTTACCCAAGGAAGACCAAGAATGCTGTGAATGCTTGTGTTCTGTGTGGCCATTGGAGCCCTTCCTTAGTTGCCTCAATCTAGAAACAACTTAAATTTCTCCTAGTGAGGGAATGGAAAAACCCACTGTGGGATATCTATGTGACAGAATACTAGTCAGCAACTGAAGCAATGAATCACAAATACATGGATAAATCTCAAGTGCACTAAGTCTCAGGGCTATTCATCTAGATGGTGAGGGCCAAACACCCACTTACATTACAGTTCTCTAGAGCACTTATTAAACAGACTGCAAAAATGCTAAACCAGGGCTTTTGGTTTGGTCTGTCTGGATTGGAGACTGAACTTTAGTCTTTAAAATATTAGCAAGTCCCTAGGTAGTGTAGAGATTGTTGGTGCTGAAAACAGACTTTGAGAAGATCACACCTATAAACCATGATAAGATGTTTCTTCACCAGCAATCCCAGCTGCAGGGACTCTCTGTGTGGCTTTCTCAAGGAAGAGCCCACACTTAAGCTTATTGTCACCATCAATGCCAACCCCAGAGCCATTGTTGTGGTGACAGATAACACAGTGAAGTTATTCATACGCGGATATAGATCTTTCAATGAGCTATTTATAAAATGGACACTGTTCTTTGAAGTTGATGGATATGATAACTTGTCCCTTACATCCATATTTAAAACTTGTAATAGTTATTACACAGGAGCCCATGTCTCTAAATGAATTGTTTGGATGTCATCTGTCTTTTCATTTAAAATAAGAATGATGAAGATTTATGTATTTTCCCTTTTTTGCAAGATTATATTGACAGTTTTTGGTTCATATCCCACGTTCATCCTCATGTGGAAATCCTGTGAATATTGGAAGACTGATATGAGGCTTATAACACTTAATGCCTGCGTCAGAATTTGCAGAAATGTTCTGTTTTATTTTTGTCAAGACAATTTCTATTTTCACGAGATCAAGAGCTGTAAATAATATTTCATCATATACTCAGCGTTAGTTACTTAAGTCCCCACAAATCTATTCCCGCTAGAATTAGTATTGGATCAAGGAATCTGAAATTGTAAATTTAAATATTTAAACTTGAGAAAGGATGGAAACCAGAGCAATAAGTTACTGGTTTATTGTTATTCTACAACCTCTTGAAATGTATCTCTCTTACCTTTAGTGTCTAGCCATTTTTATTTTTCATTAAAATCTAAAAGCAAAACATACAGCAATGGATAAGTTCTGAAAATTACAGTGTGGTCTAAAGACTAAAATTCTGCTGTGTAGCCTATGGGTCTCGAGTAGACAGGCACTTGGCTATTGAGCTTGTGTGACTTCTGAGTCCATTCAAAGAACATGACTCTCAAGGACATAAGTCACCCCAGTTCTATGACCTTTAGCTACATAGAACTCTACTTACTTAACAACCCTTCTTTTCACTTCTTTTTGATTTCATGGCCTTTGAGACTATTCACGTCTGTATTTTCACTCCTGCTATAGATATGTTTTGGTAGAAAGCTCACTTTGAAACACTATGGCTTCCATATAAGAATTGTGTTGTGGTATTCTCTTGGAAACTCTTGTACAGGAGTCAGAGGAACAGAGGAAAGCCAAGGGTGATGTGAGATTCTGATGCAATAAATGCATGAATTTCAAATAACTCTAAATGGTGCTCTGGGTGTGGGATAGCCCTTCTAAGATAGCCAGATCTTACAGACCACTCTACAGGAAAACAAGCAGCTGAGCATCAGCAGCAGCGGTTGTAACCAGAACTGTGAAAATGGTAGCTTGATCCATGGTGATATGCTCCAGCATCCCCCACAGCCCCATGCTGCTGCAAGTACAAAGCCTTATTCCTCCACCAGCATCTGAAAGAAAATCTATCTAGAGTTTCCTGAGCTCAGTGTAATCAGGTTTAGGGTTGGTGGGAATGGTGCTTCCAGAACATTCCTGGATCAATACCTTCTTTCCTTCTTTCTCTAGTTCTCTTTTTGCCCTCTGTGAATAACCCTTCCATATGAATGTTCTTTTACAAAAAATCAAAATGGGGCCTGTTTACTCAGAAGTTATAGAACTTGAATAGGTAAAGAATATGAAGGTATGTCCTCTTGCCACACATTAGTTCCTCAATCCAGCTGAGTAGCAGTTAGCTTTCCCTTCGTTGTGGCCAAGAATTTGTATGTTACATTCAACAGTACTGCCTCTATTAGATACAGATCTACAGGCCCTTGTACTTTGTGAAAACTACCTACCAACAAACATATCAGCTTATCTCTGGCCATACTATCTTACAAGTACATTCTGTCTACCCAGAGATTGCATGCCCACTTGAAGACCCAACAATAACAGCAGCAGCAGCAACATCAGGCACAAAGTGTATTGGTTTTCTTGCTGATATAACAAAATAATATAACTTGGGAACTTCTAATGGGCACCAACCTTTATCTATTAGTGTTAGAACTCAAAAGACTAAATGCATCGCATTGGTCTAAAACCAAATAATGGAAGGTCTAACTTCTTTCTGGATTTTGTAATAGAGAATATCCTCTTTTGCTTTTCCAGCCTCTATAGACTGCCTATATCCGTTTGAGAGGTCAAACCTACTCCATCTTGGGATAGGCCTCCATCTTTCAAAAAAAAAAAAAAAAAAGGCTGAAATCTTGACCTGCAGCTGAACTCAAGCTGCACCCAAGTACCAGGAAGGACCCCATGGCTTGTCCTTGGCCTATACTCTAGAGGTACTTCTTAGCTACTTCCTAGCAACAGTCAACGATTAGTCTGATTGTTTCAGATATACTTTCAGACCTTTTGTGATTTGTTCATGGTTTTGCTTCAGAGCACCCACCTGTTGGCTTACAATAGTCATTCAATTAAATGCTTGCTAGGCTGGATACCCCCTTGCTTGCTCCTATTTCCTATAAAACCTTATCTCAATGAGGGTTCAAGGCTTCTGCACCAAACCATCCTGCTGGTTCAGGGTCATTGTTAAATAGGCCCAATCTCGAGCTTGTAAATAAAGACCCTAGCGAGACTGCATAAGAGTCGGCTCAAGAACAAGGCACACCACCTTAAAGTCCCTCCTATCTTCACCCATTAAAGCCTGTCAAAGCTTTCTCCCAACACAACATATGGACTCTTAGTTTTTATCTGCCTCTTCTATAATTGAATTGTGATGATATTGCCTACCTGAATAATATATAATAATCTATTTTTATGGTGAGATGACAGTCACTTTAACTCAACCTGCAATCTTAATTGTCCTTTGTCCTTTCTTACTTATAGAGACAAAGGTAATACAAGTTTAATTCCCACTCTTTAAAATCTGTTAGAACTAGTTGACCGTACACAGATCAGTGGTAGAAGAAAAGCACACAATTTATTTACATGTGCAAGTATAAGAACTATACAAAATATTAGAATCAAAGCATGCTGGGCATGATGGCCTATGCCTTCAATCCCTAGCACTCAGGATACAGAGGCAGTTCTGAGTTTGAGCCCAGCTGGTCTACATAGTGAAGTCCGGGCCAGTCAAGGCTACAAACTGAGACCCTGTCTAAAAAAAAAAAAAAAATAAAAAATCAAAGAAGTCTCACAAAGTTGAAGACTAAATAATTTCTGCATATGGAAGAGAGTAATAATGGAAAACAGACAATTTAAAAGGGAGAGGAAATGAGTTTGAGAAGTTAGGAATGAGCCCAAAGAGAATCACCAGGAATAATTTCTCTTGGCTTCCCGGGAGTAATTTACAGCTAAGAGAAAATGGGGATTGAACTTCTTTGTAGGTAAAAGCTGTTTTAGTCACAGAGAAAGTCTTTCACAAGGTCTGTCTGAACTGGTGATCATAGATGTAAAATCTATTTGGGTTGGTGTCTCCTTTGGTAGTTGACCTGCTATGCTAATTTAAGCAGGTTCCCAAAGCCTAGGACAAATGCAATTTTGGGGGAAGAAATTTTCTCAGCAGGATAAGTGCTTGATGGGAGAAAGGATTGTTCAGAGATCTTCTGAAAGGTATCCACTTTCCTGTGATTCCAATCACTTCAGTATATTGAAATGTCTAACTTCAGTGAATCACTTTCTGGTCCTGGCATGTGTTATATAACACAAATCCATAGACACATGTGAAGAGCAGGCTGTGGCCAGCTCTAACTCACTGCATGCTGTTACACTTTCTTTCAGGCAGATGCTTTGCTTCCCTCTGAGTGACGTCATTTTATAAAATAGCAATTGGCAATGCTTTGTCAGCCAATGCAGAGCCAGAAACAATGCTATGTTTTGTCGGTTCATGTAAACAACCACCATTTACGAGGACAAACAATGAGGCACAGACAGGAATAAAACTTATTTATGCAAATAAATAGCACCACCTATAACTTTTCCAATGAAGTGAGAAATACACATAGGCCGCTGAACTTCCAAACATGATGAATGTCACACGCTTGGCACCTGTTTCCTGAAGTGCCTGGTAAATCTCACTGATAAGCATCAGACCATCTGGTGCATGTCAGAAGATGAGTAGATAACAAACCCAACTTCGGCCCCTTGGCCTTCAGCAATCCAGTCCTTGATGTGCACACCCAAAACCACTGTCTAGACCTGGCCTCTATACTTTGAACTGGTTCTTGAAGCAGGATTTCTGACTGGATTTGTTTATATACAAACACCTGCAGTGGCTCTCCCACATCTTATATTAGTTCCAGGTGCTTGTCTTCAATAAGGTTACTGAGAACTGAGTAGCCATTCAGGAGTCATTCTGCAACATAAGATTTGTAGAAATTGTAATATGTGATCTGAGAATGAACATTAATAATTCGGATTAGACTCAAAGGACCTATAATTGCCCATGGCCGAATCTATGAAGTGAAATCAATAGCACCCGCTGAGTTGAAGCCAAGAAAATTGAGATGGCTCGAGAGTTTATTTATTTAATAAATCCCAACAGTATGGAAAGACATGTACATTTATTTCTCTGTGTGTTTCTGGCATACCTCATCAGCACACAGGTTCTAAAGATGAAAGAGTCAACATGTTGTGTGTCATACTTCCAAGGTCTAGACTGTTCAGCCTAAATGGACCCCAGCTCTCTTGGAGTGCAAACCAGTGAGAACATCCTATAGCCAAAAGACAGTGAAAGGGTATCTTGATAGAAGGAGAGGAAGGCAATATGGATAGCAGGCTGAGAGATCCACTCTAGTGCATCTGAGACCTCCCACAGAAAGGGCCTTAGGCAGGACCTAAGGAAGGCAGCCCACCAGCCTGGCTGGAAAGATTTTGTTGGTACTTTTGCCCTGGGGATCTGCCTTGGGGCAAAGCAGAGACCACTTAAAGGAAAAAGAGGCACTGTGCTTCATTTTAAAAATAGATTAATTGATATTTAAAGCTAAATTCTGTAAGGTCTTTGATATTTCTGAGCAGTTACCATCACAGATGTTTCTGTTCTTTTAGTGAATTTCATTTCATTTTATAGGCTAGCTTTAATTATTTCTGGAACTACAGACCAAAAAAGTGAAAGGAAGTTTTCAGCTTTACTGGAAATTCTCTGGTTTTATGCATGCAAACTCAGAAACATGACCGTAGTCATTTGTAATTTCATTTACACACCCAATAGATGACTTAAGCTCATGGAGAAAGAGCCCTCTATGTGGTTTTCCTGTTTTGAAAATTTAAGACCCTATAAAAAGAAAACCAAAATCTTTTAGGCTTGCTTTAAATTTCTAAAACCAATCTGGTCTGCAGTGAAGATATGGCATGGTTTTGAGCTGCCAAGTCTGGTTATCCAGGCCCAGTGCTTTTGAATTGTGTCAACCAGAGGAAGCAGAGGAAGTCCTCTAAAATGACAAGCATCAAGTACCCAGAGCACTATAGAAACTGCGTTTGGTGTTAAATGACAAGAATGTGGAACTCTGCATGGTCTCTGGAGCCTAAGCAGCATCAATCTTATGTCTCTAAGAATTTGGTAGCTTTATTGTGAGTTAAAAGTTTGGGAGATTATTTTTTTCAGAAATTGTACAGCCCATCTCATAACTGTGCAGTGTTTAACCAAGGTGCATTCACGAAACTTGAATATTCCCTTCGTAAATCTGTGTTTCATTTTGTTATCTGTCTTTGTTTGTTTGTTGTTCCTCATGATTGAACCAAACAGGTATGATCATGAAACCTTAATCTTTAAAATTCATTCATTTATTTATTTATTATTGTTATTTATTTACTTAATTTTTTTATTTATTACTAGCACGTGTTGGGTGGGAGTCCACAGGTGGTGCCTGTCACTATGCATGGCACCGTGTGCACGTGGAAATCAGAGGACAACTTTCAGGACTTGCTTCTTGCCTTCCACCATGTTGAGGCAGGTTCTTTCTTGTGTCTATCACTGAGATGTATACACTACTCTTGCTTCTCTGTGATTGACTTCCCCTTTCACCAGCCAGGTGAGATACAGGCGATCCCATCTCATTAGTGCCCTTAAAGCCTCACCTTAAAGGGATCAGTTTGCATCCTTTCATGGAAGTATTTTCTCCTTGTACTTCATTTTCTTGGAAAACTTATATACAATCTTCCCACAGCATCTTCTCAACATGTTCCGGAGAGTGGAATTGAGGTGTCATGCAACAAACACAAGGCTGGTAGTTGGCTTGATTCATTGAAAAGCTATGCTCAAAGCAAGCGATCATAAAGATGATTTAGTTATGCTTTAAACACCTTTATGTAGCTTAAAGCATATAAATTGACATTCATTTGCCAATCTTTGATGTAATGTAAGTTCTGTTCTCTGACTCTGGGTTTGTTAATTGGCCTGATATGTTGTCTCTCCTAATAAATTGCACCACTAATACATGCCTTAAGATTCCCAACTTCAGTTTCTTTACATTGAAGCATAGTTAATGTGATTTTTTTTAAGCAATCTATTTGAATCAGTTTCTATAGGTACTAGAGTTCCTCTGACACTTTTAGAGCCACACCTCAGTCAACTTGGTTTTATTGATTTGCTTTCATGGTAGTTTTGGAAACATTCATATTATTTTTTTATTGAAACAGTTTTTTCCCTCATGAACTCATATTTCATTGATTTGCATAATCTATTATTTACATACACTTAGCTGCTTATATAATGCCAATTAGAACTCTAATAAATTTGGTAATAATTGCAATCGATTTCTAGAAAATGGATGATCTTCGGCATAAATAAGCCTGCTGGGCTACTAGACAAGAGCCTTGGGCTGAGGAGTGGGATATTTGGGGTATTTCTGTAGTTTTTTACTGTACTCTTACCCAACACTAGCTGTTGGGCTTACTGTGGATGCCACCTGTACAGCTTTGGCATCTTCCTACCTCACATATCCATACTTCTCTACCTGAGAAAGTCTGGAAATGCTGTAGTAGTTGGTACACCTCCGAGTCACCCCTAAGGAATGAAATTCAAAACAGTTAAGCACCACTGCTTTCCTCTCAGCTTTCTGTCTTTGAAACTCTCTACTTAGTCCCCTGACTTTCCATAGTCACCTACTCAGTGACAGCCCTATAGTGGCTCCTTTCCCCATTCCTTCCTGTGTCCTCTTAGTGTGACTACAGCTTTTCTTTTGAAGAAAGCCGACTAAGATTCACACCCATGAAAAGATTAAATACAGAGAGCTGAGAGAACTGATGGGCCAGTGGATGGAGTGGAGTGGTCTAATGAGAATGACCCCAATAGACTCATTTAGTTGAATATTTGATCCCAGGTAGGTGGGACTGTTTGGGAAAGATTAGCAGGTGTAGCCTTGATGGAAGAGCTGTGTCACTAGGGATGTCTCTGTAATATTAAAATACCATTCCATTGCCAGTTAATTTCTCTCTGCCTCCTGCTTGTATATCAGGATGTGAGGTTCCAGCTACTGCTCCAGCACCATGCCTGCTGCCTGCTGCTGTGTTTTCCCTCCATGATGGACCTGGGCTTGTCTTCTGAAACTCTAAACCCTCAATAAACTCTGCTGTGAGTTGCTTTGGTCATCCTGGTGCCTGTCATGCCAGTAGAAAAGTAGCTAAGTCTGTGCATTAAGTAGATACTACATAAGCCATCTTCCACCATTGTGGGAAACTCTAGCTCTGTTTCTTCCTCTTCAGAATGTTAAGCAACTCTAACCTTATATTTAGACACAGGGTCTGTCTTTGCAGCTGACAGTTTGGTTTTTACTTTGAGAGCCCTAGTATGTATGGCATGTCCTAGGAAAGTGTTACAAGCCTCCAGCTAGGACAAAGGTTAGCCAATCTGTCTTTAACTTCCTCTAAATTTATAAGCTGGCTTCCCTGCATTGTTGGCTCCTTCTTCATTTCCATTTTTGTTTTCAATTCTTATTTGTATCTCTTATTTACCTTAGCCCTCTAGTGACCTAAAGTTTGAGGTTCTTACTGCAAGAATCCACCACCTTTCTGAGACTCCTACCTTTGACTCAAGTTTTAGAAGTCCAGTCTTCTTCTTTCTCTCTAGTTCCCCCTTTTCTACCATTCAGTGTACCTCTATTGCACCATGGATTTCAAGTCTTTCTCTCAGTCTCTCTCCGGGGACTCCAGGTAATACTGCATAAACAAGCTGTTATGAATATTTCCTGATCAATCTAACTTCCTACCACTTAGAGCCATCTAAATGTTTTTCTTCAAAGATACACAATATTGAATTAATGCTCTTTCAAAAACAGAACAAAAACTATTGTACTCGCTCTCCCCCTTTCTTAAGAACAAGTATTTAGATAGTGAAGTGATTGAACCACTCTTCCTTCTCTATTATTAATGGAAAATTGGCCATAAATTGCTGAGGCGTGACTAGCGCATTCCCCAACACAGCTGCGAATGCTTTATGCTGGATCATTTTTGATTTCTGAGAATAAAGGGAGGAAATGGTTCAGAGCTGGCACTTCTCTAAACATAACCTCGTGTCACTCTCAACAGAGAATAGCTACTCTGAACGAAGAACTGACAAAAAAAAAAGAGCCACCTTCAGCTCCTTCTCTCCTCCATCCCCTGTTTCTAGGGTGCGGTGGGGTTTGAAAGCTAGCTTTGAAAAGATAGCCACTGAATATTTATTTTTTACAATTTATAAAACTAATATAAAATTCCCATGTGCTTGGTAAACACTCCATAATTAATACACTGCAATTCATGACATCATCTTACCATAATTTGAAAGTACAACATGTTTTATTCAATATCGTTACCCATAAGTTATCCATTTTAATCTTCAAAAATCCTAGTAAAACACTTATTGGTATTCCCATTTTATAGAGGGAAGTGTTCAGATAGATGTATTAATTATCATAAAGAAACAACACATAGAAAAGACAGTGGGTATTGTTTCTTCAGTAGACAGCTCTGGTTTCTTCAGATATGCTTTTGTTCTGGAATCATCCATCCCTCAGGAAAGCATTTCCTCTCGACTCCAGGTGAAAGCTATGGAGCAGCTGCTGAATGCTGAACATTCAGTCATTTACATCAATGTCAATCATTGACACTGATGTTATAGCATATGAGATCCATGCCTTCCAAAGAGTCCCAGTGATGTGAGAATGCCATTAGCACGAGGACAAGTCATGGGAAAAATACCTATCCTTTCAAAGTAGCTGGCTTCTGTGTGTGTGTGTGTGTGTGTGTGTGTGTGTGTGTGTGTGTGTCTGGCTCATTCCAGATGTGTTGACTTTTCTTTCCTTTTCTTCTCCCTATTTTATGTTACTTTGTTCCCTCCTTTCTTCCTTCCCTCCCCTTCCCCTTTCTCTCTCTCACTCTAACCCTGTCTCCCTTCCTCCATGCTTTTCTTTCTTCTTTCCTTCCTAAGGTAGCATCTCCTTATGTACCCATAGCTGTCTTGGAACTCATTCTTGCTCTCAATCTTGCAGTGGCTTCTCATCTCTGTCTCCTTAGTGTTAGAATTATAGGCTTATGCAACCATACCTCGATATCTGCAGATTTCTTAGATTACCATCAAAGTTCCTTATTTGTTTAAGAATTAAATTAAGAATTAAATTCTCTGTTTGGAATTTGTCACTTTCAATTTTTTTTAAAAATCCCACAAATGTCCTTGCTTGTGGGTTACTTCATCTGATCCATGCAAGAAAAGCACAGACAGGTCCACCATTAGCACAATTTCAGTTTTGGAGTTGAATTAGCTGAAATTATGTTTATTTCAACCAATTCACTGGTAAACCTAGCAGGTGAGCAACCTGATATAAGAGCATATCTTTCTGTCTCTGTTTTTATCTCTGTGTCTCTGTCTCAATCTCTCTGTGTCTGTGTGTCTCTGTCTCAATCTCTGTCCCCCCTCTGTCTTTTCTGTCTCTCTCTGTCTCTGTGTCTCTGTCTCTGTCTCTCTCTCTCTCTCTCTCTCTCTCTCTCTCTCTCTCTTGTTGTGTGTGTGTGTGTGTGTGTGTGTGTGTGTTACTCATTATCCCTCTATAGCCCAGGCTGGCCTTGAACTCTCTCACTAATTATACCTCAGCCTCTCAAGTGCTGGGTTTCTAGGTTGTTCCATACCTGTCCTTCCTTCTTCTGCAACTCTAGTTGTTTTCTTCTTCTTTACCATGGCTTCTTGTTTTTGTTTGTTTTCAGTTTTTATTTATTGTTTTAACTGTTGAAGGTCAGAGAAGATAAAACAACGCAACAGATGAGATACAGTCAACTGCTTGATTTGATACAATTTTTAATCTCCTGAAAATCAAAATCTCCATGCTCTATAAATATGTCCTGATTTTAAATTTTATAACTATTTCTGGTAGGTTATTTCATCTTCAAGAAATTTTTACTTACTGTGTACTTATTGAGCACTTATTTTGTTTTGAAATACTATCTTTAGTGCTGGAGAGCTGAACAAATGCAGAAGATGTGCTGGCTCAATATAAAACCCCATTTTCTCCTCCTATACTCCATTGCTTCTATTATTTTTTCTCAGCTGAGTTGAGAAAAATTCTCTTACACAAATCTTCTAAAATCTAGGTGAGACCCTTTTCCTCAGCCATTGTGCATTGCCTGCTCTTGCCCCTTCTCTTGAGAGGGTTGGTGTCTTCCTCCAGGAACTGTATCAGTACAAGTATCTACAGACTGCCTTCCTCTGGAGTTAGCTTTCAGTGATGATGGATCTTGGTGCCATTCTCATTATGCAGCTCTTGTGAGGCCAAGTTGGATGTAGACTTCTGAAAAGACCTTTGTCTTGCCTCTCTGTCTTCTGCTTTTCCTACTCTGGTCCTCTTGAGAGCATCCTCACTTAGTGAGTGTCCCCTTGCAGGACTTGTTGGTTAGTTTCTTATCATCTTAACACAAAGGACTGGCCTATAGGCAAGTCTATTAGCCATTTTCTTAATGATTGATGTGAGAGGGTCCCACTAACCCTTGACCTTGGGCAGGTGCTTCTGGGTTATATAAGAAAGCAGTCTGAGCAAACCGCAGGAAACAAGACAGTAAGCAATGTTCTTCCATAATCTTTGCAAGTTCCTGAATCCTGATCCCTGACTCTGGTTCCTGACTGCTTCATGATGGATTGTAGCTCTGGTGTAAACTAACTCCTCCTTTTTCTCCCTGCTGCTTTTGTCTCAGCAATGGTAGGCAAACTGGAACAGACATTCCCTGTTTTGGACTTTTTTGCTTTCTTACATATTTTTCATATAAGAATCATGTTTATCCTTCCTACCAGCCTCTGTGCTCACCAGTCACATACTTGCCAACTCTGTGGTAAATGAGCAGAAGCTGCAGCCTTGTGGTGTTGGAGTTTGATGCTAAACATACATACTCCATAACGTATGCTGCTTCCTAACTGGACAAGCTGGTACGTCTGAGGAGAGGCACATGTCCTGCGTTCCCTAAAATAGTATAGCAGCAGCTGCACTAATTTTAGATAGGACAAAAATGCCTGTAGATGTAAAGGCTTTGGGTTTTTTTTTTTTTTTTTTTTTCATTACAAAATCAGCTTGTATGGAAAAACTGGCCAGAAATAGGAAAAATTAACCATGTTATAATTTTCACATAAACTAAAGTAAATGAAGGATCTATGGAATAGATGTTCTCTAGTATTAATATGAATATTTAATTGAGCCATTTGGACTGGAGAGGGATAGAGAGACAATAGGGAGGGCCTCATATTCACGGTCAAGAGTGTTGAGTTGTGAGTAACTGCCAGGATGTTCTCTCAGGAAAAGGGCAAAGACTAAAGTAGAGAAAATTGTAAAACTTGATAGTTATCTCGGGGAAGTGGAGTTGCCACATGAGAAACTGGAATAGGACCAGAATTGGGGTAAGAAGGTCAAGGGGAAGGAGTCAGAAAGAGCTGGACAGGTAACTTGTTGACAATATTTTGTTATTTTAAGTGTAGTGGGCAAGTGTGGACAAAGGGAAGATGTCTTTATTGGGGGTGTCGTATATTATGATAAAAGATCCCAAAAGTGCCCATTTATTTACTTATCCATGAGATATGTAAATCATTGTCTTACCTTCCATATGTGGGAACCAGACTTAAAGGGAGCTAGTTTGCCTGGCACAGGCAATGAGAGATGCTGACCTGAATTTTAACCCTCATTGCCTTGGTTCCGTGCCGTGACATAGTGGGTTGTGTACTTAGCCAACTGCTTTCTGCATCATTGTGATCTTCTGGTATCTTCTCTATCCATAGTGTTGGAAATCTGAACCTCTACTATGTCACTAATGCTTTATAGATAATTTTAAATGCAGTTGTCCAACTGTAATGACTTTTAAAGAAATGCTGTGAAGTTATGAGCGTCTGTCATATTTCCAGCAGTAGTTGCCCCTTTCTGGAATGTTGGTACATTCTGACTTCTCGGTAGCAGGAATTACTGAACAGGTCCATATTCGGTGAGTCAGTAACAAACATGATCTTGCACGTTTTAGCATGGACCTTCTCAGCTTCTACTTTTTCCACCCAGAGAACAGATATTTCTTAGGTTAGTTATCATTGGAGTCTTTTCCTTTTCTTTCATTGGTTCAGTGTCTTCCTTAAAGTTTACTTAGTATGAGGTAAATGATTGAGTAAACCTCTACCTACTGACTTTTGAGCTTTTATTGTTAACTTTTGCTTTAGCTAGCATATGTAATAAGTCAAATAAGACTACCTTCTGAATAATAATTTACAATCCTTTCATAATCCAGTATGTAAGCTTTTTTCTTTGTAAATCATAGCAAACACTTATTCATACCACGCATATGTGTAACATATTATCTTAGACAAGGAAAAGTTCTGCATATCAATGTGGGTCTGTTTTTCACAAGTACATGAGAAACTTAAGCTCAGGCATGCAGTTTTGCCTAGGGTTATAAAATTACATGGTGGAAGGGTTAAATTAATTCCTCATCATTGTTATCAATCTGTCTTTTAGCATTTTACTACAATTGTAAAATATCAGGACAATCAGTGCAAGCATAGCATTCACCTTGATGTAATCTCTCCCACTTGGGTTGGTGTAGAGATATCTGAGGGCTGTTTCCACAAAAACAGACCCTACCATGAGGACCTAACCAAAGGTAATTGATTCAAACTGGACCCTGAGGAGGAACCAGTGAAGGTATGTAGGACATCAGTAGCAAAGAAGAAAGGAAGTAAGGAATGATTTCAGGCCAAATTCCACTCCTGACTTTATCACTTTAGGCTGTGTGAAGCACACAAATGATACGATGTAGCTTTCTTCTTGGGAATCAAGAATCTGAGCTTTCATACTTGCTAACAGTCAGTCATTGACCTTGGATCCTTTTTAGAGATGTGAACTTGTTACTGTACCCATAGTAGCTCCAGTACTCCAAATACAAAGGAGTAACTTTGAAGGACACTGCTACAGATATACATGTACATGATCTACCATAGGCTTATGGATATAACATATATTCTCTAACATTTTTCAGAGACTAGAGTCTTCCATGACACTATCTGATCCTACACAGCTGTTTGTCTTTATCTTCTATGTTTTAGTATCTACAAAGTCTCCTGATACTCTCCCATCTCAACCTATAGCTCTTTTTTTATTGCTTTGTGTTATTTCTTTAATGCATTTATCATTCTCTGAATTTATTATTTAAAGAAATTGAAATATCTCTTCCCAGTGTAAGTTCTGTGAATCTGAAATATCCTTTCTTTTATCTTTTCATTCACAATATTAGAATTCTTGGCACATCATAGGTACTTAATGTAGTCTGTTAACTAGTCATGTATGCATGGATGAAAAAATTATCATGCAGATAAATGTAGAACTACAGTGAAGCACTGAGAGTACTTGGTATTGAATACAGGATTTCTTGTTGGTCTCTCCTTTTCATTATGCCAGAAAACATATATGAAGGATTACATTAAATTTCAATGTATAGACTTTCAAAATATTGTAGATAATATCAGTTTTAATGGATATATTTTCCAGTAGTATAATGCTTCTGGGATATATTTTAAGAAAATTATGGTATTGAAGGGAGCTCTTTAGTTATTTGATACATTACATCTCTCAATGGACCAAAATAGCTTCCCTTTTCCCAAGAAGATGTGTGTATTCCATTATGTCATTATTGAATGTATGTTTAGCATAAAAGTACTGTTACATTTTTGCATGGGACATATTTTATAAAATCAGTCAGTGAATTCTTGCCACATTCTGCTTCACAGTGTTTCTTGTTAGAATTAGCCACAATTCCCTTTCTTTTCTGCCAGAATGAAGGAAGCATATTAACTAATAATATAATCTATACTCCATTCCTTAGGTGAGAAACTGGCTTAGGAATGCAGAATGTTTTAGATTTTTTCTACTGCACCAATATTTTTCTTCCATTAGACAAATGCCATTTCCCTTAGTAGCAATTTAGTCATTACCCCATAATATAAAAGAAGTGTGAAATCTGTCACAAAGAAGATGATGTTGTGACACAAAGAGAGATCCTTTGGGAGGTTTAACCAGGTTTTCTACAAGATTGAAATGAATGTGACATTATGTTCATATTCATAATTAAATTTATTCCCTTTTAATGTGTGTGATGAATGTGTGCTTTTCAGGATGAAGAAAATGAGAAAATGTGGTCTGACTGTAGATTGAGGACCGACCAATCTTAACCTTAAACATAGCACCTTAAATGTGTGGGCCATGTTGTAATTTCAGTTTCAGGCACTCAATGTAATGCTGTAAAGTATAGCTGTGACTTTTGGCTTGGGCTAATAATAGATAGCTAATGGACTCCCCCAGGAGAATTGTAATTACCTTTAAATGCCTTTCATCTGTGCTGAGCACGAGCAAGAGAAGCTGCTCTCCTTGGCCCCTTACTGATGTGCCTTTAGTTTCAGAGTAATGATGGCAGAAGTAGGCCCCTAAAAAGTATTTGTTGAAACTGGAAATAGAAATAGATGTGATAGAAATAAGTCCAAGGATAAAGAAGAAAAAAGAGAAAAGAGAGAGGGGAAGTTGAAAAATAGAAGAGAAGAGGGAAGAGGAAAGGAGGGTTGAGGAAGGAAGAAGGGGAAGGTCTGAGAACAGGATGACACTAGAGGATCAGTGTGACAAAATAATTCCTACAGTATTCATAGCAAAACTCACCAAAAACAAATGAACCAATACAGACAAGAAAATGTTTTGAGCTATTGAGAAATCTGGAAGAAAATAATGGATTAGGAGTCTATGTAAGACGTAGAAGACTGCATTGTAGTCATTTCCATTCATTATCTCTCAAGGACTGTTTCTGTGCCTTTTTCATTATGACCACAATTCTAAGCCTTAACCAAGGATGAGACAAAATAGTCATGATAATACGTTATGGTCATATTAATACTATTTGGATTTTGTAGCATAAAATTAGAATACTGCATCTTCCTATCATTTTTTTTTTAATTTTAAGTATATGCCCTATATACATTATAATTCTAGAATGAGATCTCAGTTTTCATTTTCCTTCTCAATACCAGTAGGAAGGACTGATGATGACTGTGTAACTGTAGACGGTAGAGAGATTATTCAGGAGTGATGATTGTCTGTCTCCTTGGAAGTACACTTAAGACATGTACTTGGGTGCATTACTTCTTTCACCCACTGGAAGAGTATTGAAGTAGATAGGTACAGCCAGCTCTAGAGAACTTACTGCCATGGGACTTGATAAAAGTTGGTGTGACTGGATATTCTGGGATTCCACTGTAGAGAGTGTGTATGGGATAAATGAGTTTCTTCTGCAACATCTAGTGTTATTGATCCATGGAGGTCACCAAGGTCAGAATGAAATTGGAACACTGTGGATCAAGATTTGTTCAGTGTCCTGATCTTGTCCTATATATGATATGAGAATTACCAAAAATTAGCTAAGCCATGCTATTTTCAGTACTCAGTTTCATGGAGATTCATTAAAAAAAAAATGTTCTGCAAGATGAACGGTGCATGTTGTTCAGGACACATTCTTAGGTCCTCAGGACAGTTCCCTAGACAGGAGTCTTGGGGATATTTGAGGTATATAATCAATTTCTTCTAGAGGATCAGAAAATGCTTTGAGAGTACAGGCAGTGTGTATCTTGCCTCATGATATTATTCTCTCAAGCTGGTTATAGGTACTGAAAAGGATTTGGAAATTTTGACAACAGAACTTCGATGTATGAGCATTCTGATATCTTAGACCCAATTTGAATGAACTCAAGGGCTGTGCTGTGGTTGTGTGCCAGTTATAATTCTAGTATTCAAGTTCCTGCTTGTTATTTGTTATCTCTGTCCTCCCCATAACACTATGACTATCTTCTTGGAGGATAAAGATGTATTGTTGGTTCATGTCACCTCAGTAGCCCTTAATGACAATTAAAGAACTGGGAGTGATTTGCGATATCAAAACCCAAACCAGCAAAATCAGCAAGCTGACACTCATCTGATCTCAGACGTGACAGCAATGAACATGTGATAATGCACTGCTAAAGTTTTATGCTTGTTTGCCTGGCAGTGTTACTGTGTCAACAGACAATTAATCTAATTGGCCAGCTATGAGTTTAGAAGATAAGTGGGCAATTACTACTCTGCAGTAAGTATCAATAACCTTGACAAGGTTTTCTCATTGACAGTAACAGTTGGATAGCATAGGCTTATATGAGTATATTTGATTCTTAATTTATAAAAATGACCAGGAAAGACACAGATGAAGAAACTGGAGTCTGGGGCTTTCTTCTAGTTGAAAGTAATAACAATTGATTTTCCTAGAAGCCTTCTAGGTATAGTCTACGAGTATATAGAATTTAGCTATTAAGATACCATGGAATGGTACCAGACCCATGAAGGATGGGATAGTACAAAATAAGTGTTTTCTAATGTAGCACAGTCAAAAGATCTTTCAGGGAAAAATGTAGTTGTTGATGTCCCCAGGGTAGAAGAACTAGGCTGAGCACAAAAGAACAGCAGGATTTCTGTACACAAGAGAAAAAAGAATTTTTGAAGAAAAATACAGTTTGGCAAAATAGAAAACATTTCTCATAGAAAGCCTGCAATGATAACTAGTATAACACTTCTGAGTTCAACAAAAGATTCGTTTCACTTAAGAATGGAGATATAGTGTAGATACTGACAATGCTAGACATAGAAGGTAGTCATTCTCTCCTTTGCATCTGAAACAGCTTGTTGTTTCATGATTAAGAAAGTTGATACAAACTTCTTACGTCAGTTTAGGTCTGATTCCAAAATTGCTTGTTTCCATTTCTGTCATCATGCATTCATTTCAAGGCTAGATATGTGATAATTGCTTGTGGGCTGATTGCTTGGCAGAGATGGGGATATGTCAATAATTAAACTTGGTTGCTGACCTCAAGGGCCAAGAAAGAGGAAGGCAGGAAAGGTATCCAGAGAACTGTTGATCACTGTCATAACAAGTATTATAGTAGAGTCAAGTACCAGGTTGCTTTGCCTGTAAGGAGACATAAGCACATGAAGGATTGTGGGATGCAGAGCTTAGGTCAGGATTCACAGAAACTAGGTTGTTATAGATGAGTTTCAGGTCATCAAGAAAGTAATGGACCATCAGCTATTTCTCCCATCAGTCCTAATACAAGCTTTCAAGGGCACACGCTAACACCTTTCAGTTGACTGTTGTCATTGATAACTTCTGTGTTTTTGCATCGTCTGGTTAGTTCCGCTGGTGTCAGGGATGCCTTTTCTGCTACTGTTGTTATTGCTATTGTAAGAAATATATTGTCATCTTGAATTGGCTAAATTTGATACCTTCTGTTTGTGCTGTTTAAATATTCATTGAATTCTTGGAGGAGTTAGGGAATGCTCTCAACATGTCCTGATGCCTTCGCTGGAGCAGGTGGAGTTTTAAAGGCTATAGACTCTCATGGCTGTGTCCTATTTTTGATATTATGAGACATTATCATTGACAAAGTTCATGCTCAAAATCCACACATTAAATTTAAAAAAATAGAGAAAACCATTATGTTTTGACTTTGTGATTTAGTACTGGACCACATTTATAGGCATCCTTGGTAACATGTGACTGCATGTACACCGAGGTCGAAGCTTGTCCGTATGCTGAGGGTGTGGTTCTGAATCTGGAGAGGTAGAGCTGAGATGAGATTATTGTACAAATGAATGGCTTAGGAAGTATCCCTGGAGAGTAACAGGGAGATGAGCCAAAAGGGGCAGAAAGAAAATAGGCCAAATACTCAGTTTCATTTGAAGTCCAGCCTCAGCCAAATTCCACAGGGAGCTCTGGAGCCTAGATAGTTCCAAGGCCTTGGTCAACTTGAGGCTACAGTCTATCCATCCAAGAGCATTTTGTTAGCTTCAGGTTCTTTCCTTTCTCTAATGAAGTAGAAGACCATGTACTCTTCTCCAGGGTCTCCACCTAAGGTGATTCCCCCACTGACCAGGGACCATCTCTAAAAGCATGCACCTGCTTGCAGTTAATAACTAGCAGTCACAGTAGCTGGGCCCTGGCCAGGCCACCAACAGTTCTAATGCTAAGACATTATGCACACAAGGAGAATTCACCATAAGGCACAGCCACAGAAAGCAAAATCCTGAAGGTCTCTCCTCCTTGCATACTGATCCTATTACTTTTAGTCTGTGACACTGGCAAGTTTCTTAAAATGTCTGTCTTCCTAATTTTATCTGTAAAATGGAAGTACTTCTGGTGCCCATTTTGGTGAGGATAAAATGATGCATTTGATTCAAGATTCAAATGTGCACCACATTACTATTTTGCCATTTGTCTTGAAGTGCTTACCATAACTACTGCAGGCTTCAAAGCCTTGGATTTCCCAATTGTCTTTGAAACAATGTTTGTCTCAATGCCATGCAAACTCTCTCCTTCACCTGAGCAGCAGGCTTCCTGAGTCCTTAATAAACAACAGAATCAGACAAGTAAAAACTTACAATAACAAGCTGGAGTTATGAAGCACATGCATGCTGTTCTATTGGAAAGAGGGAGCCACATCTGAATCCTCTCAGAAAGGGATGAGAAATTATAACTGAGAGAGCCACTGGCACAGAGGGAAAAGGGTTTTAAAAATGATTTGCAAATAGTAATACATTTTCTTCCTTGCTTTTCCTTTCTGTTACCACTACTGTAATACTATGGGTTTTTGTTTGGTTAGTTGGTTTGGTTTTTTTGTTTGTTTGTTTGGGGTTTTTTGTCACTTTAGAATATCCAGTAAATATGCAGCCCTGTAAAACATGTATGCTAGAGAAAAAAGGGATAGATACTCCATCATGTTCCAGTGAAGAACAAAATGCCCACGTATCTTCAGTCTCTGAAAAACAAACAAACAAAACAAAACAAAAAACCTCCTAATTTTTATGTAGAAAAGACTACCTGAAAACTATCAATTTCTAAAAATAAATATGTATGTAATAAAATATCCCAAAATATAAAAAAATAAATATATTGAATAAAAAACAAAAGTATTTGTTTGAAATGAGTAAATATCAGAAATCTGGAAAAGTATTCTTTATGGAACTATTAAAATCAGGCCATGAATGGGATAGACAATTGGTGTTCAACTTCCAAGACTTATCTTTTGTTAAGTAGCTGGGTAAGTTACTTCAACTATTGAAATGAGAGTGTTGAAATAAATGTAATCAGCCTGTGGCTGTCTGCCTCAGGAAAACACAGTATTGCTGTTGATATTGTTTTATGGCAAACTCAGTAGTGTTTCTTCATACTTGAACTGAGCCCCAGTTTAAGACATCTGCGTTCTCTTAAGATCAACGATCTTATTACTACAGTCAGAATACTCACAGATGAGCCAAATGGTCTTCTAGAATGATTCTCATTTACCATACTTCATTGTAAAGTAATTTTTAAAGCAACTTGGGAAGACTTCAACTCTTATTAATAAGTGCTGAGGCAAATAAAAATATAAAATGGATAGGTAGGATAGCCAAAAGCATGTGAAAATATGTTCACTGTTAATTAGAGAGATAAAATTAAAACCATAAAAATATATGCTTTCACAACCATATTGTTGGCAACTATGTTTAAGTCTTATGTCATCAAGTGTTAAACATGAAGGCACTCTTTGTGGGAGTAAAAATTGGATCAATTGCTTTGGAGAAGTATTTAGCAATATCAAATGCGTCAAGTAAATTTTGCACTCAGTAATAGGAAAAACAAAACACCCTAATTCCTTAAAATAAGAATCATTTATTGCAGCTGACAAACTCACTCATGCATCTGTAGTCTGATAGGTGAGTCTAGAAAGTCCCGATAGCCATGTGGTTGGGTTTTGGCTCTGACTCTGGTTTAGGGTAGCTCCGAGACCTTGGATTCTGATCTACATAGTTCTAATGTGTGTCTACTATTTCCTTTCAGCAGACAATACACATTCTGTTAGTATTGTATCAGAGAAGCAAGGCAAGAGCGTTCAATTGCACAAGAAAAGCAAACCATTCTCAGTATGCAACCCATTCTCAGGCTTCTATAACATGTAATTGGCCAAAGCAAGGTGGGAAATAGGGTTGCCCTATTGTAGGGAAAAGGAGTAGCAAGATGAAGTCATTCACTGGGGTCACTCATTCAACCTACCTGACAAAGAAGCATTGAATAAATTCTCTGAGTCAACACTTCCAATAGCAAAGTCTTTGATAAACACGTATGAGGAGATCTATATACATTTAGTAATTATTATTACTTATAATTATGAAAACCTTTAAAAGATCATAAACATCTACTGCAAGAGTGAAAAAGTTGACAAAATCGTAAAACAGACATAGAATGCAGAGAGCTAAGTGAACTGAAGCCACAACTAGCATGAGATAAGGATTTTGTTCATTACTGCTACTACTGTTACTACTAACTACTACTATTCTGTCAAACATTCCATCCTGACCAAAGTTTCCCCTCCCTTCCCTTCTTTCAGTTTCTGCTTGCACCTTCCCTCCACCCCAAATCCATGCCTCTGCCAGTTCCCTTCAGAAAAGAGCAGGCCTCCTGGGTTATCAACTGAATATGACATAATAAATTACAATAAAACATAGGCATAGACCCTCATAGTGAGGCTGGATGAGGCAACATAGTAGGAGGAAAAGGGAACCAAGAGCAGGTGACAGAA
The DNA here is from genome assembly GCA_021653895.1 of Mastomys natalensis. Lineage (NCBI taxonomy): Eukaryota > Metazoa > Chordata > Mammalia > Rodentia > Muridae > Mastomys > Mastomys natalensis. Next base: position 724,089 of record JAJTUV010000037.1, read on the forward strand.
TCACAGATACTCTACTCCCACTGTTAGAAGTCTCACTAGACTCCAATCCACACAATCATAACATATATGCAGATCCTAGCTCAGACCCACACAGGCTCTGTGATTTGTGTTCAATCTATGAAGCCTCTATGAGGCCTGTTGATTCTATGGGCCATATTTTCCTGGTATCCTTAACCCCTTTGGATCCTACTTCCTTCCTCCCTTTCGTCCTTAGGATTCCCCAAGCTTCGCCTAATGTTTGGCTGTGGGTTTTTGTATCTACTTCATCAATTTCTAGATGCAGCCTCACTGTTGACTATTGAGTTAGGCTCTGGTCTATGAACATAGCAGAATATCATTTGGAATCATTTCATTGATTTTTTTTTTCTGGTTAGTTATTTCTAAAATGACACGTGGCATGTTAATTCAAAAAGGCAAGTTGAGAAAGGATCTAGAGAACAGATTATTTATGAAATGAAATAAATACATATGCAAAGTCATAATTTGTTTAGAGAAATAAAAGCAATAAATATTAATTAAATAGAGGAAGATAAGATGAGAGAAGGGAATGAGATTAAATTTTCTTTAAAAATCGTTTTAACAAATTTGTAGTAATATCTAGGTGCTGATATATTTCCTTTCAAAGTTTAGGTAAGCAATAAAGTTAACAATTTACTTTTATATGTACTGTTGTAATCCAAACTAATTCTATTGGGACAAGATACAATTGGTTTTTATGCACTTATCTGCTCTATGAATTTTGATTGCAGGTTTTAATCCATTTAAATATAAAGTGGTTATTCATACATTAGGAAAGGATATCAAATGTAATTACTAAGCAAAAGAAAGTAGGGATGGCTTTACTTGTGTATTATAAGTTTTTAAATAAAGAATTATCACAAGAGACGCAAAAGGGCATTATTTAGTAAGATGCTCAGTATAGCAAAAAGATATAACCATATGAACATACATGTACACCTAATATTTGAGTACCATGATATTTATAGATAATTCTGGAATAAATGAACTGAATGCATAAATAGATAACAACACAATTGTAGTAGGAGAGTTCAATGCTTCATTTTTAATAATGGAAACAACATGTAGTCCAAAAATCAACAAGTAAACAGCAGATGTGAACAATGTTTTATCATGTGGTCCTAATAGATGTACACTAAACATTCCACTCAGAAACAGTGTACGCATTCTTCTCGGCACACACAGAACATTCTGCAGGCAGAACTCATGGCACCATAGCTCAAGACCTCAAAGTTTTAAAAGATTGAAAAGGTGATAAGCATCTTTTCAGATTACAGTAGAATGACCAGAAAATTAATATCAGAAATAATGCCAGAAAAATCACAAATATATAGCAATTAATGATCAGGTTCCTGGATAAACAAGCAGCCAAGGGAAAATAGACAGTATTTTGAAATGAGGCACATCCTATCCAAGTTTAGGAGATGCAGCAATGCGTTACTAAAAGGGAATTCATTGTGATGATGCAGGCCTTTCATTCAAAAAATACTTCAGCTAAACTCTGCATCTCAGGAATTAGAAAAAGAAATAAACGCAAATTTAGCAGACTGCAGAACAACACAAGGTCAGTGGTTCTCAACTTTCCTAATGGCACCACCTTTCAATACAATTCTTCATACTGTAGTGACTCACAACTATAAAATTATCTTTGTTGCTACTTCATAACTATAATTTGAGACTGTTAATGAACCGTAATGTAAATTTCTGTGTTTTCCAATGGTCCTGGGCAACCCCTGTGAAAGGCTCATTCAAGCCCCAGATTTAGAACCACTGCTTAGCTAGATTAAGAGAAAAGGAGAAAATATTTAACTTGATGGCAGCAAAATAAAGCCATGAGAGGCTCCTATAAATAAATACGTAAACTAAATGAAAAAATCTGGGAAATTTTCATAAGTTCATAGAAACATACAACATGCCAAGACTGAAATAGAAAATTTGAAGAGACCTATAACTAATGATGAGATTGATTAATTAATCAAAACTAGAATAAATCCAGTATTAGATAGTTTCATTAGTGAATTTTATCAGACACTGAATGAATTCATATCCATCCTTAATCTTTCCCAAAATCAATGAGACTGGGCACTTCCAACCTCATTTTAAGAGGCCAACAATACACTGATATCAAAACAAAATTAAGAAGCTACAGAAAATGACCAATCAAACCCCAATGACAACATATATGATGATCTTTAACAAAGTACTAGGAAATCCAGCTCAAAACCACATGAAATTATTCAAATACTACCACTCAGTAAGATTTATGTCTGGATGGCAACGTAGCACAATCAGTGTGATACACAGCTCAGTCTTAGTTTGATGTATCTACTCCATGAGTTAGTTTTCAAATGAATCAGGCTATACGAGGAGGCAACGACACCCTCAGAACTCGGTTGATAAACTTTACCCCAAGAGTGGCCAAAACTACGATCATGGATTGACAGCCCCAGGAGTAGACAAGAAATAGACATTTTTCTATATCTGCTCCAGATCTTCTGGGTGAACACATGGAAATGGGGCTTCATCTATGCTTTCAGTCAGCCTTCCTGGTGCATACTCAACCTTGAAGAGTAGCACCATCGCTCTTCGTAACACATACTGCATCTAGGAATCTAAGCATGAATGAATCTAAAAAATAAATAAATAAGAAAAGTAAATGTGTGCTTATTCTACTGCCATGGAGAAATGCCCAGGCATGGTTTCTATGAGACAATGAATGAGAAATGTGATATCCGAAGCAGGGACTCCAGATGTTATTGCTCGGATTGGATTATTGCACGGTGTCTAAAAGTTGGAAAATGAGAACAGAAGCAAACTTATATTTATTCACACGGATGGTTCTCATACTTTGGAGGATGGCTTGCAGACCCCCTCTTAACTGAAAACGTTGGATAACTCACTTTGTCACACAATATAAATCACCATCTATTTCACATATTTGATAGAGAGACAGGAGACAGTTTAGCTTCAAATCTCACTTTTATTTGCTTTAATGAAATAAAAGGCCCGTGGAATTTAATGGAATATGCCTCATAAATACTAGTTTAACTTTTATTCTGGTGCACACATCTATCAAATAGTAATTGTCAATGGCAGTTGAAATTCTGTAAAATTTAATCACCAACTATGGAGAAAATAGCTCATTATGAAAAGCATTACAACTTCCACTTAAAGTTCATTTGTGTATCATTTTACTTGCCTAGTAGAACTTCTACGGAGTCTTCATCTGCTCCAAAAAACGTTCTTGTTCTGGTTAATATCTCTATTTTAGTATCATACTACCAACATTGATATATCAGAGAGCAATTATCTGGAGCACTAAATATCTGCCAGGCACCATTGCAGGCAGTGAGGACAAATTAGGAAACGAATCAGATACAGCTACTGATAATGTCATGTTTACAAGCTAGGAATACATCATGTGACAGCAGGAACACAGAAATAAATACATAATTTTCCAACATGTCACAGTCTGATTAATGCCATAAACAAAACAGAAGCAACGGGGTACACAGAGAATTTTCACTGTGCTGTGCATTGGTTAACTCTGGGAAAATCTCTGATTGGGTGACTACAAGAAGTAGGGAAACTAACCATGGAGAAAGATAGAGGGAGATCTCTGGAAAAAGAGTTAAAGGCCCCAAGGAAAGCATGTCAAGGTGTCAGAGAAGCAGTGACTGGGCCACTTGCAGAAGCTGGAGTGGAGTACACACAGAAGAACCTCAGATTGCAGCATAAATCTGTCTGTCTTAGTATTGGGTTAACGTGGGGATCCCTCATCTGCCCTGCCACAGGGATTGGGCTGCTTGGGGAGTCAGGACCGCAGGAAGTGGAAAGTTTGACTGCTTTCACACATTGAGCTGTGACAAGCTGCCTTGGAGGACACTGCTCCAGGTGTAGGGGGTGCAATCTGAGGTTCTGGGGGAGCCGAAGCTAGCTGATGGCTGGGGATCTTCTGGTTCTCAGGCTCTTGGGCACCCAGGTGCCGCTGGAAGCCGGAGAAGAGCTAAGAACGAAGTAGGGGCCCACGGGCTGGACTGGTCCATGGCCAAAGGGGAGACGGGGAGAGAAGTTCCTGCTGTGCCCCTAGAGATAATCTTTGGCTTGGAGGTCGGCTTGGTTTGGCTTGGCTTGGTTGTGGGCGGCTTGCTTGGGTTGGTGGTTGCCATGGCTGGGAATGCAGAGAGGCCTTCTGTTGGAGGTTAGACAGGTGGCTCTGTAGGTGAAGGCCTTCTCTATTGCTCCCCATGGTGGATTCCAATGAAAGAGAAATATCCTTGTTTTTAAGGCTTTTATTGTCATGGGGAAAGTAGATGAGAAACAGTACCCCTGTTTCTCAGGGTGGGCCTGAGGTTAAATACCTTTTGCAGGGAGGAGGGTCTGGGAAGGAAAGCTTAATTGGCTAAGCCCTTCTGGCCTTTAGGTACCTTATTAAAATAGAGATCTGTCTTGATGCTATGTGGCCTGTAGTCACGCTCTCTAGCTGTGGAGGTGGTAGGGGGCAATGTCATGTCAGGAGCCTAGTGTCTGGGGATGTGACGAAACACCTCCATCCCTTAGGGTCACCTGGGCCCACCTGGAGCCCCTCAGGATCACCTGGGGTCTCCGGGTTTCTAGCCTGGCTCGACCAGAAAACAGGCTGCCTTTCACAGTCCTATATCTTAGTTAGGATTTTACTGCTTGGACATCATGACCAAGGGAAGTCTAATAAAGGACAGCTTTTAATAGAGGCTGGCTTATAGATTCAGAGGTTCAGTACATTATCATCAAGCAAAGCATGGCAGCATCTAGGCAAGCATGGTACAGGCAAAGCTAAGTGTTCTACATCTTCATTGAAGGGTGACTAGTGGAAGACTGGCTTCCAGGCAGTTAGGATGAGGGTCTTATAGCCCATACCAAAGTGACACACCTACTCCAACAGGGCTACACCTTCTAATCATGCCCTCCTTGAGCAGAGCATATACAAACCATCACACTGTCTTAGTAATTTGTGAATAGTTAGCTGTTTTTCTGCTAAAAGCAGATTCTGGATCTTTGTCTCAAAATCAGTTTCATTTCTTATGTCATGTATTAGGTTTTAGGCTGATGTAAAAATATCGTTAGAAGAACCTTCCCTCTTGTCATGATTAGTAAGCTCTTTATTTGATGTCTGCACTAATATGTTGAGGTGGTATGGCAAAAAAAAAAAAAAATGTGTAGCTGATCTGGCCTTCTCTCATATCTTTCCTTTAGTACAGTTGAATTTACAGCTATTTCTCCCTGTGTTGAGGCTCAGTGAGGCATGGATATGAAGGGTTGTAAGAATGAGTTCTTTAGCTTTTTAACCTGAGATGGTCCTATGTATGTTGCTGAAGTGTTACAAGATAATTGACTATTGTACATAAAGAACCTAATTGTTAGTAAATATAAACGCTTACAGAGATTGTCAGATGCAGTCGAGTGTGTCCTGAAGTGATGAAGTTTGGTATATGGTAAAGAATGGAAAGTTCCACCAGGCATGGTGGCACACGCCTTTAATTACAGCACTTGGGAGGCAGAGGCAGGCAGAGGACTTCTGAGTTCGAGGCCAGCCTGGTCTACAGAGTCAGTTCCAGGATAGTCAGGGCTACACAGAGAAACCCTGTCTTGAAACCCCCCACAAAAAAAAAAAAAAGGAAAGTTCCTACCTATTTTAAGGCAGTGTAGTTGCTAGGAAGAGGTCTTCTGTTCTTTGCTCTATAATCTGAGACAAAGTCAGCTGGGTGGCCTCACACTACCCTGAACTGGGATGGGGGGAACACCCACCTTGACAGTGACATGGTTCAGCCTGCTGAAGTTGTAAGGGAGGAGGTAAAGACTTCTTTTATAAGAAATTGTATTGAAATTTTGAGGATCTCTCCTCTCCTCCTCCTCCTCCTCCCCTCCTCTCCTTTCTTCTTCCCCTCTGTCTCTCTGTCTCTGTCTCTCTCTGTCTCTGTCTCTTCTCTCTCTCTTTTCTCTCTCTCTCTCCCCTGACTTGGAAGAGCCTTCATGGGAAAAAGCTCCAGGTGAGAGATACAGATTCTCTCTTTGGATTTGCAGAAACAACCAAGAAGCAGCTGGCAGGACACAGGTAAAATAATATTCTAGGAAAGCGAGCTAGGGAGACTTCCTAGATTTGGAGGAGCTCAAGAGAAAGGTAGACTAGTTTGTAAATAGATGTTTTGTATATAGTTAAGAAAATAAACTCACCTCATTAAGATAGCAGGTTTTTACCTCAGTTTAGGCCTCCTGTGTCTTTATTGGCATAACTATTTCATAATTAAAATGGCTACATTGAAGTCTCTTTTAATTCATTCTTGGATTGCTTTGGACACATGGTTAACTTTAGACAAAATATAAATGTTTAAAATTATTGGAAAATATAGACCATGGAAGAACAAGTCAGTGTCACATACTCTGTCATATGTTCGTAGCTATAGAAAATCCTTGCTCCACTCTTGCCTTGCATTAACTATAATGTGTACACTACATCCTTCTAAAACACTTTCCCAATACTATTTTCATTGGGGTGGAACTTTCAAATGGCCTAGGTATACCTGGATTCACCTGAATGACATTAAATCAGGATTCCAGTCTGGTGTCTAGGCATCAGCACTTAAAAGGCCAATACTGTATTCTGGCTTTCATAGTCTTGAGAGCCACAGAGTATTATGTGTCCTAGTCTCCCTTGCGACTGGCACTCTTCGCCCCAGTCCTAAGTCCAACCCTTCTGTAGACCATGCAACTCTGCTACGAAATACTCTGCAGGGGTTTCACATTTCTTCGAGGCAATACTTATTTAGTATTTATCTTCCTCGACTATTTTCTTTTTTTCAAATTTTTTTATAAATTTTTTATTGAATATTTTATTTACATTCAGATGTAATCTTCTTTCCCCATTTCCCTCCCACCCATGAACCCCATCCCATCCCCCTCCTCCTGCTTCTATGAGGATATGCCCACCCCTACCCTCCCACCCCCACCTCCCCACCCATGATTTCCCCCACACTGGGGCGTCCAGCCTTCACTGGACTTCCTCACCAACCTATGCCTGACAATGTCATCCTCCCCTACATATACAGCTGGGGCCATGGGTCCCTCTGACTACTTTCAAAGTGATCCTTTAAGGGCTTGTTTACTGTGACATCCATCACTGGCCATCCTGGTGTTTGGCTACCAAGAATAATGATTAAATGGAGTTAAATTATTTCCTCACTTTGTTTTCTACATTAGTGAAGTGACCTTTATACATGACCAGCTGAGCACTGATTGAGGTCACTTAAGGCAAATTTATCATCACTAAATAGGGCTCTGTGCTTTAAACTAAAGTAATTGATTGGACATCCCGTAATGAGTGACACAGTGTAAGGTTGCAAATATAAAACAAGTCTATGTTTTTCTATCATGCAAGTTTTTCTGTAGATATGCACTCAGACTCTTGCTCTATGTGTGGGAAAACACATGTTTTTTAAAAGTGTGCTGCAGCATAACAGTCACAGTGCTCTATGGCCATGTGCATGCTAGCATCAAGGAAAGTCATCATGAATCGTTCCAGCTCTGAACGCTGTGAGCTACAAAACCAAGTCTAGCAAGGCCTGCCCACTGGTACAATAATGACATGAATGTCATGGGAATAACTAGGTTTTAGGCCTATTCCACATGTTAAATCCAGACTTGTTTCCATTTTGAGGCCAGAAACCTGTGTCTTAGATAAGCCCTGGACCCTAGAGGAGAGCCCACTACTACTTTTTTTTTATAGTAAAAGGACATAATATTAAACAGACCTCTAACAACTTACGGTTAAACTCTTTCTGCCTTCCTTAGAGATGTTTCTGTTAGCAGTAGATGGCGGCCAACATAGAGACCTACAACTGGTCAAAGGTCAAGGAATAAGAAACTGCAGAATATACAGCCCTAAGTAAGACATCTATATCATATGCCATCCTTGTAAGGTGCAGGGATCATGGGAGAAGATGAGGTGATACATGTGTAAGAGCCAGGAGCAGCAGATAACTACAAGAAACAGCATCTTCCAGACACAGCAGAACACCTGCGCACCTGAGCTCATAGAGGTTGTGACAGATGCTTATGATCTGACTAAATGCCAGCATGAAGATGGAAGGTGGGCACGAAAGCCCCACTCCTAGCCAGGAGCTATTAGCAATTGACAGCTTCTTTGGGGTATGTGTAGGGGTCAGTTTTTTTAAGAGTATAGACTTTAGTAAGTGGACTGTGCCTTGTGGAAGGTCACAAATCTTAGAATATAAAGGTGACATAAAATGGCCTTGATTTTTTTTTTTTTTTTTTTAAGAAAAAACAATGTTGTATGGGTAGAGATTGGGTGTAGATCTAAGAAGAGTTGTGGAAATGGGTGAATCATTATATGAAATTTATGAACTAATATAAAATTTAAAACTTAAATTGAATTGAAAAGTATGCTATTATCTTCCCTGGACTGTATGCCTGTTGAATGAAGTGACTATATGGGATTGTCTCACATTAAGTATATCTTGAGGACCAAGTACTGAGTAACAAATAAAAGCTTACTAGCTATTTGTTGGACTGACAAACTAAAAGAGAAGAATTACTCTAGGGGTTTATTTTATTATTTTAGATAATTACAATTCAGGAAACAAGGAAAATTATGCTATTTGTATCTTAAATAATCTCCAAAAGGCTGCGTGTTGAAATCCTATTCATCAGCTAATGATCCTATTGAAAGTGGGAGAGCCTTTAGAGATGGGTCTAGTAGAAAGAAGCTAGGTCTGTGGGAGTGGCCTTGAAGGATATATTAACTTTCAATCCTCCATATCTATCTATCTGTATATCTATCTATCTATCTATCTATCTATCTATCTATCTATCTTCATTCTACCATCTATCTGTATCCATGAATCTCTCAATTACCTACCTATCATCTCTCTATAAATTATTTATTATCTGTATACCAATGTATTATCTATCTATTATCATCTATCTATCATTATCTATCTATCTATCTATCTATCTATCTATCTATCTATCTATCTATCTATCTATTGATGGAGATATTTAAAACGGTGGCACCCAATTTGTCTTTGTTACATAGCCACCTTGTTCTTACTAGTCTAGGCCTGAGGCCACAAAGGGTGGTGGCTTCGCCACACAGCTCAGGCTACCCGCTCAGACTGCTGGCTCAGGTGCCCAGAGACACCGACCCTGCCACCCACAAGACCCAGTGTGGGAGATGGCTCTGGGCCCGGTAGGAATGAGACTCTAATGCTTAATTATCCAAAGGCTTATATATATTGATAATGCTCAATAACAAGAGCCCACACAATCAGTGATGTAACCCAACCTAGATATAGCAACTACCTTTGACTGCTAGAGACATGTGAACGTCCAAAGCCATGTTCCCCTCACTCTCGTCTTCTCTCCCTCTTTCACTCCTCCTCTTCCTCTCCTTACTCTTCCTTTCCTCTCCTTACTCCTTCTCTTCCTATCCTTACTCCTCCCACCTTACTCCTCCCAACTTTTGGGAAAATATGCCACTGTATCTATCTATCTATCTATCTATCTATCTATCTATCTATCTATCTATCTATCATCTGCTTCTCAACTGCTATTAGATAAACAGTTTTCACCACCATTTGTCCCCATCTGTATACATTGATGAACTCTGTAGAGAAAGTTCAAAGCAACAAGATCAAGTGAGCATGGACTGAAACCTCTGAAACCATGAGAATATAAATCTTCTCTTCACATCATTTTATCAAGTATTTTGTCATGTGTGTAACCTGCATAATGTAGACAGTGAATATCATTCCTGGCTAAATAAAAATACCCCTCACAATAGAAGTTGTTGGTAAATACTGGTGTTTAGATCCCCAAACAGATACAATAATAATTTTAACAGATAAATATTTTCTAATTTTTAACTGATGTTTACTGAGAGAATATGCAAATTTTAAACTTCTGTAGTCATATTTCTGATTAATTTTATTAAAATAAGAAAACCTATATTAAGGTTCTCTAGAGTAACAGAATTTACAGAATGAATTTCTCTTTCCATATATATGTAATGTATGATATATAATATATCAACTAATCTGTCTATCATCTCTCTATCATCTATCTAAAGGGAAATAATTGGAATGACTTACAGGCTATAGTCTAGCTAATCCAGCAATGGCTGGCTGTGAATAGAAATTCCAAGATCCTGTAGTTGGTTAGTCCATAAAGTTGGAAGTTGCAGCTGGTCTTTAGTATATGCTGGAATCCCAAAGAAGTAGGCTACAGTTCCAGTGAAGGGGTGAATGCACTAGCCAGGTAAGGACAGACCATTAAAGAGAAAGGTTTCCTACTACTATGTGATTATACAGAATTCCAGCAAAAGACAGATTAAAGATCTATCTTCCCTCCTCTTACATCTGGACCACAGATGTGTACCTTTCTGCATCAGACATCCAGACTTGACGTGGATTCATCCACATCAAATGAAGAAAAAAAAAATCTCTAACTGGCTACCCTCCATTTCTGGATTGTAGTTAATTCCAGATGCTGTCAAGTTGACAATCAATAATAGCCTTCACAACTTTATATAATTACAAAGGGGGTGGGACATGTTCTTTAATATTTTTGTGTGTTCATACCCTGTGGTGTTTGTGTCTCTGTGTGGAGTCAAAAGAAGTCACCAGAACTTCTCCAGTTGTGTGTTATTAATATAACATCAAAAAGTAATATTATTCAAGTTAAAGCTTTAAAATTTTAAATTTAATAATTTTGTATTATTAAATGTGTTAACTTACCTGTTTCAAAAGAACAAAATGAATAATGTAAAACCAAAGAAGAGTAAGCACTGAAATGACAAGAAGGAGTTGGGATGAGAGATGATAGTGTCACCAATGGATTGGAGATTCTAAAGGACTTTGGAATGACAAGGGATGTTGTAATTGACAATTATCTTTTTACTGTTGTTTTACTAGGTTTTGTTCGGCATACTGTTGCTATGCATCTCAGGCTATCTTTGAGTTCTCCATCCTCTTATATCATTTTTACTAGTGTTGTATTATAGCTTCGTGCCTGTGAGTCTGACTACACTTGTTTATCTGAGTGAGTTCAGAAGTTAACACCCAAGTGTGTCCATACTGTGTCCTGTGAATCTGAGAGCAGATCTGAATGGTGGAAAGGATGGGTTTGACAGACATCTTTTTAAACAGCGTATGGAACAGTGTTTCCCGACATCTTCTATCATCCTTTACTTCAGACATGGATTCAGTCTTAGGATAAAGCCAGAGAGAATCCATATAAAGGAAGGTTCTAGGTAGACCCCAGGCACCCAGGGTGCAAGCTCTTCAGATGGGGATACATCATGTTATGACATCTAAAATAAGGACACAGATGCCTAAAACCCCTGTTGAGAAGAGCTGAAGGAAACACAGGCCAACGAAGCATCCTCTTTGTCATACACATGGGTTTGTAATATTCCTCTATACTGTGCAAGTTGGGAAGGCCCGACTCTCCAATTCTGATGCTGATGTCATCTGCACAGTCCTACAACAAATAACTGGATGTTCACTGCTTTCAGATATTTGAAGAAAAGTAGAAATTACCAGGAGAAAAATCTAGAAGCCCTGCTGACTTGAGGTAACATGAAAGTGATGAAGAGAGACAAAACAGGTAGCAGTCACTGAGTATCACAAACAGAGGCTGCTTATTATGGTAGGAGTTTTCTCTTTAAAAACATAAGATGTATTGTGTGCATTTAACATTGATACATAACGTTGATGTTATAAACTGTACACATAGAAAATGATTAATAGAGTGCAGTAATTATTGTATCCATCATCTCATACTTACTTATTTTTTGTAAGATAAATTATTTTATCTTGATAATAGATAAAATAGAAGCATTATGCAAAATTCTGAGTAATGTACTCTTATTAAATGCGACCTTCATGTTGTACATTTGATCTTTCAACTCTACGTATTTGCTATTTTGTATCTCTTGACCTATATTGTGAGCTATTTTCCCCAACACAAGATTTTATATATAGGCATATAAATATTTTTTAGATTTCACATGTACATTGGGTATTTTTATGTGTCCTGTTTTACTTAGTATGATGTTTTCTATGCTCATCTATGTTGTGGGAAAAGGTGTACCATCTTTCTTTTTTAAACATGTAACACATACATGAAGAGAAAGTTGGAGTAAATCATCATTGTGTCAATATCTTCCCTATCTCTGTGACCATACCCCTGTCTTAGAGTTTTAGAAGTTTTGGTCTATTTTAGCAGGAAAGGCTTGATACACATTGTGGTGGGGGTGGGGGCTAAGAGAAGGGTGTTCAACATCATGAGAGACCAGCAAGCCAGAAAAGAATGACAAAAATCAGGGGCCAGGTTATGTCCTTCATAAGCCTGGAACAAGTGTCCTACTCCTCCCTGCCAGGCCTCACCTCCTGAAGGAGCCACCCAAAATCGCATCAGCAACTGTGAAACAAGTGCCTCAAACACAACACTTATCAGCAACCAAGATAACAGACATAGATAAACAGTGCCTCCACCGCACAACATGCTTTCTCCTCAACTCAGAGGGATCGGGATCTTGGCGAAATCACACAATAGCGTCTAATGAATTTAGGAAGTTTGGAATCACCACAAATATATGTATGTTTTAGGCTACAGTCTTCTGAAATGAGAAAATCTATACATACTTGAAAATTAAATAACATTCCTTGTCAGCCAATGGGTAAATTAAGGAATCAATACGGGGAGTTAGAAAACATCATTATGCAGGAGTTTGCAATATAGCTCACAAGCAGAGTGTGAGCTTAGGTTCTGTGAGGCCTTGGATGCAAATGGCCCCAAGTAATAGGAATTAACAAAACAAAAGGAAAACAAACAAGTAAGCAGGTTGGCATAACTAAATGAGTTCAATATAGCTCTTCATTCAGAACCAGCTACACAGTAACACAAAATTAAATTGTAGCTTTGTCACTAACAATGACTTATCCCCCAAAGGAAATTAAAATAGCAATCAAATTTTAATAGCAACAAAAATAATCCAACACATAGTAATAAAAAAAGTAGTTGGTGAACACTTACATAGAGTCCTCTAAATCAGGAGCATCTTAACCCTTTTCCATTTAGGATCTTTTTTTTTTTTTTTTAATCTGGAGAAACTTCTATGTGATTTTAGGGGTGTAGGCATATAAAATAAGTATACAAATCAGACATTTATTTGAAATAGCATTTAAAGTTATTTGATACAGATAATTTTACCATTTATTAAGGGTGACTTGCTGCTTTAGAATTAAATCTTGCTTAAAATTTTATACTGTAGTAAATGAAATCTTCTGCATTTTTTAGAGTTAATTGATATTTTTATTTTATAATTATCAATGCTAAGAATACCTCATAGCATAAATATAGAGTTCAAATGTCAGAAATAATATTTCAGGCAATTGCATGAATTCAGGCAATTGTTAGAAGTTCTATCCTAATACCAAGCCAAATAAATTAAAGTAATTCATATGAAATTTAGCTTAGAATCTCAAATAACAATTTTTAAGTAAAATACTATAAGTAATACAATACAAAGATATACTAATTTTATACATACAAGTGATGGTATATATCAATATATTAAAAACATTTCCATAACCAAGCCAACAGGTTTCCATAGTGACAAATCATACTTGGTGCACAATAAATGCCCTACAATTCATAACATATGATAACCCTAAATCTAAATTCGTGCATTAGGCCCCATTCCTAGTGTTGTATTTTGTATTATTTATATGGAATACATAACTAAGTTGGAAAGTGTGTTTGAATCAAAAGACTTTAAATAAACAATTCTCAGGAAGAAAAAAGTTGAGGGTATTACACTCCTTGAATTCAGAAAATGTTTAAAAGCTTCAGTAGTTAAAATGATGTGGTATCAGTACAAACAGACTTGTACACCAGGCATAGAATAAAACAAACAAACAAACAAACAAACAAACCCCAAACACCCTTCTCATTATGGCCAGGTCTCTCGGCAGAGTACCCAGAGCCAAAATGACCAATACAGTCCCAACATCTGATGCTGAAAATGCTTTAAGCCCCCATGCAAAAGAGGAAAGTCAAATGCTTCGCCACACCACACACAAACATCAGCTAAAATCAATGGCTTCAATGTAGCACCTGCAAGTTCAAAAGCCTAAAATTCTAGGAACTTGTGTAGAAAAAAGGAAGTACTCCTTTGTGTTTTCTAAAGGAAGAAGTTCACAATTTTCCTGGTATTCGTGAGTGCTTTGAAGGTCATTACACTAAGACACTAGCAGTAAAACCAGAAATAGATGTGCACGTGTAAGATTCTATAATGAGAAGGAAGCCTACAAAGTGAGAAGGCAAATATGTATGCATGAGATCCTAGGGAGCTGTATCTAATAAGGGGAGACTATTCCAGATACAGAAGGAATTCCTATAAATGTGTAAAAAAATATGTAGGAATCTCACTTTAAGAAGATGTCCTAGGAATTAGGATGGCCATCTTCTTCCCAAAGATGGGCGGGTGGCTACAGGGCTAGGAATTCACATGTTCAGTATCACTTTAGTTCAGGAAACATAAGGCAAAGCACAATGAGCTGCATCATTAAAGGAGACACTGTCTGTTACCAGGCAGAAGAGCGTAATTATGAGGATGTGGAGAGACCAGAAACTCTTGTATTCTTTACAAAATCACCCCAAATAATATTTTCTGTGGAGACACCTTTGTAATATTGATTTTTATGAATAGTAAAATAAAAATCAAATCTCATCCAAAAATTCTAAACATGCCTGTCAAATTGATTATAATAAAAAATAAACAGTATCAGATCAAGTTGGTTTCATTCAGGAATGAACTATTGTCTAAATGTGTTAAATCAATTAATGTGCTTCAAGGCATTAACAGAATATGACAAAAGCAATATAATACCACCTCAATATGTTCAGAAAAGTAGCTTGTAAAATTTGTTCATTTATATGTTGTCGTGAAATGTTACCATTATGACATTCCTTAAAAAATTTAGAATGATAAGAAGCGTTCATAATGTAAATTTGACAGTTACAAAAGGAAGTAAGCCTCAGGACTAAGAACATCTAACACCAGCCTGTATCTCCAGTTTTGTAAAACAGGTTGTAGTCATGCAATGAGGCAGAGAGAAGTAAGCAATCAAATAAATATTGTTCAAGTCAGAAAAGGCAAAATAAACTGCGCCCTAGAAGCCTGAGTGGATTGTTTTGTTTGAGTAGAAAAGCTAATGGACTCTTCAGAATTAACTCCCATTGTCACTGGATATAAGGTCACCATTAAAATCATATACCTCTACATCAGCAGCAAATATCCAGTAAAGTATGTGAGAGAGTTAGTTTCAAAAACTCTAGACACCTAGACAGATTCTTTTTTTTTTTTTTCATTTAAGATACATGATGGTGATGACAGCTTTTATTTTCTACAATTAATCCCAAAGATTTCTAACGCATGCACTCTTTTATAATTTTCAGTCCTCCCATGGGAAGATCTGTATTACTCCTTGGATTTAGGCAGGCATATACCGTATCCAGAGAGTATAGCAGAAACAACTTCGTAGCCTCAGAGGTGAGACTGTGGGACACAAGGCTTCCTCCCCTCCCCACTCCTCGATCGGTACATTTTACTCTCCACACTCTTCCTCAGAATGCCAATTCCTTGGCTGTGCTTCAGGATGGTCACACCTCGGCTATGCTTCAGGATGCAATACCTTGGCTATTGAAGCTGTCTTGCTCAGTTGCATATATGTGGCATCTCTATCTACTCTACCTGTCAATCTATCACACATCTTCTTTTGCATTTTATTTTAAAATGAAGTCTTTAATAAATGTCTGTAGATAGGAAGTCCTTGGTCCCATGAAGACTGGATGCCCCAGTGTGGGGGAATTTGAGGGCTGGGTGGTGGGAGTGGGTGGGTGGGTGGGGGCATATCCTCATAGAAGCAGGAGGAGGGGGAATGGGATAGGGGGTTTCTGGGTGGCAGGAGATGGGGAAAGGGGATAACATTTGAAATTAAATAAAATGCCAATATAACTTAATTTAAAAAAAGGAGTTATCTTAAAAATTGCATCATTGGTATTTTTCACCATTTTATAAAATTTCAGAAACACAGAAAAGTTAAATTATACAATGAATATTCTTTTACCAACAACAAAGATTTAAAAGTAACATTTACTGTGTTGGTTTCGATTACCCTCTGTCCACTCATGTTACAAATTTCAAATCATAAATCTACTCTTTAAAAGTGTAGTTAAAATTTTGGTATATTCTGTAAGTGGTATAATCATCAGTACTAAGTGGGAGCTTGTCATCACCCTCAAAGAAAGCATTCCCTCTAACTGATCGCTTACTATTGCCACTATTTTCTAGCTCTAAGGATTTAACTATTCTGGACATCCTTCTGAAGGCAACCATAGATAAATTTTCCTGTGTCCAGATTCATTTCCTTTCTTTACAATGACTTCAAGGTTCCTTGGCCATAGCATGAATCAGGACCTTATTCCTTTTTATGGCTGAGTAATATTCCTTATATGATATTATGCCACATGTTTTTTGTCATTAATCAATTGGTGGGCATGTTTTGACTGTCCTGTTTAATACTCTTATGAACAACCCAAAACACATTTTTGTGTAGAAATATGCTTTCTTAACTTTAGGGTATACAGATAGGACTGGAACTGATAAATCGTGGGATAACTATTTGCTTGTTTTTTCTTTGAGTAACTGCCAGGTTAGTTTCCAAAGCAACACTGTCAGGTGACATTCCCGTTGGCAGCTTGGGCAGGATACAATGTCTCCACATTGCCACTGATGAGTACTACTGTGTGTCTGTGTGGCTGCAAGTGTTATGAGAGAACAAATTTTCTACCTTCTAGCTTCAGACTGTGATGCACAACACAGCACCTTTCCTCAGACATGGTAGACTTGAAGCAAAGCTAAAGAAAAGCCGTGGTGATTTCCTACTAATTGTGTATATATCACTTTAAAAGAAGTTCCTTCCTGAGACACAGAACTGGAGCCATTGCTGGAGGAAGTATGACACTGGGGGTGGACTTTGAAGTTTTATAGCTGGCGTGACTTCCTGTTCTTACTCTGTTTTCTCCCTGACAGCATAACCTTGCCCTCCTGCTTCTGTGCCTTCCAGACTCTGATACATTTTATTCCCTCTGGAAACTTGAGCCTAAATCAATCCATTCTTCCACAGCTTGCATTTAGTCAGGGTATTCTGTCATAGTAACCCTTTAAGAAGTAAACCCTTCAGTTTGCATCTTGGAAGAGACGGCAGAAAGAATGTAAGAGCCAGAAGATGAGAAGGAATTATGTCTTCAGGACACAGCGTGGTTCTTGCACCCATGAACTCACACACTGCAGTGCCTGCTGCCCAGACTGATCCTATTAGCATCCCATCACAAGAGCCTACACCACCTGAAGAGTTATTGGCAGTCAATAGTTGATAAGAAAAAGGGAATTATAGATATAGACCCAGGTCGGTTATAATTATTCAAGTAAATAACCTCCTACCTGTATTCATGCAGTCATCTCTAATTCAGTGCTGTGTGGACCACAAATGTCATGAAAACAGGATAGGGAAGGGAATAAGAGAAGATGCCTGAAATGACTGGGGATGGAGGATCAAAGTAACATATAATATATGAATAAAATTAGGAAATAATAAATGAAAAAGAGCATTTTGGCATTAGTATATGATGATAGAACAATGGAAAACAGTAGTCCAGAAAGAGTCATGATTTGTGACAAACGTCATGTTACAAGCTAGAGAAAAAGAGAAAGAGAGAGAGAGAGAGAGAGAGAGAGAGAGAGGAGGAAACTTTTCCTTGACTGAATAATACTGGATTCACTATTTATCAAAATGGAAAATATTATTAATATTGATCTCTACCTCACCTCATACAAAAAAATCAATTTCATGTGTTGAAGATAAAAAATGTGAATGGTGACACAATGAACTTGTAGAAAATCAAAAAGGAGGATATTTATGATCTAAGTGTAGACAATGTCTTATTAAAGAGAACCCCAAAAGCAATAATTATGAAAGGAATGACTGGGGACATTAACTATTTTTATTCACTTACATATATCCAAAAGACTAGAAAGACAAGAAGAAGAATAAAACAATTGTCATGTATATAATCTTTTGAAGTCTCTTACCAAAACATATAAAGAATATATACAATCCACATTAAAAACACAAGCAAATAAACAGAAACATTGGCAAAAAAAAAAAAAAAAAAGACTTAACCAAACATAGCAAATGCTTACTTAAAATTTGTAAATCCAGAATGCAACCATATACCAAATATAACAACCTAAGATAAATATGCCTAAAGGTTGGTGAAGCTTCAGAGCAATCAGACATTACTCAAAAGAGTGAACTTAATAGGGCTATTCTGTAAAACGATTAGGTAACATTCTGAAAATTGATATAACAATACTCTATGCCTTTACAAGAAGTAAAATAAAATACATAAGAGACATC
The DNA here is from genome assembly GCA_021653895.1 of Mastomys natalensis. NCBI lineage: Eukaryota > Metazoa > Chordata > Mammalia > Rodentia > Muridae > Mastomys > Mastomys natalensis. The sequence goes on from JAJTUV010000037.1 coordinate 742,646, forward strand.
ATGTATGTACAGCAAATAAAACTGTTAACAATAGTTTTACAGTAAGCAAACCTGGAAATAAAAGTGTATCAAAATTAGTAAGAATACATTGCTGCTTTAATTACTTTTCAGTTGCTATGATAAAATGTCCAAATATAAGCAATGTAAAGGAAAGGAGGATTTTAGGTGGCTAACACTCCTAGAGGTGTTATGGTAGGGAAGGCGTGGAGGATGGAACAGTGCCAGGATGAGGAAGCTACTTGGTCATGTTGCATTCACATCCACATCTGGGAATCAGAGTGAGCAGGAAGTGGAGCTGAGCCGTGAAACCTTAATTCCTCACCTCTGCCCTGAGTGACTCACTTCCTCCAGAAAGTCTTCAATTCCTAGAAGTTTCACAGGCTTCCCAAACGATGACAAAGTGTTCAAACATGTCTGTCTATGGAGAACATTTCACATTCAACCCACAAGAGTGTCTCATACCATGGCATAGTCTTGAGCAATTATATAGGTCACCTCTTAATCAGCATGAGATGTGAATCTCTTGAACATCTTGTATGGTAGCAGCAAGTCAGAATATATTTTGCTCTTGTTTTGTCTACATTTCAAAAACAAGCAAGCCCTGAATGGCATTAGAAGTCAATGGTAGGCTAAATAGGGAACAGGTGCTAATAATTAAGACTGAGGATTCCCGCTTTGTCCTGTTGACCGTATCCTTTGCTTTACAGAAGCTTTGCAGTTTTATGAGATCCCATTTGTCAATTCTTGATCTTAGAGCATACGCCATTGGTGTTCTGTTCAGGAACTTTTCCCCTGTGCCCATATGATCAAGGCTTTTCCCTATTTTCTCTTCTATTAGTTTCAGTGTAGCTGGTTTTATGTGGAGGTCCTTGATCCACTTGGAATTGAGCTTTGTACACGGAGATAAGTATGGATCAATTTGCATTCTTCTACAAGTTGACCTCCAGTTGGACCAGCACCATTTGTTGAAAATGCTGTCTTTTTTCCACTGGATAGTTTGAGCTCCTTTGTCGAAGATCAAGTGACCATAGGTATGGGGGTTCATTTCTGGGTCTTCTATTCTATTCCATTGATCCTCCTGACTGTCTCTGTTCCAATACCATGCCGTTTTTATCACTATTGCTTTGTAGTACAGCTTGAAATCGGGGATGGAGATTCCCCCAGAAGTTCTTTTATTGTTGAGTGTAGTTTTCGCTATCCTGGGTTTTTTGTTATTCCAAATGAATTTTAAGATTGCTCTTTCTATCTCTGTAAAGAATTGAGTGGGAATTTTGATAGGAATTGCATTAAATCTGTAGATTGCTTTTGGCAAGATAGCCATTTTTACTATATTAATCCTTCCAATCCATGAGCATGGGAGATCTTTCCATCTTCTGAGATCTCCTTCAATTTCTTTCTTCAGGGTGTTGAAGTTCTTGTCATACAGGTCTTTTACTTGCTTGGTTAGATTCACCCCCAAGATATTTTATACTATTTGTGACTATTGTGAATGGTGTTGTTTCCATAATTTCTTTCTCAGCCAGTTTATCCTTTGTGTAGAGGAATGCTACTGATTTGTTTGAGTTAATTTTATACCCAGCCACTTTGCTAAAGTTGTTTATCAGGTTTAGGAGCTCCCTGGTGGAAGTTTTGGGGTCACTTAAGTATACTAACATGTCATCTGCAAATAGTGAAACTTTGACTTCTTCCTTTCCAATTTGTATCCCTTTGATCTCCTTCTGTTGCCTAATTGCTCTGGCTAGGACTTCCAGAACTATATTGAACAGGTAGGGGGAGAGTGGGCAGCCTTGTCTAGTCCCTGATTTCAATGGGATTGCTTCAAGTTTCTCTCCATTTAGTTTGATGTTAGCTACTGGCTTGCTGTATATTGCTTTTACTATGTTTAGGTATGGGCCTTGAATTCCTGATCTTTCCAAGACTTTTATCATGAAGGGGTGTTGAATTTTGTCAAATGCTTTCTCAGCGTCAAGAGATATGATCATGTGGTTTTTTTCTTTTAGTTTATTTATGTAGTGGATTACGTTGATGGATTTCCGTATATTGAACCAACCCTGCATTCCTGGGATAAAGCCTACTTGATCATGGTGGATAAGTGTTTTGATGTGTTCTTGGATTCGGTTCGAGAGAATTTTATTCAGTATTTTTGCATCGATATTCATAAGGGAGATTGGTCTGAAGTTCTCTTTTCTTGTTGGGTCTTTGTGTGGTTTAGGTATAAGCGTAATTGTGGCTTCATAGAATGAATTGGGTAGTGTTCCTTCCGTTTCTATTTTTGTGGAATAGTTTGAAGAGAATTGGTATTAGATCTTCCTTGAAGGTTTGATAGAATTCTGCACTAAAACCATCTGGACCAGGACGTTTTTTGGTGGGGAGACCTTTAATGACTGCATCTATTTCTTTCGCAGTTATGGGACTGTTAAGATGGTTTATCTGATCCTGATTTAACATTGGTAACTGATACTTGTCTAGGAAATTGTTCATTTCATCCAGATTTTCCAATTTTGTTGAGTATAGGCTTTTGTAGTAGGATCTGATGATTTGTTGAATTTCCTCGGTTTCTGTTGTTATGTCAAAGCGGGAACCAACAGACTGGGGAAAAGATTTTCACCAACCTTACATCTGATAGAGGGCTAATATCCAAGGTATACAAAGAACTGAAGAAACTAGATTCTAGACCATCAAATAACCCTATTAAAAAATGGGTAGAGAGTTGAACAAAGAACTCTCAACTGAGGAAACTCGAATGATTGAGAAACATCTAAAGAAGTGCTCAGCATCCCTAGTCATCAGGGAAATGCAAATGAAAACAACACTGAGATTCCACCTCACACCAGTCAGATTGGCTAAGATCCAAAACACAGGTGACAGCAGATGTTGGCGAGGATGTGGAGAAAGAGGAACACTCCTCCATTGTTGGTGGGATTGCAAGCTGGTACAACCACTATGGAAAGCAGTCTGGCGATACCTCAGAAAACTGAACATGGTGTTACCTAAGGACCCAGCTATACCCTCCTGGGTATATACCCAGAAGATATTTCAACATGCAACAGGGCCACATGCTCCACTATGTTTATAGCAGCCTTATTCATAATAGCCAGAAGCTGGAAAGAACCCAGATGTCCTTCAACAGAAGAATGGATACAGAAAATGTGGTACATTTACACAATGGAGTACTACTCAGCCATTAAAAAATAATGAGCTCATGAAATTCTTAGACAAATGGATGGAGCTAGAAAATATCATCCTGAGTGAGATGACCCAATCACAAAAGAACACACATGGTATGCACTCACTGATAAGCGGATATTAGCCCCAAAACACACAATACCTAAGATGCAACGCATAAACCTCATGAAACTCAAGAAGAAGGAGGAAGACCAAAGTGAGGGTGTTTTTGTCCTTTTTAGAACGAGTATCAAAAGACTCAACCAGAGCTCCCAGGATCTAAACCTCCAGCCTGAGAACAGACAGGGGCAAGCTGTCCTCTGAGAGGCTCTAACCAGCAGCTGACTCAGACAGATACAGATATCCAGAGCCAAACAGTGGATGGAGCTTGAGGACTCTTAAAGAAGAATAGGTGGAAGGATTAAGGGCCCTAAGGAGATAGGAACTGCACAGGAAGATCAACAGAGTAAACCAACCTGAACCCTTGGAGCTCTCAGAGACTGAATCACCAACCGTGGAGCATACCTAGTCTACACAGATCTACCTCCATGGGCTGAACCTAGGCCTCCCTGCACATATGTTGTAAATGTGCAGTTTGGTTTTCATGTAGGTCTCAAACATCTGGAGTGGGGGCTATCCCAAAACATGCAGCCTGTATATGGAGTACGGTCTTCAAAAAAAAACAGTTGTTCAGTTATTCATGGAATATTATTTTTTTTATATCTCTTGTATTCAGTTTGCAACTACTTCAATGAGAATTTTTGTATGTATATTCATGAGGGATATTGGACTATAATTTATATATTTTTGTTGGGTCTACACTTGATTTCACTATTTCAATATTATTTGCTTTGTGAAGGAGCTTATTGTGGTTCCGAATTTTTTTAAACATAACTCAAAAAGTGTTGCTTGTTTGAAGGCCCTATAGAATTCTTGTATAAGTATATCTGACCCTTGGTATTTTGCTTGTTTGTTTATTTTCATTTTATTCTGTTTGAATGCTTTTTAAATTTTTTTGATTTGCTGAAAATAAAAAAATTAAAAAAAAAAAAAAAAAAAAAAAGACTGAGGAGCACAAGGAGCAAAGGGGCTTTCCTGTGGTGCTATGTACAGTCACATTGTGATAATGTAAAATTTGTCGACTTTTGTGCTTGGGAACACTTACTTGAGGTTTAAAAAACTACATTGTATATTTTGAGGTTTTGATAAAAATTAGATTGCTGTTACAATCTCCTCTCGGTGATGTTTTATCTTTAAGGTGTCTTCAAAATTTTAAGGGAAAGAAATCTAGGAATTAAAAGTTACATTAAAGTCTAAGAGTACTTATTAGGTTAAGGTTTTTATTAAAATATCTAATAATAAAAGGAAATCAAAACCTTGGAACACGTAACTGACCGGAACTGAAAATTAGAAGGCAGGCTTCCTCACTAGCAACACCTTGTCACCTAAGGAGTAGCGTGGTAAGGAACTCCGAAGCTTTTAGAAAAGTACTGAAACACAAACACCCTCTTTCTGCTAGAAATGTAAAAAAAATGCAATAAAGTTCTTTAAGAGACTTAGAAGGCAGTATGAGAAAAACATGTTACATATCTGAGTCAAGATGAAATGTGTTATTATCTTGAGCAGGTGAACATTTACCCCGAATACATTTGACACTGATATTGAAATGCTCTCTCAGGGACTCAGGAAAGGGACGAGAGAGAGGCTCAAGCACTTTACTCATTTCTGTATGATCAACAATTTTTAATGTCGTTTATGAGGCCAGTAAGCAGTAGCCCTGAACTACTGTAGCATAACTATTCTATGCAGAGATTACATTGCAGATGCTACACAACTGAGCACCACCAGAGTAATTCAAGGACTGCTGATTCTGGTGAGTGGTACAGGCAGAAATCTGAAGGCCACAGGGGTCGGAACACTAATTATCTCACTGTACAATGATTAAAGGAGAACTGCAGTGGATTACTGGTAGCTTTAAGATGGAACTCTCTCCCTCTCTCTCTTTCTCTTCTCTCTCTTTTATACACATGCGTGCGCCGCGCACACACACACACACACACATACCACCATTACAACATTTTTCTTTTCTTTTTAAAAATTTATTAACTCATTTTATTTGTTTACATTTCAAATGTCCCCTTCTCTGTCTCCCCTCCACGGACCCTCCACCCCATCCCCCTTCCTTTACCTCTAAGAGGGTGCTTACCCATCCACCCACCCACTCACTCACCCACCGACTCCCGCCTCATGCCTCTAGTATCCCCCTTCGCTGGGGCATCAAGTCTCCACAGGACAAGAGCCTTCCCTCCCACTGATGCCAGATGAGGCAGTCCTCTGCTACATATGTAGCTGGAGCCATGGACCGGCCCATGTATACTCTTTGGGAGCTCTGAAGGGTCAGTTAATTGGTACTGTTCTTCCTGTGAGGTTGCAATCCCCTTCAGCTCATTCAGCCCTTCCCCTAACTCTTCCATTGGGGTCTCCTTGCTCAGTCCAATGGCTGGCTGTGAGTATCTGCATCTGACTTAGGTGCTAGCAGAGCCTCTCAGAGGTTAGCCATACCAGGCTCCTGTCTGCAAGCACATGTTGGTATTAGCAATAATGTCGGGGTTTGTTGTCTGCAGATGGAATGGATCACACGGTGGGGTGGTCTCTGGATGGCCATTCCTTTAGCCTTTGCTCTATTTTTGTTCCTGCATTTCCTTTAGACAGAACAATTCTGGATTAAAAATTTTTAAGTGGGTGAGTGGCCCTTCCCTCAACTGGGGGCCCTGTCTATCTACTGGAGGTGGCCTCTTCAGGTTCTATCTCCCTGTTCTTGGTATTCATCTAATGTCATCTCCACTGGGTCCTGGGACCCTCTCGAATCTCTGGTGTCTGGGACTCTCTAGTGTTTCCCCAAGTTCCCCACCCTCTACTGCTACTTATTTCTCTTCATTCTCCTGGCCCTCTGGACTTCTCTCCTGTCTCTTCCTATACCTGGTTCTGCCTCCACACCCTTTGTTTCCTCCTCCTCTTCTGCTAAGGAAGACAGTAAGAGATTTCAGAGTGCTAAGTCTAAATGGTATGTCAGTATTATAATATTCCTGAAGGCTTGCAGGGGGATAAAAAGAAAGATCATAAAAGTGGTAGATGACTTCAAAAAAATCTGTTTTTTGGATACAAGAGAAAAGTTGCATATATGGTTTCATATCCACAGTGGCACCATTCACAAGACCTTTGTAGGCTCAAGCCAGACAAAAATCTAAACATGAGTGGGAGAGGTGGGCACAAACTTCAGCACTAGCAGAATTATTAGCAATTGTTATCTTCCCGGAGAGAGGGAAAATAAGTTGTCTTTAATGGTGGACAATGTGACATATTGCATATTTGGAGGAAAGACTTCCACCAGAGTCCTTGGACAATACAAACTGGGTTTGATAAGGCTGAGGACAGAACACAAAGTTGGACAGTTCAGAAGGTGGAGTGATCTGGAGGAGTTGGGGAAGAAGGTGGATACAATCAAAACATTGTACAGAACTTTCAAAAAAAACTAGTAAAAATGCTATTTAAAAAGAAAAACCTTACTGCTGAAGGAATCATCTAAAAGGATAAGAAAAAGTTGACTAGGTTTGCACATGTAGAATTCATTTTAAAATGTCTCCTGTTGGGGCTAGAGAGACAACTTAGCTGTTAAGAGCATATACGTCAGGTGTGTGCCCAGCACCCATACTGAGCAGCTTACAATTACTTGTAACTGCAGCACCAGGAGCCTCTGATGCACTGGCACCAGCACTCACATATATGCACACACATATACAATCACAATTAAAAATAACTTCTTAAAACAAAATGTCCCGAAGATCCGACTTTGGCGCCACTACGAAATGCTTCTAGTTTTGCGTGGTGATGTGGGTTGCACAATTAGTGATACCCTGTCCCGTTTTCTGTAAGGAACTGAGGACAAGATCACTGTTATGACTCGCTTTGGGGATTGAACAGTGGCAAGTTTGATGTAAGAGGCTTGGGAATGGTTTACAAATTAGGCATTATCCCCTTGCTGTTCTCAGAGCACAAAGCTTCTGTGTGAAGAATTCTGGACAGACAAGCAGAATAAGAAGACAGTGACCTTTAAAGGCCTGAAAAATATGAGACAAGCTACATTATCCTGCTTAAATATCAGCCCATTTGCTAACTGGCCAAAATGATCCTGGGCAACACAAGTTAAAGAACCAAATGAAAGGAGGAGCTGTTTTACACAATCATTGTCAAACCTAGTAGTCAGAGATTCATATTTTAAAATATTTGTTTTATAGTAAAAGATAACATTTCTCTAAGAAAGCAATATTTTCACTATTTCTATATCACACAAAGTATGTTCTTTATAACAAGACTAAATCCCTGACAAATAACTGGAAAATACTAATCAAAAGTGTATCCTTTGTAAATCTATCTTTAAATAGGTGGTGAAATTTGCAGAACATATTTATTGGACTTTCTTTATTGTTCCATATTTAGTGACAAAAAAATCTCATGAAAAAAAAAAACTTGTAACTATTTAAATTTTATAAATCTACACAGAAATCTATGCTTTTCCATCAAACCTGCCTTGAAACCAGCATAGCTTACAGAGCACTCTCAGGTGACTGACCTGGGAGTCAACATTACCCCTCATAAACTATGAGTTTCACAATGAGCTACAACATTCAGGTTTCTAACTAACAGGGAAAGACCTGCAGAGCAATTTTCAAGTCAGTCAATGGGTATTTCCAAAAATTTTCCTATATGTCCATTGCTTTAGGAACTGATGAAAAGCCTCTTAAAAGGTTTGCATGAGACATTATCTACATGTTTTAAATGATTATCAAACTATAGACTCCTCGACAGAAAAAAATGTAACAATCTAGATTAAATAATGTTCATTTTTAAGTCTAAATACATGTTAGAGATGTAGATTATATGCCAGAGCACCTATGTCTCTAGGTTACATCCCAGCACTACAAAAAAAGAAAACTATATCTAGATTAGATTACTTAGACCTCTAATAATCAACTTAAGGATCAAATTTTATATAGAACTAAGTAAAAGAGATAAACTCTCATATTTTGGCCAACAAAGAAGGAGACTAAGGTAGAAAGTCTTCATGACTATGGATTAAGCAAAGGAGTCTTAGGTATAACGCCTAAAAGAGTCATTATAGACTCTAACAAACTTAAATACATGGTGACTTAATCACAAAGGAGTCCATCAAGAAATCAAGAAGACAACCTCAGAATTGAGAAAGTACTTCAAATCAGCTATCTAAAGCTATGTTATCCAGCAGATATGAAAAAAATTTTTACTTTACAAAAATAAAAACCCAAACTAGTTAAAACAGGTAAATCACCTAAATAGGTAGTTCCCCAATTAAAAGGCAGCTGGTCAATACACTCATGAGAAGAATTTCAGCATCATTAACCATTGAGGAAATGTAAATCCAAACTCAAAATGAGATAATTCATGCTCCTTGGGGTGATTGTAATAAAACAAGAGGACACGGGAACACGAAGGATGTGACAGTGCTTGTAGAGTGTTGAGCGATTTGAATTTTCATGGTAAGTGTTTTGCTATGAGAAGGGCAAAATGACATCCCAGCTTTGAAAACAATGCAGCAGTTCCTGAAGTGGTTAAGCAAAGAATTAGCTTATGATCCAGCAACCTTCCTCGCAGGAACGAACCCATAAGAAATCAAAGCATGACCACACAGAGCTGTGTATCCTGCTCACAGCAGTCTCATTCACAGTAGAAGATAAACACAAGCACCCAAGAAGTCCGTGTTAATGAATAGAGAAATCAAATACCCAAACAATATAGTATTATTTCACCATGAGAAATAAAGTCCTGATACAAAATGACAATGGGTGAATTTAAAAAAAAAAAAAAATCACTAAATGAAGAATCCAACAGTAATGGCCACATATTATATGATTTTTATTTACATGAAATGTCCGGAGTACATAAATCCATGTGAGTAGAAAACAGGTAGTAGTTTCTAAGCTACTGGGAGAAGGAATGAGGAAGGAGTGCTAATGGGTTTTTTGGATGATGAAACTAATCTAAAATAAGATGTAGTCAAGGTTGAAGTTGTGGACTTTAAATAAGTGAATGCTGTAGCATATGAAATCTGATAAAACTATTGTTTCAAAATACATATGAGATGATTTACTTGATCTTGCCACAGAAGAGTAGATTTATATATTTAAAGATGGTAAGAGAGTCATTAATTTTTTGAATTATCTTATTTCATAAGCCAGGTATATTAATTTCAAATGTGCTAACTCAGGATGCATGGCATAAATACTAAGAGAAAAAGAATATTTGGTATTCATGACTTGGTTAAAAAAATATCTTAGCATCCTGTGGAAAATCTAACTTGCTATGTATTCCATATCTGGGTAGTGCAAACTATTATTTTGGAGAAGGACCAAAATAAGTTTTATGGATTTTTCAAATATCAAATAGAAGTAAAACTCAAATAAAAAAATGTTTTTTTAAAGTCCTCCCCCCTACACATATTCATATGAAAAATGCATGCTAATATTTCATCTTTGTTTTTTCTTACTCTGCTTGCCAAAGAAGCAGGCAAGGTGTGATATTTTAATCATCTGTGCTGCCTTAATATTCTAGTAACATATTTTTCCTTCTAAGTTCTAAACAGTCATTTTTCAAACAGACGCTGTGAGAAGGAGTGAGAGAAGCTTTTCTCTTGTTTTGCATAGGAAAGTCATCAGATGAATTGATAAGTACTTAAAATAGTTTGCAGGAAGGAAGTACAAAATGAGTTGTAAGGAGAGAGATAATTGAAATATTGTGATACATCTTTAGTAAAGTAAAATAAAAAAAGATTGATTTTAAAAATATAACCAGTGACCGGATTGGGCTCCAATTATTCTTTGTAGTTAACTTCTAATTTATGTTTGTAAATTCCACACCCTGCACCCATCTTGCATTGCAAACTTCTCAAAGGCAAATAAGGAATAATAGGTACCCACACAAAAAAATTAATAATCATATTCTGGTGTCCCATAATATAGGGGATGACTAAAGTTTAAAATAACCTATTACATATTTCATGAAGACCTTTTGAGAGGATCTCAAGGCTACAACCATAATGATGAGGGGAAGGTAGTTTTGTTATTTTGATTTGAACTGTGAATGAGCTAGGCATATGTTGAAATTACATGCCTACGAAAGGTAAAATGTATTAAAACTTAAAAAAAAAAAACCCCACATTTTGAATTAAAGAAATGTAATGTAAAAAAAGACAAGCTTCCCACTGGAAGGATAAGGAACAGAGTGCTTAATGCCAGTAAATCAACCATTTGAATCTTGTAGTAGATGAAGCATCCTGATATGATCTTCATAGCATCATCCAAGACAGGACTGCATTACTATGTCATGTCACAGATGAAGAAATGGAGCCTTGTGGAGATTAAACAGACTATTTCTATAAAATTGAATATATAAAACCTGAATCCAAGTCATCCTTTGAATCTTTCCTGAATAATGTCATTCTAGGCCTGTGCCTAGTATGATTAACTGTGCTAGAACTCTGCCTATATGCAGTAGTTGACAGGGATGGTTATGAACATGCAAGAAATTCAGGCAGTAATAAGAAAATGTAAGTTTCCCAGAGGTCACATAGGGCTTTAGGTATACCCTGAACATGTCTGGTAATTTGAAAATGTCACTCACTACCATCTCCATGTTTGCAGAGTCCTCCTCTCATTACTGACGGAGCTCAGTATAGCCTTCTAACATTTGTTTTCTGCATTCTCTTCCATCTGTGCTTTGTAGACATAGTCAGCCTATACCACATTTTCTTTTCTTTTTTTTCTTCTGTTGTCACTGTTAAGGACAATACCTTTCTCATAAATAGATTACAGTTGTTCAAGGTAGCTTTAACCCATCAAAGTGTTTCTAACCAGTTTTGATAAACCATGTAATATGTTAGCTTTATCCGTGTGTGTTTGCACTCATACATCTCCACATTGTGAAAACATGATCAGGCAAGCCCCCTTGTACCTGTCTCAAACTATATGACTCAAGCTGTATTGACCTTTTCAGTGGATCTATTTCCTCAGCCTGGTCTCAGTACTGAAGTTCTTCTTCTTACATTACAGATGGGCACCAAATTTTGGACTTTTGTTGCAACTAATTTTTTAAAAGAGGAGATTATTTACCAATGGCATATTTCAAGAAAAATTGTGATGTTTAACCTCAGAGCTCCTGGAAACCAATACCAAGAGAGACACTGTCCAACTGCCCAAGAGTTGAGGAGCCGACCCAAAGGATGCAGCGTGAGGGACAGAAGCAAACAGAATGAGACACTGAGAGAATCACTTTTTTTTCCATATACCTGACCCAACAAGGTTTTTGCTTTCAATGTCAGAGACCCTTTACTTTGAATTTTGTGTATTGCATCCAAAATATATCTAAAATCTTAGATTTTTAGATCCCTCATGATTATGGTTACTAATATGACTTTCTTGTCTAGTGAAATACAAATGAAGCAGACATCCTATTGATGCCTATATGGTGAATAAAATGTGAATAGGAGGACATTTTAATGAGAGAGGGGATTGGTGATGTGTTCTGAGAGTAATCATTGAAGTTCTTGATGGCTATATGAAAGATTTCAGAATTTACTTTATATAAAAGCATATATATATATATATATATATATATATATATATATATATATACTACACACACACACAGAGGACAGAGACATGGTGCAACTTCTGTCTTGTTCTCAAAATAAAAGTCTCTAGTTGCCAAAGAAGAGCTATGGTGAAGGGAAAGATGCTTGAAATAGGAGAGAAATCACTGCATGATGAAGCATGGAGATCGAAAAGAGGAAACTGGTTGGCTACAGTTCAAAGGGAGAAATAATAGAAATGCTGGTAAACATTGCAGAATTTCACAACTGATTGGTCAAGGGAATAATCACAATGTGTGGCTTTGAGTCAGAATGGTTTTCAAATTTTCCTTTTCTTCTTTGTGATACATCAGAGTACACACCCCTGTTTTACAAGATTTCAACTCATTTGTATTTAAGGAAACTGTTGAGCATATTCTGGTGGTCTCTGTGGAATTACTTTGCAGGACACTGATAAGTTCTGTCTGTCCATGTAATGAGACAATTCAAGCCAAATTAAAGTATGCATAGACAGGTTTGTTACCACGAGGAGAGGGAAAGAGGGAAATGAACAAGAGAAAGAGAGAAAGAGGCAGTGAGAGAGCCAGAGAGAGTGAGAGAGACAGACAGAGACAGACAGAGAAAGAAAGACAGAAACAGAGACAGAGACTGAGGGACAGAAAGAGACAGAGACAGAGAGGAGGGGAAGACCAAAATGTTTGGATTATATAGGGAAGAGCCTCTGGGGGGAAAGACAGTCTAGGTTCTGAACTGGAAAGTTCAGGGTGGGGGCTGGGAATGCCAGGTGTGGACTGAGAGATGCTGGGAAAACCTGGAGGCCAGGTCAGCTTTGGTAAGTAAAATGTGCACCTCAGCCAATTGTCTGAGTCTGAAACCTAACAGACAAGATTGTTAGAAGGGATTTAGATTTGCATAGGACTCTGCCCTAAGTTGTATAAAACACAGTGTTGTTGTTGTTGATTTTTTCCAGACTGTGTCTTGTCCTGAGAAGTTCTAGTTTACATGCCACTTTTGATTCCATTTTTGAGGATGGAGGGTTACTGTACACCTGGGTGGATGTGTGAAGGGCACTGTTTGTCTAACACCAACCACATGGCACAGGCTTATAAATTACTTATCCCTTGATGTAGAAAGAGCAACACCCTATAAATCTGTCAGGATGAATGGGACTGTGGTATAGGATGAAAGTTAAAGGTGGCAATTTTTTTCTAACCTGGCTAACTCACAAATAATTGAGACAGAGACCTGTTATGTTTATTAGCAAGTTTTAAGCACTATGGCTGGGCAGGTTGTAAGCTATTCTAACCCTCTACGCTATCTCTATCCCAGCCACAGGCCCTGTGTTCCTGCAGTTTGAATTGCCTGGCCTCTCTGCTCCATTTATGTTCTCATTTCTCTTGGCAACTCTTTCTCATGCCCAACCTTCTGATGACCATCTTCTTTTTCCACCTGACTCATGGCCTTCTTTTCCTGGATCCTCACCTGCCTCATGTCAAACTCTTGGTCTTGGTTCTCCTCCCTCAGACCGCACACTGGGATTGGAAGTCCATCCTTTCTATCTTCTTTACCCAGTCATTGGCTGTTCAGCCTTTTATTAACTAATCAGAGATTGTTGGGGAACATTCTTTGCACCACATTGATACAGGAGATTCTTCAATATTCATGACAATGCCCGTGTCTGCACTGAAACTAGATCTTGAGACACAGAAATCCAACATTTGAATACATGGTGCACAAGACCAACTCTGTGGAGCCACATGGGAGCATTAAAATCATTTTAGAAAAATTAGGCCCAAATCTTATTGGATATGCTAGAATAAGAAAAAAGATTAATTCATTTGGACTCCCTAAAGAAGTGGATAAATACACTATAATATTGAAAACGTCATCAAGCTGTTCAAGTATGTTTTTCAGGGACATATAGTCAGAGAATTCCTGAATGTCCCTGGGTCTTAATTCCAGTTTGGTCATCATTGTGGCAGTAGCTTATTTAATTGCCATTTGTCCATTACTTCTCGTGGACCTAGTCTTGCTCTTTTACTTCTGTAGCTGGATTCATCTCCACAATTCTGTGATCAAACCTGTGACGTATGCAGCTGCCTTCTCCAGCTTCTTCCCTGAAGCTCAATTTGGTTTCTTTCTTTTTTTTTGGAGGGGGGCGGTTCGAGACAGGGTTTCTCTGTGTAGCCCTGGCTGTCCTGGAACTCACTCTGTAGACCAGACTGGCCTCGAACTCAGAAATCCTCTTGCCTCTGCCTCCCAAGTGCTGGGATTAAAGGCGTGTGCCACCACCGCCCGGCTCAGTTTGGATTCTTATCACTACAAATGTCTATTAGCCTAAGTGTACAACCTTTTGAACTTTCCTGAGGCCTCTTTATCCTTTTTAATCATTTCTTTTTTTTTTTAAGCTAGCCCCTCACCCACATATACACAAACACCACTGTGTCATAGGTGATTAAGAGTTAAGATTGGAGCAAAAGAAGTTGTGATTACTTCTGAATAGTAGTTACCATGGAAAACAGCTGCCATTTAAACAGCAGTATCTTGTATATTTCTTTATTGGATAATACATTCTAATATATTAGAAAGATATAAACATGTTTGTCTATGTTTCTGACCTAGTAAATACATTTATGGCACACCATAGACATACTTTAACTTGAATTATTTTGTAGACAAAATGAAAAAAAAAGATCCTTTATTTTTTGTGACTATATTGCAACTTTGTTATTTGTCTGATATTATGATTCCTGCCCATTTGGGAAATATTAGTAAAACCACACAAAAAGAAGAGCCACTCAACACTACTCTTTATTAAGAACTTGTATTCCCTTGGGCAGGAATTCTCATAGAACATAACAAGAATGAATTGAGTATATTTTTAGTGCCTGGGCCCTTAGGTAGAAGACTCCAATTTGGATGCTTTGAATACTTGCATTTGACATTCCAGCAATATAGCCAGAGATAATTTCAAGTTTATGCTGTGATAACTTGGACCATGGCCTCAGGTGAGAGTGTAATGATTCAGCTATTTTGTCTGGACTTGTTGTAGCCATCAGCTCCATGGAAAAGAGCTCTCTGTGGTGTCCTGCATAATACTTCAGCTCAGCAGTCATAGCAATGAGTTAAGCAAAGCAGTAATGGGATAGATAGCTAAATCAATGCTAAGGTAATTGGTTGTTAAGGAGGCAGAATGAGAGTTAAGAGATTATTATAGGATATGGGTGGTAGGTTAACTGAATAGGATTATTGTGATATAGCTTTTGTGAGTCATAATACTGAGAGTTATTGGAGACCCAGGTGATTTTGAGTTATCCATGTTTCTGTAAATAATCTCATTGAATTTATTGGTTCTCTACATGGGCTAAGGTAGAATCACTCATTTGGTCAGAATCATTTACTTGGCTCTATGAGAGTTGAATAGACATCTATGTGGCTCCCAGGAAATGGCACACAACAACTATCAACTCTAGTATTTGCATATAATCTGTCCAGATGACCTTGTGCATTGTAACTCTTATCAGGAAACTGGAACAAATTTATTTATCATAGATAAGAAACGAAAAACAGGTAAAATAAATGATTCTACCCTAGTTTATTTTAGTGAACTGATGGGTTTATTGGAGTTGTTTACAGACGTATGGGTAAAGTTTACTTAGGAAAACCATGACTCAAAGGCAGTTGTATCATCTAAAACTCTCAGCCAGCATATATGATGATTCATAAAACCTACAACCCTGGAGCTTCATGCATGACTTACAGGTATTTCCCAATAATCATTTCTGCTTATATAACCTTAGGGTGGGACCTTATGAACCTTTCAATTTCAGAGATTTTCTGGGTCTTGTGAGTTGTTTGCTTTCAGAGCCTTGTAAATTTTCTTTATTTCTTACATATTAAGGAATATTCTCTGATGATAGAATGTTCAAATTTGGAGATATTGCTATATATTAACATCTGTGTTTTTTCTCAACATGACACCCGGATTCTGAGATGTAGGAACTGAACGGGGTACATCTAATGAACATCCTAGGAGAGCCGTAAGCCGAGTTGTGTAGCTTTTGATGTCATGGCCTCAGAAGTCACAAAACAATACTTCTGATTATTGTATTAAAGAAATCACCTCTCCTCAGATTCATGCTGAACAGAGACAGACCTTCAAAGTGAGCAGTGCCAAGAAATACACGTTCATTTCTAAAGTTGTATGCACAGCCTTTGTAGACACTGTGTGATTACCTACAAATATATTGTGCTTTGAGTGTGTGCTACGCAAAATTCAGCATGTCTTTACAATAGAATTCTTACATTGGCATGCTTTATATTCTTACCTGTCAAAGTGGTAATGTCAGAATAAGAATCTATTATTACAGTTGTGATGTTAAAAGATTTTATTTCAAGAAATTTTTAGTATAATTTGTTGCTCACATCATTTTTAGTACTCACAAATATTAACTCCACCATTTACTTGTGCAATGAATGCATATTTCTGTTTATATGTACTTCATCTGGTCTTTAACACTAGGGCTGGGCCACAGCCTATGGGAGGGAAAATGTTGCTCTTTGTGAGGTTTTGTATGTGAGGTAAGGATGGTTTTCTAGCTTAAAAAATACTAATATTAGCAACAGCTAAAAATTATATGAAATTTGACTTTTAATTCTCACAGATATTTTTTGGAATATGGTCACAATGATGGATTGCTTATGAATGGTCCATACCTGATGGCACAGTTTGGCATTTAAACTAGAAACCATATGGTTGGTCTAAAACATTTGCTACCTGAGCCATTACAGAAAAGTCTCCAACCCTTGGCATAAGGTACACAATATTTGTCAATCCTCACTTTTAGAGCTTATATTTGGGTGATAAAATTGACTAATGCACATTATATCACACATAAGTAAAATATGCAGAATGTAAATTATTGCTGAGAAGGAGAAGAAGTCAGAGAAGCTGGATATTTATATCCAATGCAATCTAGGTGATCCCATCATTTGATTACACTTTTAAAGACTGCAGTTCTAACCAAGGCCACAAGCATTCATGCAGACAGGTTTGAATCCCAGTCCTCCTCCCCTCTTTCCCTCTCCGCCTTGCTATAGAGTGCAGGCTGGCCTCAAACCCCACTTCATCCTCACTTCTCTGCCTCTGAGAGCTGGGATTACACATGTGTATTTGTACCATACTATTGAGATCTTATGCTCTGCTATCTGTCTCTGTCTTTGTCTCTCTGTCTCTCTTTTTCTCTTGCTATTTTGGGTGCGTGAGTGTGTGTGTGTGTGTGTCCCTACTTTTGTCTCAGAAACTATTAACTCCAGCAATTCTTTTGTTATTCAAAATTGTTTCAGTTAATCTGAGTTTATTGTGTTTCTATATGAAGTTTTTTTTTTTTGGTTTTTCGAGACAGGGTTTCTCTGTGTAGCCTGGGCTTCCTGGAACTCACTCTGTAGACCAGGCTGGCCTCGAACTCAGAAATCCGCCTGCCTCTGTCTTCCAAGTGGTGGAATTAAAGGCGTGCGCCACCACTGCCTGGCCTATATGAAGTTTTTGAGATTGTGTTTGTTTGCTTTAGTTTTGTAAAGAATTATGTTGAAATTTTTACAGAACTTTCATTGACTCTATAGATTGGTATTGTCAGAATGGGCCTATCTTGGCCTTAATAGAGACTGTATATAGAGCTCTATTCATTACACAAATAAAAGGCAAAGGAAGGCTTTGTGAATGTTTTAAAGAGAGAAGTTAAAATGGCTTACTATATTACATAAGTCATGAATCCCTTCTAGCCCTCTCTGAAACAGAAAGTTGATAAAAAAGAACAAAACAAAACAAAACAAACAAACAAAAGAAACTATTGCAGTGCCCTTCTCCTCACAGCTACAGACCCTCCCACCCTGCCTGCCATGACCAGATCTAAAACAACCTTGAATTATATTATAGACAGACTTTCTCAGTGCCTTATTAGCTTCTCATACTTTGGAGAGGCCAGGCTAGCTTGCTCCCTTTTCCTCCTAAAGTTATAAGAATTAAAAATTCTTTGTCCTATGGAACTGAAGGGTCTGTTTCTCCCTTTAGCAACCCATTGTGCTGGCTATGGTGCAATGCCCTAACTCTCCTCATATTCTGAGAAGAAAAATATCTGCCTTTCTCTTTAAGATCCCATCATGCTGTTGTATGCTGTGGTAACTCTCCTAATATTCTGAGATCTGAAAAAAAAAACTGATGAAATAGTAGTAGAAATTTCTTTTCAAGGAGCTGGGTTTTTACAGATACTTCCTTTATCATTTTAACAAATACCTAATGTTCAAAAGCCTGACCCATATCTAGAGTCCCTCCCACAAGACTCTTGTATTGGAAGATGCCCTGTGTCCCTGTGTCTCATATCTTTCTATCTATCTGGCTGCTTTTCAGCAGGGCCCTGACCACAAAAGATGTTACGCTTTCTTGTGTCAATAATGGGAGACATGGGGAAGGCATCAAAACAAAACACAAAACATCAGAAACAACTTGCTGCTTAGAGATCCTCTAGGTAGGAAGAGAACTGACAAGGGCTAAAAGAGAGGTAGACAAAACACTGTTCTAAATAAGCATGTGGGAACAAAAGAGAGGGAACTGGTGGGTCAGGAACATTGCTGACAAAGTATGACAACAGAAGCTTCTATCAGGGAGCTGTACTGGGTATACTGAGAGAAGAGAGACGAGAGTTGTAAAAGGGACACACTGTGTCTTAAGGATTATCACCACAGATTGGAGATACAGTTTAGTGGTAAAGTTATTTTCAGCTTGTGTAAGACCTTGGTTCTGGCAGCACATGGGCCAGAGAGGTCACCATAACATAGGTACATAGTTTTTTGCACTATGTTAAGAGTCAGTGGGATCAGTCTAATACAGAATTTCTCAACCTGTCATCAAATGACCCTTTCACAGGGTCACCTAAGACCTTTGGAGAACAGAGATATTTAAATTAAATTTCAAAATGGTAGTGAAATTACAGTAGTGATATGGCAACAAAAAATAATTTTATGGTTGGGAATCACTGCAATGTGAAGAACTGTATTAAATAGTAGCAGCATTAGGAAGGTTGAAAACTACTGGTCTAATAGGATGCACCTAATTCTCTTCAGGGAGGTAGTTACAGGGAGATTCTTGTATCTAGACTGACCACAAGTAGAAAGAACAGAGAATGTAACACTCTGGGCAAATGTGGCTAAACGCACTTTTGTGGTTGTATTTATTTGTTTGTTTTGTATGCAACAATAACCCTATACCATTGCATGCAGCATTTTCAATAATGCTGTGATGTGCAATATAGAATTACAAATGCTTTGTATAATATGCATGTGTATAAATATATAGTTATAAGGGAAAATCCCTTAATCCAATTACATCAAGTTGAATTTGTTTGAACCATGAAAAACAAAGCAATTCCAAGATCAAGCAACTTCCAGAGCCAAAGTAAGTTCTGAGAAATTCGACCAAAGACAATCAAGACCATTCACAGTAAAATAGAAATGAGGCATGCAATGCCTCTTAATTGGCCAAGTTTAGTCAATCAACTAGGCAATTGGTTGCAGCTTAAGTAGTTAATTGATTACAGTGTCCAGCAGCCAACCAAATTCAGTAACTGTGACTAAACCACATATTGGTTTGTTGTACCCCACACAGGACCTAGGCCATCCACAGACTCTTAATTATTTAGTTGTGTGCTGGCAGCACATGGGCACAACGGTCACCATAATATAGGTACATAGTTTTTGCACTGTGTTAAGAGTCAGTGGGATCTCTCTCTCTGTTGCTCTCTCTTGCTTCTTGCACGCTCTCTCTCTCCCTCCCTCCTCCTTCTCTTTCCCTCTCCCTCTCCCTCCCCCACCTCTGTGTTCAACAGCAAGCAGCACACACTGTAACTAATAAAGGAATCTCATCTGCTGTGCTGCTGGTGTACTGCAGGGCCAGAGTTTCTGGTGTTTTCTCAGAAAAGCGTATTTCACCCACAAGCTTGCCAGTGCATCAGCTTTTTGCCATGGATAGAGGATGGAACAGACCTTTGCCAGAAATCAACAGGATCTGAATGGACCTCTTCCATCCAGGACTTGGGTCTTCCCCTCTGGGAATCATCTCTCCTTCTGTGTTACACAATGCTTTTTAAATTTTTTTTCCCTCCCCTCCCCTCCCACCCCCTCCCCTCCCCTATCCTCCCCTCCCCTCCCCTCCCTCTTTCTCTTCTCCTTTCTTTTCCTCTACCCCATAATATCCTTTTCTGCATAAATCCTTTCCAGGCACTGAATCTTTGGGATTGTGCATAAAGTTAATTGGTTGTGAATGATCCTTATTAGAATTTACTTCCAATAGGACATTGGATGGTCTTGAACCAATTTGATGGAGAAGTGCTGAAACAGGACAAGATGTGAACGTAATGAAGGCCATCTTAGGATTTACCAGAGGGACAAGGAACGTCTGGAGTTTCCCCCAGCTTTGAAGTTCTCTGACAAAGGGCCATTTTAAATGAATCAACAGAAACAAAGCAACATTGTGCAGCTGTGGCCATGCCTTCGTAGAAGGAACCCCACATGCTTCCTAATGAGGCACTTGTGTTACTCTCCTGTCCTGTGTCCCGAAGGACCTTCCTTCTGAACATCCTCATCTGCAGTGGTCTTGATTTCATTTTTCATCATGAGGCTGTAGGAGAGAGAACACATGTGGTTGCCACGGTTTCTCAGAAAACCATAAAGAATAATTACTGCAGCCCCAATGCCGGGACCTGCTTTCAACTTGCTGTTTGTGCTGGATACACAGCTGAAATGCTCCAAATGACAAAAAATATGAAACTTCTGCTGGTTTTTCCTTTGTAGAATGCCAGAAACATATAGGTAAGTCTTTCCTGCAGGGGTAACAGGGGCAGAGTTTTCCATATAAAAACAACCTTGTATGTTTTTAGTGAGTCCTTATTTCCCAATTTGATTTTTCATCTCTTGAAAGGGCTATACTATATTTTATTCATCATTCTGACCACACACATATGTAGAATATGCATATTTGTTTATATTAGAGACACACAAATTGATTGATGGAAATCCAAAGGATTCCATCAGGACTCCATCCACATGTTCGTAGCTAGAGGAAGGAGTGTCTTATGTTGTGTACTAGCTTTCTGGAAAGAATCGGAGAACACAGGGTATCAGGTGAGGTTCTGCAGAGGTGAATTACCGAGTAGATTTAGGTGTAGGTACCACAGAAATGAATCGTCAAGTGCAGAGTGAAGATCAGAGTGTAAGGATAGAAAGAAGGGTGAGAGGAAATGGAGGAAGGAGACATACCTTATCACACACACTCTGCCTTAGCTGGCAAAATATGAAGGATATTGAACCAGATAATCTATGCAGAACATATTGTGCTTAATGCAAAAAAAAAATCCTTGAACCTGTTCATTAAATGCTACCTGTACTCTATCACTTTTGTTAAACTCACTTAATTTTCAGAACAAACCCACAAAAGAGATGCTGTTATTTTGTGGTATTACAGATAAGGCAACTAAGAACCTAGACGTCAGTTGCTTGTCCAAGGTCACAAAATTCCTTGCTGGACATTTATCATTTAACTACTAGGTTCTTTATCTCCTCTTTCTTATAGTTAGTGGTAATTAACTACTATTATTAGCTCTCATTATTAATTATGTCCAACAATGTGTTTGTGCCACTCTCAAACAGTAACCACTAGTTATAAGAGTATTAACATACTTGCGCAGAATGTAAGGGTTTCAGATCTAGAGTGCCGTCCTCAGCTCTTACATTTACTTCTTCCAAGTTTATATGGTGTTGTTGTGTGTGTTTGTGTGGTGTTTGTGTGTGTGTGTGTTTAAGCATCTCCATTAGTGGCCTTCATTAATGATTCTCACCCATGACTTTCATCTGAAGAGCCCTTCATTTATATTCAAGGCTGTGATCCTTGACACATCTCCTAGTTATGTTTGCTATCCTCCCGGGCTTCCTTAGTCTCTGAAGAGCCCTTGTGGCATGTGACTTGCATTTGGCCAATAAAATGTGAATGTGAGGAATCAGTGTAACTTTCAAACAGGTGCTCTGAAGAGCTAGTGAAACCATGCCCTCTCTGCAATGACAATCAAAGTGAGGTCCTTGAAAGACCATACTTAGAAGAATCTTCATGTCATAAGTAATGAGAAATATAGCATGAGTAACACAGCTTAGCTTATAAATTCAGGAATCCCACCCCAAATGAGCTGAACTCCATTGTAACTCAACCAGTCAGAGAGTCCTAGTCCAGTTATGTTTCAGGGTTGGTGGTGGTGAGAAATAGCTTTATAATGATATTGTGTAGATGACTCTGTATATATCATGAAGGAACTGGGTGCTTTTCCCCATTTCATCCTCATACAGGGACCTGATGTGACACATAAACTGCGATTTTAAAACCTGGTTGCAGAGAGCACATCAAAACAAGCGTGACCTCATAAAGATCTCCCAAAGCTAATGCACATCAGCATTTAAGAACTCATCCAACTACAAGAGTGCAGAGAACAGAAATTCTATCTTCATTCAGGGAGCTAGGAGCACTCAGGGAGCAGTGTACATGTGCTGCTTACAAAGCTTCCATCTTTTCTTAGATTCTCTATATCTACATCATCTACCAGGCAGAGCTTCTGTACTGTCAACTTCAACTTCATGTTTGTATTGGACATAGCCTGAGTATGGAAGCAAGTAGTTAGCAATTGGTATTTTACTTACAATGTGTTATGTGTGTATATATGCACATACATGTTATCTATCTCATCTATCTATCTATCTATCTATCTATCTATCTATCTATCTATCTATGTGTGAGTGTGTGTGTTATATAAAAGTTAAACAGAGAAAAAACCTTCCTTTGTAACCTGAAAGACTTGCTCAACTTCTATAGAAAATGTTAAGTAGAGTGAACCAGGAAATGGTAAATAAGAGGAGGTGAGTGAAAGGAGAGATAACTAATACTAATAATTTTTGACAAAGGCATGGAGTGACCTACAAGTTTATAAGCCTTCTAAAGAATATATATGCATATAAAATGGTTTAAATGGAGTTACACTACATGGGGAATAATTTTTCCAGAACCTTAAGTAGTCAAATCTATAGTCTAGTGTAAGGTGTGGGATATATTTCTTCTCGTTATTGGTGAGAAGTATACCAGGCTGCCACAACTCCCTCTCCCACTCCCACCAGTCCAAACAATACAGATTATTGTCATTGATTTTGATGGTCTTTTACAACTTTATAGTAATGTTCTTTTGCTTAAGACAACACACACATTATTCAAAGGACCTGGAGAAATCAAACTGGTACTGTCCTGGAAGCTTTCACAGTGCTGGATAGCTTTCAGAAGACAGGCCTGCTGGGAGAGAAAAGACAGAAAGAGTCTTACCCAGATGTGATAGATATACTAACGATTGTTATGGTAAAATAGGCTCATGTGTGCAATAGTGTCATGAAAGTTATATAGGTAACCAATCACTTTCCTATTGGGTTTAAGTAGAAACTTAACTGCTCCATAAGTAGAAACTCATACTAGTTGTCTAAATCTGTCATGACCCGTAACTGTTGAATTCAGAGGCCCTAGGAGTTAATTTACTACTATAATTTTACTAAACAGACATAGTATCAAACTGCTGTCTACATATATTTCTATACTTATAGATTAGTACAGTACTAATCAGAAGAGTGTATTTTCACAATGGACAACAATCAATGAAGAGACTCCAAGTGATCAAAGTACAGAAAAGAAGTGCTTTTGGAGTATACAAACATGAATGGGACATCTGTACCACACTCTTTCATCCCAACACTCATAAAATTCATGGAAAATAGGGCAGAAAGATTATAAGAGCCAGAGGTTGGGGAGCACTGAGGTTAAACAGGGCCTTCTGGATATGTCAGGACAATTGTCCTCATGAACTTACAGTGGCTATGATTACTGGCTGAAGACCTTCACAAGAATACCACAGCATGGATAGGAGAAAGATACACCACCATTTGTTCCAAGATGAAAAATTACTTATAAAAGATGGGAAGAGTACTCAGTTTTCTTATGGGTGTAGGCCTTGGTAGGTTGATCAGACTCCAGTGGGTGGGCCTATGTCTATGTGTATATGTGCAGCACAAGTTGGCCTCAGTGGGTAATAGAAAAAAAGAGGACAGGAATTTGGAGAGAAAGATGTATGAAGAGGTTAAGGAAGTTTGAAAGAAGGGCATGGCAGATGGATCAGATTGAATATGTGATTTGCACATATGAAAGTCTCAAAGAATAAGTAAAATATATTTTTTAAAAAGAAACTTACTTTGTAAAGCAAAAGAGATTGTAATTTCTATTTTCTGCAATACTTTTCACCAGAGTCCTTTTAAAAGTGTTAAACCTTGGGAATATTTTGTTTGGATCCAACAGCATCCAAAGAGATGCTAACACAGGACTTTTTTTTTTTTTAATGTTTTTACCAATTTCCTCTTTTGCTTATCCTCAGTAACCCATGATGTGCTCACAAGAATGAGGCTACAATGCAAGCAACAATCATCACATTTACTGCCTGTTATGTGCACCTTACTACTGCTCTACAAAGAAACGACTGTATGTTTAGTTTGTTAAAGTTACAAGATGTGATCAATTGAATGCTGTTTTACTTTTAAATATAAAGATCTGTGCTCAAATGCTTAGTGTTTATACATGCCATGTGGATACCATACTTTTGACTAAAGAAACCGGACTTGGATAATTAGATGGAACACTATAACTGGTACCATCTCCATGATCTTTCATTTTGATAATGAATTTCTCTAGTGTCTGAATGAGTTCCCATATGCAACCATTCATCTGTAATTTTCAATAATGTTACCATGATGCTTACACACAGAGCTCTAAGCAGTTGAAGGCCAACAGCTTGTCTTCATAGAAAATTGGATTCTGCTCACCAGAAAACACGAGGGACATGCAGATTGTGAGAATCAATGTAAATCATTGGCATATTGCTTGAGACAAATTAAAACAGACAGAAAGACTGTAATCTCTCAGGGTTAATCAGGCCTCAGCAGAACCAGACTTTAGTTCTTTGCTGGTTTGAATGAAAATAGTCTTCATAGGCTCATAGAGAGAATGGTACTTTTAGAGGCTTGTCATTATTGGAGTAGGTGTGGTCTTGGAAGGAATGTATCACTTGGGTGGGCTTTGTGGTTTTAGGTGCTCAAGCCAGGCCCTGTGTGGCTCTCTCTTCCTGCTTCCTGCAGATTTGCATGTACAGGAACCTTCCCTGCACTGAGTCTGCCTTTGTGACCCCATGCTTCCCTCAATAATGATAATGGACTAAACTTCTGAACTATAAGCCAGCCCCAATTAAATATTTTCCTTTAAAAGAGTTGCTCTGGTCATGATGTCCCTTCACAGCAATAAAAACCCTAAGTAAGACAATTCTCTTAAGTTCAGTCCCTGTTTCTTGTCTGCAATGCAGACTAGGCTTATGTAGTCCTGTAGTAGACACAGATGTAGTATGCAGAGTGCATGTGTAATGAAGTTCTACCCAGCCCTGGAATTATTAAAAGGTTATAGAATCTCTCAAACCAACATTATGTAAGGTCTCCTTGTGTTTCTTAGATTTTAGCAGGTCAAACATTGTAGCTAAAAGGTCACCAGAAGACTCATGTTGTGTAGTCACTGAATGTTTCCCTTACCTTGGTGTTAGGAAGCTCAGAGTTGAGCATGTGAAACTTTGAATATTTCTGAAGACTTCACTGTTGGCTTTGTGACTAATATTAAGTGCAATGCTTCTTCAGGACCTACAAGGTTTTCTGGTACTGCTCAGCTTTGCTTGCCTCCTCCTTCCTCATGCAGGGTTCCTGTGAATGTGTGATTTTTATAAACAGTCTGATTGAATGAAACTCATGGCTGAATCCAAAAATCTAAAATTATAGTGATGTGACAAAGACTTTGCAAGTACAATAGGATTTTAAGATGCACATTGTCTCATAAGCTGCAGATACATAACCTGTAGTCTTTGATGAGGCTGCTGACATGGAATCTACTGGGGTTGACTGACACTCAATCTTAGGACTATTTTGAACTGGAAACACATTAATTTCTCAAGGAAATTCTAGGAAACATAACCAGTCCCTAGAGAACGAAGGAAAGGACAATTGCTTTTTACTTAAATAAACAGAAATTTCAAACAGGTTGAAATATAAGTGAGTTTTGTTTTGTTTTTCTTTTTTCTCTCTTGTAATCATCAACTTTGAAAGTGGAAACTGTACATTATTGTGAGAAGAGATGGACACTTCTTTTTCAGGTCAGTAAACTCTTTGAATTTGTTCTGTACCCTACAACTTCTGGGATTCTGGGAAAGTCCACTTAACTACCCTCAGAGAATAGGTTGCATATGGGGCAAAGATGTGCTTGAGTTGTGGTGTTGATGCTATCTCAAACAAATTGTACTATAGGACAATGGCAAATATACGTAGGTATTGTCTGCAGATCATAAAGCACACATGAGTTAAGCTCCTGGGCTAGTGTTCTATCCACCTATTCATCAGCTGCTCATGGGTGACAGAACCATAGAGAAGCCTCAAGGCACTTTGGACAGTGATGCTTAGAAACAGAAAATAGACCCTGAAGTCTGGCTTAGGACCAATGGCTTGGAACTATATAGAGAAAACTATTTTAAATGGTTCAAATGGCCATGTCTGGAGAAAGCAATATTGTCTGGGGTGTGTGTGTGTGTGTGTGTGTGTGTGTGTGTGTGTTGTGTGCACTAGTATAGCCCTATATCAAGATGGAATTGTGATTACATAAAGCAGGTGGGGTTGTTTCAGTCACTTGTAATAGTATATTTTATGGTAAGGATTTAAAAGATGGTATAGCATCTGTCAGTGATCATACTTTCAAGATTTGTATGAGTTAACTTGATTTTTTTTATGCTTCATGATGACACTACTATTACTATGATCTATCCTTTAGTAGGAGAAGAAACTGAGACATGAAACCTAAGAGTGGCTTTTCCTACCATCAAGCCCTAAGTCTGATGGCTAGGTGTTGTGGATAGCATCAGCCTTGCATTTTGATCCTAGTTCCCAGTGGATAGCCTCAGCCTTGTATTTTGATCCTAGTTCCACCCTCCTGGGAGGGGCTGCAGAGGAGAATTGAATCAATGTTGTGGATCGCCTCAGCCTTGTATTTTGATCCTAGTTCTATCCTCCTGAGAGGATTGAATCAATGTTGTGAATATCCTCAGCCTTGTATTTTGATCTAGTTCCACCCTACTGGGAGGGGCTGCAGAGGATGATTGAATCTGTACACAGGTGATGTTTTGTAAACCTTCTCTCCAATTAAAACCTGTAAAATAAAGGCTAGAGCCAGAGATTGGGCAGTAGAAGGGGAGGCGGAGAAAAAGGCTTAGGGGCAGAGAGAGTGAGAGGAATTTGATATAAAAGGAGGAAGTAGAAGCAGAAGGAGGCCGGCAGTAGAAGGAACCAACTACGGAAGAGCCGGAATTGGACAAGCATGCCCTGGATGAACCGCAAGTTATAAGGGATCTCATAGCAGGGGATTAGAGTAGTGTAGTGGTAAATCTGCCCAATCTAGGCGTGCAATTTATACCATAATTATTGAGTTGTGTTTTCCTTTACTGGTCTCATTCGGGTAGGAGATTTACCGCAACAAATTTGGGGTTAAATAATTTCTACTACAGCTAGGATTCAGAGTAAATCAGACGGACACAGCATATACCAGCTAGGCCATTCTGAAGTCTGTCTAGCATAGCCAAGGCACACTATGCACTGCTATTAGGATAAACAGGATTAGAAGGGACAAAAGATATCCCTGAAGCAACCATGGGCTATGTTCAAATTTCCATCATGTCATGCCAAGACCTATTTCCACGCTTGAATTTAAAATATAAAATTAATCCTCTTTTCTGAAAAAGCAGACTTCTTTCTAGAGAATAGTTTTTTTCTCCATTCAGCATTCTTGTTTATGCTGATCTGAGTCATCCATGAGTTCCCTCAGTTGGACTGCCCAGACTGGCTCTTGGTCTTTATGTTGACCATTGCTTCCACGGTGAATGACTTGGTGACAGGTGTGACAAGTTTTGTCAGGATTCTAAAAATTAAAAAAAAAAAAAGTTAAATTTCTTCTATTTTCCAGGACCCTGGACCCATGAAATATCAAGAACAAGGAACTGCTCATTGTAGGGTGAATGAAGTTTGGCTTTGTTAGTTAAAATAAGATTCAACAAAACACTGTACCCACTTCACTGACACACTCTCAGAACCTGGCTTTGTCACAGCTCCTGAATACTGGCAAAACCATCAATTTTCTCAAGACTCCAAAATGATGCATTTGTCACAGGAGAGCATGACTAGGCAATATCATCTCTTTGTAACAGCTTGTAAAGGCCATTTATAGCAACACCCTTCCATCGCTGATCTTCAATAGGCTCCAATTACAATTGACAAACTGTCAGAAGACAATCTACTGGCTTGTAGGAATATTGTTGGTGGGTGGTATAAGATAGTAAATGCTAACTTTCCTTAACAATAAAACAACTTTAACATAAATGTTTGAAGTCAACTATGAAGTAAGAGAGAAAATGAAAACACTCCAGATCCCTTTTCCAAGATTTTGTTAAATTGTCTCTCCCCTCCACCACCTCCCCTGGGGACACAGGACCACCATTAACAACAATAGGGAAGGACTTAAGTCATACTAATTACCTAGAATTCTGTTGGGAATTATGATGTTATCAGGAATGATTTAAATTCCAACTGAAGGAAAACAAAACAAAACAAAAATTTAAAAGCTGGTGGTGACATTTTAAATTTGCAAACAAAACCCAGCCCAGATCCCATGGGTAATGCCTTGCATGTAGAGAGACCTTTTAAAATAAATGTCATGTTGAACAGCTAGGGCCTCTATCAGTTTAGTGAGCCCAAGCACTTTGCAGAAGAAGGCTATAGCTATGAGAAAGAGATTTGTCTATGTCCTGACCTGGGATTGTTGTCAATTGGGTTCCAGCTAGATTGGAGGCTTCTATGGGCAGTGAGGGCTGCTGCAGGTAACACTGAATGAAGTCTTTAAGTGCCATCAGAACCTAGGCAAATAGAATTAGAACCTTCCAGGTGCAGAACATAGATTGACTGGTCAGAAGATCAGCTGCTAGCTGGTCTCGGCTGATATGATGTCCTTACCTCTACTCAAAAACTATCAGAGTGGAATCCTTACATGAGAGGCTGTGAGGGCTGTCTCACCTCTGTAGGTCCAAGGCAGAGCCTCTGGTGGTGGGCCTGCTGATGGCCAGCAGGATCTGTAATGATAAAGAGAAGCAAGGATGGGTACAAAGGAGGGAGGGCTAGCCTTTTCTGGTCATCCTCATTAGCAGCTCAGCACTGTAACCTTGATGGAGCAGTGGTGAGAATGGTTTACACCTTTGTCTTCCCACTGGCCAAGTGGGTCAGAGACAAGATACCAAGAAACATTGATAAGACTAGGCGACTGGCCCAGACCAAAAACACCACGGGACAGGCTTCACATGGGAGTTTAATGGGGTTGGATAGGACACAGAGGCAGTCTCTGGTAGAGACAGGATATAGAGTGGGGCAGGGAGACTGACTTTTATTGGGCCAGTGTCACATGCCCAAAGGGACACAGGAACAACACTGTCTCTAGCTGTCTTGGGCAGCTAGAGATGACATATCTTGTCCCTGGGTCCCTTGAAAGCTGGCTTTAAAGATGCCTGACTGTCGTGGAATCATTTTTTTCGCTGTCCATGGATATGCCTGATTGCTAATAAACACTCTTTCTAGAGTAAGCCACCCTGAAAGAACATGAACAAACAAGTTGACTCTACTTTAGTCTCTTTACCTCAAGGGTTCTGGTATTTATTCATTCAACAAACACCTATTAAACTCTAATCACTATTCCTAATATTAGTATATCACAAATTTTTTTTAGACCTTAACAGGAGAAACATCAGCCTAGTTCACTGAAATAGATCTGTGAATAAAGTTAAACATATGTTCATAGTGCTACTTGGGAGTACTGAGAAAGGTACTTTGAGGGAGTTAGAGAAGATTGTCCTTGGCTAGAAAATTGTAGTTAATATATCCCACTAATTCAGCCAATAGACCTCTACCAACAAGAAACTAAACATGTCCATATAAAGACATGTAGAACAGCGTTATAAATAATACTCACAAACTGGAGCAGTCTAGATGTCCATCAACTGGCAAATTAATAATTTGTTTAGTTTCTAAAATGTATGCAAACAACACAAAAGAATTACTGATATAAGTAATTGTGGTGAGAATTTCGGTCTCTTAAAAAACCCAGTTGTTATGTGAATATGATTTTGTTTCAGTCTCAGGCCCAGGATATGGGGCTGCTTTAGATTGTCCACAGATGCTGACTATGGTTGGTCTCATGCTCTGTCGGGGGCATGATTTGGGGGGCATGATTCTGCCAGCTGAAGGTAGTTTACATTGGGAATTCTGGTGACTCTTGAGAAGGTAAAACATGGCCAGAGCCCCAAGAGAGGCTTTGGCTGCTGCTCCTGCTGCTTCCCTCACTTCTGCTGGTCTCTGCTGTTGCATTTGTTGTTTGCTTCTTTTGCTGAATTGCTGCTTTGCTGTCTGCTAGATTGCTGGTTAGAGATTTCCTGACAACAAAGATTGGATCTGCTTCTAGGAACTCAATGCCTCTAATCAGCATGAAGTAGTGTAAAGAGATCTATGCCCTTTTCCTCTCTAGTCTTCTCCAATAGTTCTCTCCTACCTATTGTTGGCAGGGGGTTGGAAGGAATTGGGAAGAGTGGTAGATAAAAGAACACAGTAAAGTAGCCAAAAAGTACGGTTACATGTAATAAACTACATTAACTTAAAAATGGCACAGTAAGTAATAAATGCCAGAAATACTACAAGAAGGTTTTCATTGGCTTGGGGTGAGCATAGAATATAGGTTGGCCTCAAATAAGAAGGCGAATACTTTGAAGCTGACATAAGTGATCTATACAGCTGCATAAGTTTAGTAAAATGCACTGAACTGTATACTTACAGTGGGGTAGTTTTGTGATATATTCTATGCTTTCTATAAAAATTTTAAAAACAGTTCTATTTTATCACTAAACCAAAGATGTTTTTCCAAGCTGATAAATTTACATTTGCATGTGTGTGTGAGTGCCCACTCTCGCCTGTGTGTGTGTGTAGTATGGCCAAATACACTGACTCCATAGGTTGCAGATAATGGCTGAGTGAGGTGATGCAATCATTGGATGCCATCCATTGGCAGGCAGACTTCCTTTGAACTCTGCAGGGAGCCAGACTTCTGCTGTCTCTGTCTCTCTTATTCTGATGTAACTTCTAAAGTTATAACTTTTCATAATTGTAGTCCAATGGAAGATCAGGGGAGCCTTAAGAACTATGCAAAGAGATATGAGTATGTTAAAGGTCAGCACTACCTGACTCCTGTCATTTATAGATCACAGTCTAATGTAAAGCAGTGCAAGGAAGGCTGAGAGCTCAGTCTCTTGACATCCTTGGGACCAGGAAGACAGATCTGATGGCATGCTAACTAGCAAATCAGTATAGCTTTTACTTTAATCCTTTTTTTATTCTTTGTTCATTTGAGGTTTGAAACTGATATACCTATGCTTGAGTCACAGGAAGATGTTTCTCCAACAACTGTCTGATTCCATGGGTCCCACTGGCCCAGAGAAGAATGGTACTGAGCACACAGTACTTCTTGCCCCAGCCTGTCTATAGGTAGCAGTCTTCATGGCAAGATCACACTGGTACATGAATTTTCCATACTTATCAGTCACTACAACAGGAACTATGGAGAGATGCAAACAGCATCCCTTAGGACATTTGCTGATTCCTTGCAAACTTGAGAGCTACTGTATTAGTATCACTTCTCTATCTTGACTTGGGGGAGGGGTACATATGGGCTTTGAGCCGTCTGCATCCAGAGATGGATCATGGTTTATAATGGCAGAATTGAACTTGTTAACTGCAATGATGTTTATGATATACCGGTCTGAGCAGTCTTCCTCCTTCGTTCGGATGGCCGCTATGTAGAAGGCAGATCAATGCAACGACACATGATATCAATTCTAGCTAATTAGAGCTTCCCACTTGGGAACCACTGGAAGAAGGTCATAAAAACAATGGTGGCCCATTTGTTGACAGATCCTAACCTATTTCATGCTTAGCTCATCTTATTCTCTGTCTCATAAAGAAATTATCTTAAGAGTTTATTAAAGCTTTTAGCATTGCCATAAAACAGTCTGAGGGTGTCAAGAAGAGGATATTGATGGATTGTCCATTATCACCGATGTGTGGGATCTCAGAAAAGAGCTGGATGCTTGTTGTGGCTCATGTTGGAAGAGCAGAGGTGCTTAATTACACTGAAGCGCCATTATCCCAGCAGCATGTCTATGATGGCTATAAACACTTGAGATCTTTAGGATGAACTGTTCTAACTCAATAGTGGTAATTGACTGGAAAGAACATTTCAAATGCTTCCATTCTGCATGTGCATTTGACTTAGGGTTTAAAGTGTTCCTGCCCAAACCCTTAACAAACTATGTGTCCACATCAAAATATTCAGCCTCGTTCTCTGTACCCAGCTCTCTGTACCTCCTGCTTTACAAATCACTTCCTCTCTCATTTCTCCTTTTGCTGCTTGAATGTCCTGATAGAACATTAGATTAATACTGTCAACAATCTTTTTCTAACTTCTTTTCCATGATTTTTACCACCCAGAATAGTATTGATTATATATAAACACAGAAATAAATAAAGACTTCTGAAATGAAAAGGAACAAAGTGTATACTGCCAGAGCTCAGTATGGCAAGAAAGTCAGCCTCCAATGTGTACATTCAGTACAGGCTCAATGGTGAGCATAGGGGTAAAGACACATTAGGAACAGGGAGAGCTGTGGGTGTCCTCTGTTTCCAGGGTATTGGTATGTTGAGTTGGGGGAAGGAATAGATGGGGGTCTATGTTTGGCTTTATCCTGATGCTTTTATGTTGGACAAGGTAACACAGATTAGGTGAGCTCTCAGTTATTGACCTAGTCCTAGGCATTTGAGGGACATTTGTTGAGTTTGTACTTTGGCTTCTTGGCTAGATGTTTTAGGATATGGATCAGCATTCTATTCTTATCTGTAGCTTTGTTGACCATACCTATAAATTCAATTTCTCAAACGCATATCTGTTACTCTGGGGCATTTCTTGCACTGGGTTTTCTTTTGCTTTTCCTTTTCTACCCATTTCCATATCTCTGTCTTTCTCTTACACAAGTCCTTCCTGTTCTCTTGGAGTTTCTTTTCTTTACACTCTCATTGACTGCAAATCTCTTTATTCTATGACCACTCATAGAGTTTGTGTCCATACTTCTTGCCAGATTACCTCATTGTTTAAATGAAAATGTACACAGGTGTAACCTTGTCTCTACACTCAGCATGTCCAGTCCTCCCCTTAGTATGTGTGTGTGTGTGTGTGTGTGTGTGTGTATGAGTGTGAATGTATGTATGCCATAGCATGTGCTGCATAGAAGTAGAAAGGCAATTTGTGGGTATCAGTTCTCTGTGGATCTGTGGGATCTGGGGATCCAACTCAAGCCCTTGGGCTTGTCAACAAAAGCTTTTACCCACTGAGCAACTAATCTTGTCTGCTTTCATATTCCATTTTGATATATAAGGACATGTAAGATCATAATATCTTTTGCTCTGTCGCTTTATTGGGATCATATCCAGCCTTGGGTGTTTTCTGTTATATTTAAGTGATACCATTATTTTAATCATCTCTCTTCTGTACTTCCCCCTACCTCTTTCTCTTCCTCATTTCTATGATCCTCTTTCTTTGCCTCATATACCTCTGCCTTCTTAGTGCACATTTATTGTATAAGTGATGAGTGTCATAATGACAATTTTCTTCAAATATATCATGTATTTTAACCGTATTTATTTCCTATTACCTTCATTTTCTTTCCTCATCTTGGTCCTCATCTTTCTCTTCTAAAATTGTCTCCTATATCACACACACACATACACACCATGTTCTGAATATGAAAGATAACATGACATCTGCCTGTCTAATTCTGGCTTATTTTGCTTCCTGTGATGATGATCTACACTTCCATCAATTACTTACAATTGAAAGAATTTCATTTCTCTTTACAGCAGAATAAGGCACCATCATGTATCTATGGCACTTTTTTTTTTGTCAGTGCATCTATTGATGAACACCTGGGCCTGGTTCTGTAACTTAGCTACTATAAAATTCTGCTGTACCATGATTGAGGAGGTTTGTCTCTAGTATGCTGGTTTTGATTCTCTAGTTTGATTGTCAGTATTTTGAGAAAACCTCATACTTATTTACATAGTGGCATTGTCAAGTTATGTCATCATAAACAAGGTATAAAGTTTCCTTTCCCTCTGTATTATTGTCAGCATTTTTTTTTAACTGCTAGCCATTCTGTCAGGAGTGAGATGGAATCTCAGTGGAGTTCTGATTGGCATTTTTTGATGACTGAGGATGTTGAATTTGTTTTCATGTATCTATTGGCCATCTGTATTTTGACATTTGAGAGACAAGTGTTTGTCTTATTTGCCAGTTTATTGACAGAATGTGTATGTGTGTGTGTGTGTGTTTGTGTGGTGGGGTGTATGTGTGCATGTGTGTGTGTGTGCGCAAATGTATGTATGTAAGTATACACGTGTGCATGTGTAGTGGGGGTGTATATTTGCATGTATGTATATTTGTGTGTGTGTGTGTGTGTGTGTGTAAACTTTTAGCTTCTTCACATATTCTAGGTCCTAATAGTCTCTTGGATGTTTAACTGGCAAAGCTTTCTTGTCAGTCTGGAGTTGCCTCTTCAATGTTAATTAATTTTGTTTGTTTGTTTGTTTTGGAAAATTATTTCTTTGATCTATTAGAGATCTTTCAAGCCACCCTTGCCTATGTTTGTATCTTCTTGTTTACCCCTAGTAATTTCAGAGACCCAAGTTTTGTAGTGAGGCCTTTATTCAGGCTTCAAACTCAATTTGTAGCTCTGAGGACAATGGTTCTCATACCCATTAGCATTTAATTAGAGCAGCTGGCACCTGGAGAGCCTCAGAGGCCTGGATATGTTGATGTTCATTCTTAGAAAGAGAGCTGGAAGGGTTAATAATCCTAAACAGCCATTCCCTCCAGTCTTTCCACTCTCAAGCAGCATGTAACCCCGATTCTAGGCATAGCCTTGGGGTTTCTACCAGATTATACAGGAGGTATACAGCAACTGAAGGAGGTTCCACGTATGAGCTTCTGGATGTGTTATCACACATGCTGGATGGGGCATTTCTGTAACACAGCTGGTTTGGAGGTCAGCAAATGTCAATAATTGATCTCCTGTAAGTAAATTCCAGAGGTACATTGTTTCACCACGCTGGACTTGGTATCATTTCTTGTCTCTTATCAGTGGCCTGAGACAAAGAGATGATTGTTCTTTTCCTCCTCAGAAAAAAACAATGCAATAATAACCTAGGCTGGCCTTGAACTCCCATCCTCCTGCTTCACCCTGCAAAGTGCTGGGATTGTGAGCTTGCACCATCACTCCTTACTCCTTCAACTTTTCTCTATCATGATATCTTACCTCATCATTTGCTTCTTTCTCAACAGTTATTACTAAAATCTACAGATTATGGGTAATTCCAAAGACCGACAACACTTCTCCCTGTTCTCTCAACAACAAAAATAAGTAGAAAAGGAAGGTGTGCTTTTGTTCATTAAATTCCTTTTAGTTCCTGTGCTTATATGAACTTTCTATATGACATTACCATAGCAAGAAGCTTTCTCCTTACTGAGCACAGACTTTTTTACTTGAGATCATCCATTTGCAGCACAGGAGTTGAAGTAGAACCAAGAAACATAATTTCCAGACTATTAAAAGGTAAGAGCTTTAAAATAAATAGAGACCCAGAGAAAAGAACCCATGCAAAGTAAGCTTGGGGTCCACACTTCAGGGCTCCTTTCTTTTGGTTTAAATGGCTTTTTACAAATGGGCATCACTTGCTATAATTTTGATGAATACTGTATGTACGCCCTCCCTTTGCCTGGGTTAGAATGTGGGAGGACAGGAAGCAAGTGTGACATAGTGTATTTATAAAGCCAAGTCAGCCCTGGCTCACCAAGGACTCCTAAATGCTATTGATAAATAATGCATGCAGTGAAGCTCCAGTTTGGACTTGAATTAAATCCTGAGTTCAAATGTGTTCTCTCTCCGGTTATATCTACCTCATATTCTAGCAAAATGTGTCAGTGAAGTTCAATATCAGTGGCTTAGAGGAGTAAGAAAGAAACCCTAGAGAAATAGTATGTGCATCTGGAGTTACTGAGGCTTTGGCCTAGAAACAGATTTTCAGCTTTCCTAAAGATGCCATGACAGGCACAACATTGTTCTTCAAGCTGATTTGAGATGGCCTCACAGAAGTGGTTGATAACTGCATTCTAAACTTCATTTGTACAAGACTTAAGAAATATACACTATTCCATAAACCCTGTGAACATGGGGTTTATTAGATATGTTGAGAAGTGGACACACCATAACGAAAGCTGTCTAGAGAACAGAAGCTATCAAATACAGAAGAATCTGGTCCTGTTGAGGTAGGACACATATCCACTTGAGACATACTAGAGCAAGCTTTATGAGAGTGCACATTTGGTAAAAATAATAAATAAATAAATAAAAAATAATAATAATAGAGTGAAAAAAGCTATGGGCTCTTTCTTACCCTAGAAACAGACTTTTAGATAAAGAAAACTGGGTGGAATAAGTTACAGAGGAGGTAAAAGATGGGATATGAGGGGGGTGGAAAAAGACAACTTGCAGTCTATGGAGGGACACTGAAGCATCTATTTTCAACCCCATACCTGAACTAAATCAAAATCTAAAGGACTGGAGCTAGTCATCTCTGTATTAGTAAGTACTCCACATCATTGTGATGCATATTAACCATTGAGAAAAGCCATTGTATTTATAGAGCAGTTAGAATCAGCCAGAGCTAAACATCAGGGCCAGGAGCTGGACTTCTATGTTCCCCTTCCTGATTCTTCTGAGTATGGATTTCATCAGGGCACATCTCTCTGTATACCCAGCATCTTCCTCCTATGGCATCCTTCAAAAGATGAGTTAATTGGAGTCAAAGAGATGACTCAGCAATTAAGAACATTTGCTACTCTCACAGAGGATCTAGCATCAGTTCCCAGCATCCACTTGGCTTACAATCACCTTAATGAAACTTCCAGGCTTGTGGCACTCTGCAGGCCCACAGAATGCACGTGGCATGCCTACATACATGCAGGTAAAATATTCATTCACAAAATAAAAATAAAATTAAATAAATAGTAATAAAATGATGTAATTATCATTCATCAGAAGTCTGAATTCTAACATGATCCAAATTCTATATGTTTGAGGCATTTACATGATACAACAAGTAGAAATTCCAAGTTTGATCTCATGTGACATGATACCATTGAAATAGTCATTTTTCCCAAACTCTTTTCCTTTGATCTGCTAAGTCAGGCTGCTGAATTTGAAACTTTATCCACACTGGTCTTCAGAAACCCATTTTACTAATACCACTGAGCAACTGAAAGGGAGTAAGCTCAGGGCTTCCCCAGGCTTGACTTCAGCAGCTCTCTACCATGAGATCAGCAGGCTCAAACCTGTGCTTCAGTTGATTCTAATTCATAGCA
Source organism: Mastomys natalensis (assembly GCA_021653895.1). Lineage (NCBI taxonomy): Eukaryota > Metazoa > Chordata > Mammalia > Rodentia > Muridae > Mastomys > Mastomys natalensis. The sequence goes on from JAJTUV010000037.1 coordinate 780,244, forward strand.
TCTGGTTTAGAACCTGCAATTCTCAGCTGGCAACAAAACTCTGGTTAGTGAATTTGAGTTTCTGCTGACTCATAGGATCCACAAATTCTACAACTTCTCAAGGTTTTTTATTTAAACAAATAAATGGCCTGGAGTCAAACTGTACTAAACTGTCAATATGGTTGGTAGTTAAGTTCTGTGTGAGTGTTTGACTATAAGTAGGCTCATAGATTTTTGCTTTTAGACATTCTGTGGGTTATAGGGTTGACTATAGTGGGAAAAGAGAGTCTCAGGGGGTTTATTATTGGAGATGATGAGGGTTTTGCTTTACAGTGCTGATGACCAGACTCAGCTCTTTTTTTTAATTACTTTATTTAGTTACATTCCAACTGTTGCCCCTCTCCTGGAACCTCCTCCCAGAGTTCTTGACATCATTCCTCCTCCCTTTGGCTTGGAGAGGGTGCTCACCCGCACCTTCTCCCACACCTACCTCTCCCAGCATCTCCCTTCCCTGGGGCATCAAGTTTCTACAGGATTAGGTACATTCTCTCCACTGAGGCCAGACAAGGCAGTCCTCTACTACATATAAGTCTGGTGGAGGTGAGGGGGGAGCACGGACTAGACCATGTATGCTTCTTGTTTGGTAGCTTAGTCTCTGGAAGCTCTGAGGGGTATGGGTTAGTTGACACTGTTGTTCTTCCTATGGGTATGCAATCTCTTCAGCTCTTCATTCCTTCCCCTAACTCTTCCATAGGAATCCTTGACCTCAGTCCAATGGTTGGCTGTAAGTATCTGCATCTGTCTCAGTCAGCTGCTGGCAGAGCCTCACAGAGGACAGCCAAGCTAGGTCCTGTCTACAAGCACAACATGGCATCAGTAATAGTGTCATGGTCTGGTGTCTGTACATGGGATGGATCCAAAGTTGGACTGGTCACTGGGTGACCTTTTCTTCAATCTCTGCTCCATATTTGTCTCTGCATTTCTTTTAGACAGGAACAATTCTGGAAGACCCAGCTTTTATTATTATTTTTCATGCATGTTCATAAAAGAAATTAGTTAATAAAATCTTTCTTGAATTGGTATGATGGAGCAACAAATATTAAGAGAATAGTTTATGAAACCATATTTCTATAATCAGGTAGGTATAAAAAGCAATTAAATATTCAAATTGAATGATTTTGTAGGCAAGAATTCTGCTTAGCACTTTTGCAATGCGTGAAGTTCCAGTGTTGTTAGAACATAATGTTCTTCAACTGAAATGGTGTCATTTAAATGGCAAGAATGGACAGAGTTAGTGACAATGACAAAAGGAAATGCATAGTTCTTATCCTAAGCAATATAGAGTTAAATAGGGCTAAAGACGAGCAAACAAGTAAGGAAGACACCTTATGAATACTGCCATGAGAGGAGAGCCAATCCTCCAGGGACACAGGATTTTGGGGTGAATAAACACGTGTTTGTGAAGGTGTGTGTGCAACTGTATGTCTATGCATGAGTATATGCAGGGATACTTATTTTTTGTTTGTTTTTTCTATTTTCATTGGATATTTTATTTATTTACATTTCAGATGTCATCCCTTGTCCCCATTTCCCCTCCCTAGAAACCCCCATCACATCCCCCCTTCTCCTGTCTGCTTTTATACCATTTTAATTACATGCAAGTATTAAGGTCAGTTCTAGGTTGAAGAACTAGCAATAAAATAGATGCAAATAGTCAAGGAACAAGCAAGAAAATAAACACAAATAGTCAAAGAACTAGCAAGGCAATAAACAAAGTTCCATGACACTACTGTGATCACTGTTTCTAAGGGCTTATCAGGATGACCAAAATATTTGAGTCTATTTCCCTTTCCTACCCCAAAGTCATTTTCATGTCTGAAGCCTACTTCCTTATTCTAGCCTAAGATTTTGATTTCTGCCTGAAATTACTTCTTTGTTTTAGCCTAAGATTTAGATTCCTGCCTGAAATTACTTCTTTCTTCTAGCCTAATGTCAGATTCCTGCCTGAAGCCCACTTCTTTGTCCTTGGCCAATGTCAGATTCCTGCCAAGCAACACATTTCCTTGTTCGTGGCCAATGTCAGATTCTGGCCAAGCAGCCCAAACAAGGACTGAGCCTGTCTTAGGTCATTCTAACAAGAATGCCTTCCTTACCTATCATAGCGTATGCATTATCAAAAGCAATGCACTTCTGTTTTAGGTTGGTAAGGATCTGTGCAGAATCTTACCTGACCTTGGCTTGGCAGCCTGTTAATTTAATAACTCTGTCTGGGGGTCCATTTTCAGTTTCAACGCATATACTTTGGTGCCAACATGTTGATGTTGTTAAAAACAAGCTTTAACACGATGGGCAGGAGTAAAAGTATTCCCAGGACAACAAGGGCTAGCATTGATCAAACTATATATGCCATTCTTGAAGCTTGACCAAAATAGAAATACTGACCTCAAGCCATGGGTAACTTTATTAGCAGTATCTGCCACATCTACATATAGCAGAGCAGCATTCTTTAAATTCATAAGCTCACTATGCAAAGTTAAAACATCCAGAGAGATGTTAGAATTATGCCAAATACACTGCAAGTGTCTTTAAACATTTTCCTAATTATAATGACTACCACTGTAAATTTTAGAACTAACATGAATCCAATGGTATTTGGCATGACACTCAAAATGGCTCCTTACTCTTAAGCTCTGAACTTCCTTCCAATAATCTGAAGAGGATAAAGAGCATCAATCCATTGTTCCAAATGCTTATCTAAATCCTCTTGTATATTCAACACACTAGTAAAATTTTTTGCTAAATGATTAGCAAAAGTAGCTGTCTTAACTTCTTGAATCAAAGCAGTTGTAGAAGCAATAGTGTTAGCAATTAATGTAATTAAAGCTGTTATACCAGCAATAATCAAGCCCACTACCCTCTTGCTTCTGCTTAAAGCCTGACTAACTTCTTCCATTTCTTGAAAGCTTTTCAGAATACCAAGGTTCTGTGATATTCAGGGCAATAAAACAAAAGCTAGTTGATAGACCTCTATAACAGACATGCCAGGTTTCAACACACTAACACAATTAGAAAGTGTACAATCAATGCAACTGACATTAAATACTGTAGAAGAAACAAAAGTAATTTTAACTTGACAATTAAAGGAGCCTTAACACATGTAGAAACACTTGTTTGAAATCCAGATCCTGTCCCAACTTTATCTCTTGCTAATATAACATCATAGAGAACTGCAGCTAACTTCCAAATATATCTCTGAAGATATCCAGAACTAGCCTTCCGAATGAAGACTGTTATTTCCAATGTTGGACTGATTTCTAGATGAGTACATGATTGAGTCTGATTAACTGGTCACATTTAAGAAAAGTACAAGATCCGTTGTAACTTCTCTTTTTGATTCTCTGTCCCACAAGGTCTAAAAACTTGAGGCAAGACAGCTTTTCCCATTTGAGATATAGGAAAACAAGGGTGTGTCAGGAACATATGTCCAATACAGAATACAGCTTCTCAGTCACCATTGTCAGAGCACTCAGCAAACTCAGAAGTCAGTATCATTCTTTGTCCCAGCATCAGCATGTCTCCCCCATTGCTCTGGCAGCCACCATGTTCCTTCAGCATCCTACAGAAAAAAAAAACAAACATGCCCTCTTTCCTGTATTAAATATCTGACCACCATCATGCCATATGCCAGTAAGTGGATCCTTTCTTTTCACCTAGGCATAAGTATGCCTAATTGTAGAGTGCCATAGACACTCAGCAGAAAGTTTCTTGGCATCCAATATTTTTTTAAAAAACTTAAAATAAAAAGAACATGATTTAAATAAATTTGTGGTGCACAGGGATATACCTACCCCTTTTTTATTTTATGAAGATATTGTTTTAAAATTCCATAGGCCTCAGGGGTACTTATTAACATCCCACAGTTCCATGAACATCCAGGCACATCCTTTTGAGATGTGTTTGCCTCAAATACTGATCTGTGTTGGATTTTCAGATAAAGTTTCTTTTTCTTCTTCATTGGAAAGAAAATATTTAGATGAATTTTTATATTTTATGCCAACACAGATTAAATAATGAAATAATTTTCCGGATCTGGAAAGTGTAAGTAAATGTATTTGACAAGATTTCTGTTCAGTTTTGCTAGTTCAGATTCCATTTCCCCTAATTATTCATTCTCTGCAAACTTCTTTTTTATTAACATATGTTACCTTGTCGAGTTTTCCACATATGTCTATTTTATCAATGCTCATTTTTATGTCAAATGCTACTGGCTTGTGTTTTCTTTTATATTTTTAAGGACTGTAGTTTATTTGTAGTTTGCCCTTACAATCTATAAAGCATTCTGGCCAGGTGAACATTTTAAAACTCATTCCTTATGTAAGAGGTACTGTTACTGTTGACATTCTTGAAATGACTCTGGGGGATCAGATAGGCTAAGCAGCTTCCATTGGGCACAGCTGTAAGTAAGCACAGACAGCTACAGACCTACTGTGTGTGGGTTTAGCAGCAGTTACTCTTAGTAATCCTAAAATATCTCAGATATCTGCATCTTAAGACACACATAAATTAGTTCTAGAATGCATTAATTTTCTTGTTCTGTTTTTAAATTCACTAATTGCTCTTTTTAGTTTTCTTTAAATTCATCTTAGTTTTCTTCACATTTCCCTTTTAGATAGTCCATGTGCAATGCTTCTTTCTCTTTTAGTTTCAAAACCAACGTTCCGTTAAATTTGGCACGAAGCCACCTCCATATGAGCAAGCTGCAACCTAATCTAGTGTATAAATGAGCTGCAACTGAACTGCTTAGATTCTTGCAATAAGTAGCCAAGTCTCTGCAAACCAAGCAGCTGGGCTCTCAGCTGATCACAGCCTGCAGACTGCTCAGCATGTCCAAAGTATCGCTTTTCTCCACCCAACTATTTTTATATGCCGCTTCCTGGTTCAGCTTGCTACCTGATTCATGAATCTCCTCTCTGCTTAAGTAAATAAACTGCTAAATTTAATCCATTTAAAGATGCTCTTGCAACAGTAATGAGAGGTTTGAACACAAAACCAAGGGAAGCTTGCCGCACCTCGCTATTGCATATGAATGGTCTCTTGATTATCACTCTGCTCATATTCTCAGTTATAAGCATTGTCCTCTATTGTGACCAAATAATTACTCAGAAGCGCACAGAGACATTAATTTCCAAATAATTAGATTTCATTTGGTTACTTTCTTTAGTAATTTCTATTTTTACTGAATAATAATAAGAGAATGTGATTTCTGCTGTTTCCGACTCTAGGATCTGTTAAGATCTTTGGGGATCTCTTTCAATAGGGAAATAGGTTTTTCACTGAAAAGGAAATATTTTTTAGAATAAATAAAATTTTTTAGTCCAATAAATATTCAAGGCTGTGATATTTAAATTAAAAGCCAAAGAAAAGAGGAAAAATATTATCTGTACAGTGAGATTAAAATTAATAATCAACTCCAATTCCATTTGTGTTAAACTTCGTGTGTTTTCTCTTCAAGAGTGCCTTCTTTCTATATGTGGACTATATTTTATTGATGCTTCTTCAGTAGTTATTTAGAAATGTATCTATTATTGTTCATTGCACTAAGCTTGAACTGTAAATTACACCTTCTCAGAGAAGAAACAGCCCGTCTCTTCCTGAGAAGAATGCACCATGGCACTCATTTCATTAGAAACCCCTCTATTCACAATATAGTCGATCACATTTGTTAACAACCAATATTATGACTAATGAATCATTGGTTTAAGCATAAAACTTTATCTTCAGGAATTGTTTTTTTGCCACAGTAAATTTTGAAACCGTTTCCATATAGCTGCGATTTTATCAATGTATCTGAGTTGTTTCTATATTTATATATTTCTACCCTGGGATGGAATTCTCCTGAATTTGTGCTCTCTGTGTAATATTTTTTAAAAGGGGTTAAACTTTTTCATCTTAAAATGTCTTCCGATAATTCCATAAGTTAGTAGTGCAATTTTGCTGAGTATGAAGTGGAAGATTTGCAATTTAAAGTGTACAGGCATTTATTTATGTGATACTTATTATAGTGTAGTACTATACAGCATCAACCTAAACATTTTATTGGCTGTGCCCTCTTTGGATACTTCAGCCTTTACTCCCCTTTATTCTAGGAAATAAATATCCAGTGTGGTCTCCACAGAGGTTCTTTTAAGCTCCCTAGCATTTTAACATGGCTTTCCTTCTGGACAGAAGTTTAGGGCTGTACTAACCAGAGAACTGAAGGTTTTAACTCCATTTCAAGTGAGTGAACTGAATTTTCCATTTTATTTCAGCCAGCCTTCATGAATCTATTTCAGTAACCTCTTGCATTGTGAGTGATTCTCTTGGTTCCTCTGAATTGATGTTTCCTTCTTCTACAGAAAGAAACGATGATATAGTACAGATTTTATTGTGGATTGTAGGCTCTAGTTAATAATTAAATATCTGAAGGAAACTTTTATAGCCTATGTATTAAAGAGAAACAGAGGAGCATATTGGTGTGTTCAGGTGGTATCTTTTTGGACAATCCTTCCTTTCTCATGAAGTTGAGCCAGAAGTGATCAAACATTCTTCTCCTTCTCCCACCTAACTTTCCTCTACCCTCATACCCATATGATTGGTCCCAAAGCCCTCCTTCCATGTTCTTTCTGATTCTCTTCTCCGACAAAGCATATCCTTGTTTAAGCAAATACTTCAAGACATAAGATGTAATTCTAAATCTTCTTCTCCTTACTCTGGCGCCCTGAGTGCATGAAGCTGCAGTCTCCTATGAATGCAGCACAAGAGAGACTCAAACAGGATCTGCAGTGGTGGGAAAACTTTTGTGCTGACAAAGAGATCGATTTCTGAGCTTTTGAAATGTCCTTTTTTTAGGATGTAATACAAAACATAAGTATGGATCGTTACTTTTTCTGTCTCCTGGGGGCCTGCTTTGAACTTAGTACATAGAAGATGCTGTGCAGAAAATAAAGTTCTTGATTCCATCCATCCTCCTCCGTTGTTCTTCTTAGACATCCCCCACATACATAATGTCTATTCCTTGAATTTCTGTTTGCATTATTAGCAATTCTTGTCCTTCTGTTCCCCCTCCCCCTTCTCCTCCTCTTCTTGTTAATTTCTTTATATCTTAGGGGTTTTAATAAAAGGTAGAGAAAAACGTGTGGCTGTCTCAATTTCATTTGCATTGTTACCATTTAATTAAGCAAAATTGTACACATTCTCTAAGGAAAAACATCATAGAAATGTTTAATGAAATACAAATGATAGTACTGGGTGGACCCGTCTTTGAATTTCCTGTCAGTAAACATAGAGGACACTATAGCACAAATCTCCACTTTTCTGCCACCAACTGAGCTACTCTTCAAATTTGTTATGGACACATTGTTCTACTTACAGTTGATTTAATGTAGGTTGAGTACCTCAGATCCAAAATATCTGTCCCGAGAAATAATTTGCATAGGAATTAGTTTCTAGGAATATTTGCATATATGAAGTAAGGAATCTGGGGAATGGAACCCAAATTTTTGCAACATGAAATTCATTGTTTGCATATATCTATATCTTAAAGATAGTCTGAAGAAATTTTTATGTAGTATTTTTAAAATTTTATGTGATATTTTGATTGAAATTTGTCACATGAGGTCAAATGTAGAATTTTCCAATTTGTCAAAATTCACTGTTTGGGACTATTTTAGACTTGCAGATCAGGGATGTTCAACTAGTGACTATCTGAATATTTTAGCTTCAGTATCAGAGAATAGGAATTCTTGGGATCATAGAGGTGAAACGTAGTTTCTTGCACAGACCCTTCAGCCAGATCTCCCCTAAATCCACATTCTAGTGCTGGTACCTACAAACTGCTCCATTGTTCTGGTTCCTAAACGCCTGTATTTTTCATCACAGAAAGGAGAACATGAAAACATACCTTCGATGTACAGACACTGTCATGGTAAAATACAGGTATTGTAGGCAATTAATACAGTAAAACCTGACAGGAAAGTCTGACATGTTATAAATATTCAACATATGCTCTTTGCTTTTCTTAAAAAAAAAACCAGCTTTCCCTCTTGAATATTTTAAAAATTTTATACAACTTAAAGCCCAATTAAACACCTTTTATCTAGGATCTCTTCACTAGTCACTATTCTTCATATTCCAACCAAATTGTTGCCTAGGATATTCCTAAGGTTTTATTTTTTAATTTTGATATCTGTCAGAGTTGCTCAAGCGACCAGGGGAGCTGCATGACTTTTTCTTTTGCTTCTCTCTGCTGTGTTGTGGGAGTAATGTTATTGACTATAAAGTTTTCATGAAATTGCTCACTGTCATTTCCAGGACACCCACGGCAGTGATTAACCCAGCATGAAGAGTGCATCGCCAAATACCATGATGAGTTGTGTGCAAAACCTTAAAATAGTTTGCTTTCTCATCTCTAACCAATGCTCCCATTTGGCAGAGTGGGCTACAACCTTGCTGAGGAGTGGGTGGTGCAGAAATGCTTGAAAGATGCTCTGTTAAATGGATTCCTCATTCTCACCTGATAGTTATGATTCAAAGATGGCCTTTCAGTCTGGCTCATTTAACACACAGCTATCGAGCAAGAGGGCTGTTGGGAAAGTAGTTCAATCTACTCTCCAGCACTCCTCATAGGTGAGCATACCTGTCCTTAGGATTCTGGGACAAACAGGTGGGAATCCTGCTCTAGATGGTTGACAAGGTTATTGACTGACCTGGTTGGAGCAATGTCCTCCTTTTAGTGCTTGCAACTTCGACACCCTGGGCACCTCCTCAGACCTGAGTGATCTGGGACAGGTGGGGATCATACACAAAATAAAGCATCCACTTTCTCTTGATAACCAGGTCTATGAACTTAGCTAAGCATTCAGCCTTCCTAGGGCAGATTTTCATTTTATGATATGATAATGTCTTCCTCACAGTGTGGTAGGAATAAGATGCTATATTGTTATCAAAACCAGGCATGCTGTAGACTTGGAAGGCAGAGGCAAGAGGATCGTGAATTTAAGGCCAGCCTGGGGTGCACAGTGAGATTCTACTTTATATTTAAAAGATAAAACAATAACAAAAACAAAGCAAAACAACAGCAACAACAAACCCTACTAACCAGCCAAGCAAACATACTTTGTGCCCTGTGAATCACTGTCTGTCAGCTGATTTTGTCAGAAAAGCTATTGTTTTTTGGCCCCTATCAGCCTTGTTTATAGGATGAAATTTAAAAGGGACTATGGGTTTTTACCCAACTAGCTCTCAAATAATTGAAATGGAGACCTATTGTTTTTTTTTTTTTTTCAACAAGCTTTAAGTATAACAACTGAGCAGACATTCCTAACCTTCTATGCTATCTTAGCTATTTTTCAGCCATGTGCCCAGAGTTATTTGCATTTATTCTCCAGTTGCTTGCTCTGCTGTAGCTGTCTTTCCCTATGGAGAACTCTTGTGGCAATTCTTCCTCATGGTCAACCTCATTGGGACTGTCTTCTTTTTTCTCTACCTGGTGGCCCTTCACCTGAACCCTCACCTGTCTCATAGTTAACTCCTCCCTGAGACTCCTGGCTGGGATTGGAAGTCTAACCGTTCTATCTCCTCTGCCCAGTTTTTGGTGTTCATCTTTTTATTAACCAATCAGAGATCATTGGAGAGCATTCTTTACACCACATTGATTCTTCAATATTTATGACAAAGCCTATGTCTGGACTATAACTAGATCTCAAGGCACAGAAATCAGCATCTGAATATACAGTGCACAAGACCTTCCTCTAACACTACTCTGATGATTCCAGAACAGAGATAATTTTTTCAAGGCTTAAACTCTATATTCTGAAGTCTTCTTCAAAGCAGTGGCAAACATGAATTCAAAGTGAATTGCCTAGAAATTGGCAGAAGATCTGAAACTGGGACGTAGGGGTTCTTGCTTGTGCTTTGGTTGTAGGTTCCCATTTAGACCTTTTAACATGGCCTTACTCAAATCTGCTGTTCTAATATGCAGACTCAAGGACTGGTTTTCACAGAATTGGTGCTTCTTGACTCCTGCCTATAAGCTGCAGCACAGTTCAGGTATTATCATTCTGTGGCAATGGAGGTCATTCCCTGAGCTTGATCCTTTTCAGGCCTTATGTTGTTTCATTTTGGCCCACGTCATGTATTTCGTTCATTTAATAGTATGCTACTAATTAATATGCTAATAATTAATGGATTAATTAATATTAATATCTTATTTTTATATTTCTGTGCCCTTGTTTCCACATTTTCTTTTAAGAATAATAAGTTGAATAAGAGATGCGAAATCTGCCTGTGTTGTTAACTACTATAGCTGTACATGGAAGATTCTCTTTTTAAAATTTTTTTATTTGAACATTAAAAATTCCTTTTACTTTTTAATGTGCTGCAAACTAATTATTTTATATTTTATTGGTTATTTTATTTATTTACATTTCAAATGTTGTTCCCCTTCCAGGTCTCCCCTCCGCAAAACTCCCCTTCCCATCCCCCCCTTTGCCTCTAAGAGGGTACTTTCCCACCCACTCACTCATTCCTGCCTTTCCACTCTAGGGTCCCTCCTACACTGGGGCATCAAGCTCCACATGACCAAGGGCCTCCCTTCCCATTCTCAATCAACAGGTACAAAGTGAAAAAGCAAACTGATACTCACAGTTACAATCTATTTGTCACAAAACACAATGGCTTTCTATTTTGTAAATGAGAGATGACCCAGGTATAAATAACATAAACTTCTTGACATTAACATTATTTTCTTTATTTTAAAATCAACTTTTTTTTTTTTCAGTTCATAAAGGGGAAAAAAGATCAGAACAACATTGGGTTAGGTAATCTAAGAGGTTGTAGACTTTAGAAATGAGTGCAAGGGTGTGTTAGATCAAAGAGGAGGTTGCTCATAGGGAGGGTGAACTAATCTGGAACATATAACAGGTATAACAGCTCAATCGTTAGGTAGTGTGCAAAAACTGTTCTTCATCTCACAGAATTAATGCAGCTAAAGTAAAGGATGTGGTAGATTGCAGTTTCTCCATGATAGTAAGTTGCTGTGTGCCTCTTTATTTATTTTATGATGTTTTCTGACTTCAGGTCTGACTGGGCCATGGGGATATTGCCTGGCACTAACAGAGAAGGAACCGTGGGACTGGCAACAGAAGAATGGAGAAGAGAAGGGGAGGGGTGGGTAACTCCCGAGTTAGTCTGCTCCTTCACATGGTCTGCAGCAGATGTTATTTGCTAAACACAAACAGCTGATCCTTGATTTAAGGATAATTTGTTCATTATTATAGTAACCAGAGTCTGTAAATCTCCATTATAGACTGAGGAGAGTTGAAAAAAACAGAACATGCTAAAAGGGCCAAACCACTCCTCACATTTTTCTAGCTTCTCCTCCCATAAGATGAAAAGTGATAAGATGTACATTTTCAGAGACTTACAAGCAACAAACAGTTCAAGTTCTATATATTAGGTGTATTTTGGGTGGAAATTCTGAGTTACAGTTCTGAGTGGAAATTGGGCCACGCTTTAATCATCACCAGCAATAGGTTCTTATCCCGAGGTCTTTGTTCACTCAAGCTGCTTGAGAGCGTCTGACACCACCCACCTTCCTATTTCCCTGAAGACAATTAGGTAAGTGGAGTTTGCATAACGCCTCTGCAAGTCCCCGTGAAGCTATTTACACAGCTGCAATCATTATAAATAAATTACTTCATACATTTCAACAAATGAAATCATGTTATTTTACTCTGTCTGCCTTGTCTCTTCTTTGTGATGCCACACCACCAGTATGCCATTTATTTTTGCTTATTTGCTGAAATGAGATTTAAAGAACTCAATTAGTAACCAGGGGCCACAGTTCTCTCCATCCCAGTCTTTGGTTTTGCAGCTGGAGAGAAAACATTTTTGGAAAATAAAAACAGAGAAGGCACTGCTATAAAAGAACAGTGTGTGGTAAATTTTTGAATCACGTTATTTTTCTTTTGGCAGGTAGATGAACAAATAATTTTTATTGAATAAAAACTTGATTTTGTAGGAATGATATTCTTGGAATCTGTCTAAGTTACTGTTCTATTGTTTTGAAGAGTCATCATGACCAAGGCAACTATTACAGAAGAAAGCATTTAATTGCAGCCTTGCTGACTGTTTCAGCGGCCTAGTCCATTATGATGATGGGGAACATGATGGAAGGAAGGCATGATACTGGGGAAAGGCTGCCGTGGGAGATACTGGACTTGGCCTAAGCTTTTAAAACTTCAAATCCAAGCCCCAGTGAGACATCCTTCTGTAGGCCACACGTCCTAATCCTTTCAAACCATGCCATCCCCTAGTGATTATGTATTAAAATATATGAGCCTATGTGGCCATTCTTGTTCAAGCAATTTTAATGTCCTGTGTCCTTCAGAGTCATCAGCCCAGGATAGTCTATGCTACATCCAACTATTATCATTTCCTAATCAGAAAATGTGGAAGTTTTTATGTCTTGTTTCTTATAGCAGCCTAATGCCATTGCAATTTATCCTTATTGGTGCATATATCAGAAGTGTACACATCCTTATCCCCATTCACATACATGTTCAGGTGGATGTAGCCACACTACCCTTGGTTTAATGTCCAGGAATAAGACTTCTGTTTGATATGGCTAGTAGAAGCTAAAGTTTGTAAGAAATGACAGATTGTTTCCAGGATATAGATGTCATTTTACATTCCTAGCAATGGATGAATAACATAGTCATGTCTATCTCCTGCCCAGAACTATATTTTACACATTTCTTTTCCTAAAGACACTTTTTGAAGTTGTAAAAAGCCATCTGGCAGTATATTTTATTTGTGTTTTCCTTGTGACTAGAGATTTGAGCCACTGTATACTATTATTTGTTATTGGATATTTAAATTGTCTTAGTGGAGATAGAATACTTTATATTCTTTGCTCTAGTTCCACAGAAAAGAAATTGAGTCATTCTATGGTCTCAGTGTTTTCTTCTGTGTACACATTGAAAAGAGCTGAACGCCAGTGTTCATAACAGCTGTACTTAGTTCAAACCAGCATTATTCATAACAGACAATAGATGGATAGAGTCAAGCCAATCATCAACAAATAAGCAAAAATGCAGCATACACATGAAATGCAATATCATTCACTCTTCAAAAGAAATGTAACTCTGGCACACGCCTTGACATGGTAAATGTGGAAGGCATTATCCTAAATCAAATAAGCAAGAAACTGAAGGACAAGCACTGTGTGATTACACTTACATGAGGCACCTAGAAAAAGAAAGTTCAGAAGTTCTTTTTTTTTTTTTTTTTTTTTTTTTTTGTTTTTTCGAGACAGGGTTTCTCTGTATAGCCCTGGCTGTCCTGGAACTCACTCTGTAGACCAGGCTGGCCTTGAACTCAGAAATCTGCCTGCCTCTGCCTCCCAAGTTCTGGGATTAAAGGCGTACGCCACCACCACCCAGCAAAAGTTCAGAAGTTATGGTAGAATTTAGTGGATGCTAGTGTAATCAGAGAAAAGGAATTAATTATTTAATGAGCACAGAGTTTCTGTTTGGAGTCATAGAAATGTTCTGGAAATGAATAGCAATGATTATAACATTGTGAATATAGTCATTACCAATGAATCAAACAGCTTTAAAAGGACTACAATAGTAATTACATGCCATGAGTATCTTACTACCATCAAACAGTAAGTCCCTTATCAATTTCAAACTTGGATAGTTTTGACTTGAATGAGTTCTCTGTATACTCCAGATTCTAGACTCTTGTCAAATGCAGTCTCCTACCATTGAAACATTGAGAATCATTCTGAGAAAACTGTCAATATGTGGTTTCATTGTGCAAGTGTAATATATATACTAAGTAAATATAAGCTAAGGTTAGAATAGTGTCAGAAGGCAGTCTCATTACTTGGAATGAGTATTGTGTGTGTAACCCATCAATGACTAAAATGGCATTATTTAGTACAAGCCTGCAATGTAATTACTAATACGGTTAAAATTATATGGGCATTTTGATATTTGTTTTCTATATGGCTGATACCTCCTTTACTTTTTTTCAAATTCCTCTAATCTTCCACTATTGCCTCCATTTGAGAGTAAATTAAAAAGGCCACACCAACTTAACTCATTCATTACTAATTTTGCTGGTTACTTTTTAGTTGTTTTCTAAATGATCACGCTGGGCAGTGTCATTAACAACTAAAATAATACCAATTTATCTAGACTGATTTTATCATCCACCATTATTTTACTGCATTCAAAACTCTGCAATGTTCTCCATGTCTTATGCTGGTGCTATAGCAAATTAAGCATGTGTCCACCCACCTAGATTTACAGTTATTGCTTTATCTAGTTAGTTTACTATCACAAGGTAGAAGAAGCAAGAGATCCAAATAGGAAACACTATTACATACATTTACCTACATTGTTACTTTTACTATGCTTTTTATTCCTTTTGGGTAGATTTGAGCTTCTGTGTCATGTTCTTCGATTGTATCCTGAAGAACCCTCTTTAATATTTGCAACAGGTCATCAATGCTGAGGCCAAGCTTGCTTGGTTACATTGGAACATCTTAGTTTTTCTTTTGTAACTTTAAGAATATTTTTCTCACATACAGTGCTTCTTTATCAATCTATTTTTAGATTTTTTATTAAAAATTTTTATGATGCAGTGTGTTTTGTTCAAGCCACTCCAATGCCTCCCTACCTCTTTACCCAACTTTATGTTCCTTCTCTTCCAAAAATAAAAAAGCAATAAATATAAACAAACAGACAACAAAAAGAAAAAAAAATCAAGAAACAAAAGGCCAACAAAACATAAAAATGAAAAGTAAACTAAATGGCCAAAAAGAAATAATACCCAAACAAAGTAAAATTAATGATCAATATCTTGCTTAACCCACATCAGAGAAATTTCTTGCAGTTGACAGGAAGTAACATAGAGACCCACAACTGGTCAATGTATAGATAGTGAGTGACTTTAAAGTACTCAGCACTAAATAAGATGGCTTCATCAAACCTTTCATCTTGCGGCTCAAGAATCTAGGCAGAAAAGATTAGAATATCATAAGAGCCAGAGGTGGTAGTTGAATCCACGGAAACTGTGTCTTCCATGGGCAATAGGACTGATGTATGTATGAGTTCACAGACTAGGGCAGCACACACAAGACCTGCACAAAGGTTCAAAGCAGATGGGATCCTAGCATGAGAGAGGGATGTGGATATGGGCTCCAATCCTAACCAAGAAGCCATTTGCAATTGATAGCTGCTGACAAAGGGAAAATCCATTTTCTCCAATGGAGTGTCTCTTGGTACACCAGCCACACTAGGGCAGGTCACATGCGAGGACACAACACAAGACAATCTATATTGATCATTTTGAAGAGAACTAGCTATTAATCTATTTTTTTTTTTAAAGAATGGGTTTTAAATACATTATTGAAGTTAGCATGCAGAAGAATGGGCTATTGATGATACTTTAATGAAATGAGTGAACTGAGAAAGCCTTGGGTGAATGTGTAAGAAGCAGATGAAGTGCTAAGTGAATGTGTCTTGTGGACCTGATTATGTTCATGACATTGACCTTAGATTGATGGGAATAACAGAGCCTTTCTCTGGTCTGTGTGTAAAACTAGACTGCAGTCTGAGAATACTCCCCTATTGAGACTAGGCAATTCCTTCCCTTGTTCCTCCATGAGAAGAAGCTGGAGGTGCCTCACTGAGACTCCCCATTGCTGCAGTAGTTAGCACTGCTCTACCAGAATAAGCGTAGTCTGTCTCGTCCCAGTATTTCTGTGTGTGTTTGTTTTATCTTAGTTTTCTTGCCATCCCAGTCAGGTTTCCAGGACCAAACCATCTTGGATGTGGCATTTCTCTGAAGTTTCTTTCAAGATTTGTTGTCTTTGGGTATCAATAGCCTTTTGTATGTGCTTATTTTGGGGCTCATTCTGTGAGAGTTTTATGGATATTTAGATTTCTGCCTTTTTCATATTCGTGAAGTTTCTTATCAGTTTTTTTATTGGTTTATTAAAAGAAGGGTTACTTTCCCATTTATTGTTTTTTTTTCTTAAATGTTGAACTGTCTTTGCATATCTGAAATAAAACCTCACTTGTTTCTGCAATATAAGCAACAAAAGCTCTTTTATATATTGGTGGATTCAATCTGCTAAAATTTTGTTCTGGATTTTTGTTTCTCTACTCAGGGAGACATCAGGCCATAGTTTTCTTGATCTGACTTTGATACAGAGGTGGTGAAGTTTCATAGAATGGGTTAGAAAGGATTTCTTATTGTCTGAGTGGATCGTATAAGACTGATACAGATTTTTCCTTGAATTTTGGTTAAATTCATCAGTGATCCCATGTGAGAATGATTTCAGTTTTGAGAGATCCTCCTCCTTCTCCTCTCCCTCCTCCTACTCCTCCTCTTCCTCCTCCTCCTCCTCCTCATCCCTGAACAAGTCTTATATCATTCAACTGCTTCCAAAACCCTCCTTGGTAGTTATTATTTATTTATTTAATTTACTTAAAAAATAGCCTTACTGAGAGTAACTCATCCTTGGGTTTGGTTTTGCTAATTTGGTCTTTCAAGAAAATCAGTTACTTTACCTGTGTTATCAAATTCCTTGGAAAATTTGCATATTAGCATTTTTTCTGCTTTTAATACCTTGTGTACACATGCCTGTGCATGTGTATTTAAAGCGCCCAGTAATTTATAGATAGGCAAAAACTCTCTTGGCTTCACCTATGAATCTAACATCTTATTTTTAAATCAAACTATCTTAACAAGATTGGCTTATTTCACTCCATATAACAAACATGTAAAACTCATGCATACTACTGGGAACCTTACCCTGGAATGACTGGTAGCTAGCTACCTGGAAAAAGCATGTAAAGATAGCTTTGAGACTGACTTAGCCTACATTTAGGAAACAATGCCTCTTCATATCTGTTCCATCAATTGAGTGAGTTTAAACTCTGATTAACCCAGACATGGATAAATTACATTCATCTTGACTCCAGATGGCAAATGTACTTATGAATTCTGGTACTTGACTGCATGGCTGTTCCATTGAAGTTGTACGCAGCTGTTAAGTGTTGATGTTATATTATATATGAGAGAGAAATACAAAATGCCTGCAATGTGAAAAAAATTTTTTCAGTATACTTTCTGTATATATTAATGCTGATATCCAGCCCTGAAACAGGATAATCCTGTTACACTTGATTCAATAATTATCCCTACTTGAGCAACTAGCCATACTGATACATAAATTATATGAGAGATTATTTCACCAGTGGCTACTTAAATTACAAAGTCTCTTGGTTTTTAAAAAATTGTTTGAGACAAATCTGTCGCTCTGGTTGGTTTGAAATTGTTAATAACCAAAGATAGCCACGAACTACTGACTGTCCGAACTTTGACTCCAAAATCTTGAGTTCAGATCCTTCTTAATTCTCTACCCACCCAGCTCTAAGGCTCATTCCTCTCTCTCTCTCTCTCTCTCTCTCTCTCTCTCTCTCTCTCTCTCTCTCCCCCCTTTCTGTCTCTCTTTCAAAACAAACAAACAAATAAGCAAAAACAAACAAACAAATCTGTGATGAGAATTAAAACCAAATTAAGCAATGAAAACCCGAGACACATACACACAAAACAGAACCCATAAAAACACAAAATCCCAAACCATAATATACAAGCAAAAGAGCAGAAGGACAAAAAATTAAAACAACAAAGCAAACAAAGCAATATGAGACAAAAAAAAAACAATCTACAAAATTATGATTAAGTTTGTTTTGTGTTGAACATACACTGCTGGGCAGAGGGCCTACCCTGATGAATGGTTAACATACCCAGTGAAACTCCACTGGAGAAAGCTAATGTTTCTCTGTAAGTGGCTATCAACTGGAGATAGTTTCTTAGTTAGGATTGGGAGCCAATGTCCACTTCCCCCTTTCCACACTAAGATCATGTCTTGCTTGAACCAGTGCAGGCCCTATAATTCTTTATGTTCTATTTGTATCTAAGCTCTTAGAAAAACTATAAAAATAGTTTGAAGCGAGTATTTATTGATAGATTAATGAGCTAAACTTACTGGAATTGTCCTAGAGAGTTACTTTGTGCACTGCGAAGGCTCCTAGTCACATGACTTGAACTTTAAACTGATATGCTAAAAAATTAAATATCCTTTCTCAGCCACATGCATTATCTTCATTTTTAGTATTCAGGAGCTATGTGCATCTAGTAACTTCCAAACAAAACCATACAAATGTGAAAGAATTCTACCCTCACACAAAATTCCATTAATACCCCAGCTTCAGAAATTGGAAGGAAAATGCTTGATAACCTCATTAAGTAAAAATGTAATTTCAGGTACATTTTCTAGCTAACTATTTTTATTACAACAGACACATTTATGAAGGGGAAACAGAACAAAGCTTGAATGTAGCCTTTATAAGCTTTGAGGTCAACACAAAAGACTGAAGTTAATCCCTCTTTTTAGGGAAGCAAGGGCCAACTCAAACAAATGGAAAGCGCTAGTGCACAATCTTCTGACTTTTCACAAAGTTCATTTTCCTTAATTAATTTTTTTCCAGTAGGATACAGTTACTACTGTGCAGCTCATCGAACTGAATTCGTGATAATGCTCATTCCGTATTACAGGTGGCCTGGGCAGCTCGATTTCTGCCAAAGGAGAGCACAATGAAGTAGCAGCACCTTCCATAGGTTGTATGTTTACTTATCTTTTGATTATCAATCAACTTCTGTTCCATAGCTTCTAACATACAGAAGAGAGCATCCCACAACCACGTATATCATGAAGAAAACTGAGAAAACCCCAAGTCTCTGAGAGTATGCACACTCAGATGGCTTAGTCATTAGCCTGAAGCTAACCACTGCACTTGAGGTTTCTTTGTAACAGTAGCTAATAGTAATCCAACGGATGTGAGAGCATTTATAATCTTGTATAGGAACTTTCAGATTTAGATGTTAGAAACAGGTTTTTTGATTTGTCCTTTGGATTGTAAATATTTCATAACTATTGACTATTAGAAAAATAACTTTATTTTCCCCTGAATAAAACTTTACTTTTATCCCCAACAAAATTGCTTCTTGATTTTCATGCATCTTTTGCCTTTGGTGGATTCACTGGAAATAACATCTGAGCTACCGAGTTTCTACATTTATTGAGAAGTTTCAAGAAAACAGTGTAAAATGCTTGGGAAAGCTGACGGGGAGAAAGCCAAGAAAATCATGAATTCTGCTGTAATTTAGCTTTGGCTTCACTGCCCCAGGAGTTCTAGAGTGGAATGCTTCCTGCTGAGCCACCAGCACGGTTCCCCCAGTATTTGAGTTTGGATGTCCCTCATTTGGTGAGTGATAAGACCTCTCAGGCATTTACAGGATTCTAGCCTTTACTCCATTGGTGTGATGCTCTGCTGTAGAGAGCAACTGTGAGCTGAGAGCAGCTGATACCACCATAGCTGAAGGAAATACAGTCATCTACATGAGTTTTGATTGAATATAAAATATTTGGGGAGTTACTCTGCATAATAAATGTACAAGGACAAAGGATTCTAAGAACAGCTGTTCTCAGGAATAGCAGAAAACGGGGTCCCAATTCAAATAGGGGATTCAATGTGTAGTACAAAGATAGATGGCCTTTGCATCAAAGTTTCTCAAGGACATGTTAAGTAACAAGGAGAAAGATTCTGGGATTCCCTGTTTTTATTCTGGTTACACAGCGATAATGAAAGACAAGTATAGCTATTGGTTTACAACTGATCAAATAGTACTATAAATGCATACTTCTTTAGAATATGACTTGGGACACAGTGGGAGACACAAGGGTTACTCTTTTTATTAAAGTAAAGCTAAGTCCTGAAATGTGAGTCAAGGAATGCTAGGCACAGAACAGGAGAGTATGATAACAAGGAAGCCTTCAGGCAAGTGTTTCAGAATGAAATCTTATTTCTAACAGGGCACGCATTTGCCTTAAATTATTTGTGCCTCAGTTTCCTCGTATTTAAATTTAGAATAATAATTGTTTCTCACAGAATTGAGCTGAAAATTAAATGACATACTCCTTATAAGACTTTTACTGGTTCCTATGTCATACTATGATTTCAATAAAATATGTTGTTGTCATTCTACATTAAAGAATGAGGGGCTTTTTCACAGATTAAGAGCATTTCATTGGAGTTGGTCCATTGCTAGTTTTATGATATGAGTGCAAAGATATAGAGATATATAAATACTGAGCTGGGAAATTAGTACTGTGCAAAAGTAAAATGATTTACCTTGTTCCTGTAGGCATCACAGATCCACTGAATAGTGAATATGTTGCAGAATAAGAACATAGTATCTGTTAACTTGTGCTGTATGATAAAGTGACCTTAAATTACTGCCTTAAAACAAAACCCATTGAGTTAGCTCAACGTTGAGTAATCTGAAGACTTTGCCTTGGATAAACTGATAAATATGATAAAATTTTCAGGAGACACATAAGCTCTTTCAAGATTGTGTCTATGCTTCCCATTCATATTGGCAACACTACTGGAGAGGATTGGCTGGTGTAGGTTTGTAGCTCACTGCTCCTCTACCTTGTGATCTCATTCACTGGTAGGCTATCCCCAGGCTTGCTGGCCCAATAGAGGCAGGGAGCAGATAAAAAATAATAGCAGAACTATTGTGATCCCAGGGTTAAAGTTACACAGTCTTGCTGGAGAAGCATTTTGTTTATGGAAGCAAACCACGGGGTTTAGACATGATGAGAGGGCATGTGGTTGGTGAAGTTACAGGAGAAAGAGCACGCATACAGGAAGTGACTAACTGGGGCCCATGGTGTAAAGAACCTAGTCAACTCACTCAGTTACTTCATTCACAAGGGTGGGCAGACATTGAAGCTATACCATTGGCATCCACATCAGGGGTTAGTGTGTAATGTCCTGATGAAGCTGTTGAGAGAGATACAAGGTGAGGAAGTTCTCCCAGAAAGTGTTGTGTATTGGGTAAAGTCCAAAGTAACAGCTGCACAGGCCTCACATCTCTTCCTTACGTGCTGACTCCATTCTTGTAGATATTTCCCTGATTGGAGCTGGGCCTGTGAGGCAATGTGGCTGGAAAAAGTCTGGGTCACTTAGTGGGCAAAGAGAACTTATTATTTATGTATATTTAAAAGAGTCACAAGGTACCAAGACAAGAAAATTTGTTGCTGAAATGAAAAAGTAATTTTAGTATATAAAATTGGAACATTCTCAACAGCAACATGACCAAACAAAACCCTAATGGTATTATAGCTATTTAAGAAGCCAAAAAGTAGGGCAGTAGTGATGCAATTATATTTTAATAATTCTTTTAAAATAAAAAGAAAGCCAAGGAATTGATAGAATCTTAATAGATGTACTAAAGTAAATAGATAACATTGACAGTTATTGTATTTTTGATAAAGTAAAAAGAAGTGTTTAAAGCTTTTCATTACACCATATGATTGATATAATTTATATAAATATAGATTTCTAGATAACTACTCTTAGTATAGGAAATACATTTTATCAAAGACCACTAACCTATAAGACAATGAAAATCCTATGTTAAAAGGAGACTAATGGTTATTTTATACTGTTATTGAACTGAGAAGCTAAACTTTAAATATTTAAGTGTTTTGGTTTCATTCTTTTACTGTGCTACAACACTTGACCAAAGACAGCATGGCGAGGATTTACTCTTCCAGGTCACAAAACATCACCGAGATGATCCAGGACTGGAAGCATGGCTTTTTGGCCCACTCTCTGGCTCATGGGTAGATAACTTTTGTACATACTCCAGGAATACATGTTCAAGAAATGACACTGCTCACAGTTGCCTGGGCCTTCCTGCATCAGTCAAGATGATCAAGTCATTCTCTCATAGAAATGACCACAGACCAATCTGATAAAGGCAAAACTCAACTGAAACTTGTTTTTCAAGTAGTTCTAGGATGGGATAAGTTGACAGTTAATGCTAAGAAGGAAACTAGGATTTTTACATCAAGCCCCATGTTCGAATTTAGATGCATAGATGCAGTTATAACAGGTTATAACCAACATGATCTCTATAAGATATACATAAAATGACAAGAGAGGTGGTGACGCTTTACAGATGTGTCTGACTCCTTAACCTTAGCTTGAGAAAACCTGAGCCTGCTCTAAGAAGATTCTCTTTGTTTGTTTGTTTGTTTGCTTGTTTGTTTATTTTCAAGACAGGGTTTCCTTGTGCAGCTTTGGATGTCCTAGAACTCACTCTATAGATCAGGCTAGCCTTGAACTCAGAAATCTGCCTGCCTCTGCCTTCTCCAGTGCTAGGATTTAAAGATCTGGCAAGAACTCACTTTTATCCTGACCTCTTTATAGTCTGCTTTTTTATATTCCCCTCTGGATCCAAATGATAAGATCCATTAGTCTTGTCTTTTCCTAGGAATATATATCACTTGTGAGCCTGCCATTGTGTAGGGTACTGCAGCCTTGGGTCTGTTCCCTCTGTTTTCAGTCTTATGTCATCTTAGGGATGATTTTCATATCCTGGGACAGGACTGGTCTAGAATACCTTGCCTGGATCCCTTGAATAACTTACTTCAATTCTTTGGACAATAGATTACCCAGTTGATAAATAGAAGTTTAGCATAACTAGATTATTGTTCTTGGGGATTTCACCTATAATTTTCTAGGAGATTGGTAAGAAGTATTTTTAATCAGTAAAAATAATGAATTAATTTATCTTTAAAATGGAGGAAAAGCATAAAATTTAGTTATCTGATTCTATCCTTTCTCAGTTTGGCCAACTATTGTTGATCTATAAAATGAATGGAATTGAACTATGTGTTCTTTTGGGATGTCCAGAGGTTGAAGCTGAGGGGGAAAATCCTGTTAGGTTCATCTAGGAAGGGACCCAAGTTCTGCAGTGTTAGGGAAGGGAAGGGGAGAAGGCTAAGGCAGTGAACACTTACAGAGAAGACTGCAGCAAGGTGAAAAGCAGGCCCACTATCTCCAATCTAAGAGGAGAGGGACCTGAGGTCTTTAACACTCACTGCCATGAGCCTTAGTTCAAGGACCACCCCTAAGAGATGCTGTCTCTCTGACACATCCCTGAGCCTGTGTGTCAGGACAGGCTTCTACAATCAGGCAAAGCTACACAAATGGTATCCATGGAAATAGCAAACACTAAGGAATTATGATCTGTGACTTAAAGCATCTGCTGTGGACTTCTTTTTTATAAACTTTTTACTCCAGAAACTCTTACTCTGTTGTCCAGGCTAGCCTGAGTTGTTTGGCACTTTCCTTTGAACAAAAGCATTCCCGCTGAATTGACACGTTTCTTCCTGAGATTCAGGAGATGAAGCAAGTCACATTGCTAGAACATACATGTGAAAGATTCTTGAAAGCCCTGCCTCGAGCTGTATAAAAAGGGACAAACATCTGCAAAAGGAGTGGTGAGGAGAAGAGGGGATTCGAACAAGCCCACACTGCAGAGCAAAGAGATATCCAGAGTGGAGCTGCCTACAAGCTGTGCAGAAAGCCCCAGAGCTATCTTTAGTGAGTCTTCACAGACCTTGGTGTGGGCTTCTCAATGATATAGCTGCTTTTGAGTCCTCCATGTACCTGTAAGTAACCCCTCTTCCATACTCCTGTTAGTAACCCCAATAAAAACCCATTGGTTCACAAAATTGGACTTGGTGAAGCCATTCTTTTGGTCTGTTATGCGTTCTTTTTCCTGAGTAAATAGCCATGTGTGTTGTGTCTTCCTAGGAAATGTCTGTCACACCACAGCCTACAACTTGAAATCATCCAGAGCCAGCCTCCAGAGTGCCGCCTTGCATGTATATATTGCCATGTCAGGCAGGCTCACACATGTGATGATTTTGTTGTTGTTTAATAACTGTTCATATTCTCTAATGGTCTATAAATAAGTTATCAGACAGATTTTATATGGGGTGGAGAGATGGCTCAGCAAATAAGAATATATTCTGCTTTTACAGAGGATCTGAGTTCTCTCAGCACCCACATCTGGTAGCTCCAGCTCCAGGGACTCTGACAGCCTCCTCTGCCCACTGATGACAGAATATGCACAGAGGCATACATAAATGAACATTTTAAAAATACATAAACCAGTCTTTTAAAATGAGGACCTTGTCATTTCAAGGGCTGGGAGCATATATATGCGTCAGTATTCTCTTTTTCCTGTGGCTCTGACTACCAGCCCAGAGAACCTCTCAGAAATGAAAGGGCCTCTGGTAAAACAGGATAGGTACAGGTTATTTAGATCCTTGAGGACCCTTGCAGTTGTAGTACTATGGCTACCATTTTTGCATCTAGCTGCTTTCTGCCTTCTGCTGGGCCTTTATTTTTAAAGCAAATATTTTAAAACTCATAAAAAAACATTTGAATTTCAGCAGTGATAAGAAGAGGGGGAGAAACACTCATGGGTAGGGGTGGGGGAAGCACAACAAAACACTGTTACCCAACAGTGCATTGGATAGCTATTTAAAACCCACAGTGGCCATCCAGAGTAGGGTAGCCATAGCAACAAACCAGAATATTATCCCTGAGAGTGAGGACCCACTGGAGGAGGACAGACAGTGCTGAGGACAGGGGTCTCGAGCAAGTATGCTTTCCCAGCACAGCTCTGCCTCACAGACTGAAAAGGAGCAGCTTTAGCTGAAGCCGTGAGTCTCCTCAATGAACACAGAATATATCTATAGCTTTGGCAACCTCTGTGGAGAACAGAAAGTTGGCTTCCTTAGAGATAACCTAAAATGAAGCGTAGTTTTAAAAATATCTTTGATCGATTTCACATTTCGAGGCATTAAAAAACAAAAAACAAAAAACCAGACAGAAGACCACATGGAAGCTGTGGGTGGAAGCTGTGATTGTTCCTTTTCAAGCAATTCCTTTGACTGCTATGCATTAGAGCTCTGATCCTGTGATATTCACATGAAGTGATGGAAGATGCATGGAGCCAGTTTGGTGCCTGCCTAGCCCCTTCTGTCCGGCTGGTGTACCAGCTGCACTGGGGGTGGAGGCTGGTGCCTTCCAGCTGCTCTTTGTAGAAATGTGCCTCTCCTGGAAATGCTTATGAAGTCCTACTGTGATCCAATGACTGGGTCATAAAAACTTGGCCTCTTGCCTCAATTCCAGGACATAACCTGGTCCCCAACAAACTTTCCTGTGATATCAGCCTCAAACCAGATTATAAGAAAATGTTTTCTGTCTTGTTTTTCTCTGTTCTATTTTATCTCCCCGAATTCCATAAAGATGCTTTTAAGTATCCACAGTCAGTAAAATGCCTGCAGGATGCTCACACTTTGAAGACTGGCTCCTATGTAATCCAGTCTCAAACTGACATCTTGGGATTCATTCTGGGAACAAGACTGAGTCAATCTGACTTCCATCTGTGGTCCATTACCTGGGAACTAGTGGCTTGTACTCTCAGGGAAGATGTTCCACACTGGTAGAGTTGCTGGCTTATGAGTGCATATGATTTTTTTTTTAACATCTGAACATATACCATTACACAGCTAATATTTTCACTCCTATTTCATTTCCCTCTGTAGATCATGCCATCAATACATTATACCAATAATCTTTCCCATCAAAGATTATTTTTCTAGGTTACCCAATTGAAGCCATAGTTTAACACTTGAGGGAGAATGAAGATATGTCTTTTGTAATGTTATCCACCAAGTCTATTGATATCTGTTCCAAGTCACTCCTTGTCATTTGCAAAAGATTACTGATGACAGAGATCTCCTTGATGCTATGATCTGAATCATCTCATCTATGGACTAAATTACCTATGAGACAAAGGTCAACTCAGCTGTCTAAAGAGCTATCTCTACCATTCATTATGTGCTCTGATTTGGGAATGAATGAAAAAAGATCAAAGACTAAAGGATTTATGGTTAGTGTGGGGCATTTTACACATCATCATAAAACTTTTAAGATTATGTTTCTAAAAGAATGAGTTTTTCATCCATTAGAGTTTTTTTGTTTTTGTTTTTATTTTATTTTATTTTTTTCATTTTGAGGGCCCTTCCTTTAAAGCTCTAACTCCTTCATGCCAAATAGAGAGAGGTCCTGCTTAGTTCTTTTTCTGGCCTTGGGCACCTGCATTCTATGTCCTTACCTAATAGGGCCATCTTATCCAGAGGTGGAGGTGGGTAGGGGGTTATCCCTTTGTCCCCTAACCTCTCAGAGGCAGTCATGAACAACTAATGATGTTGGAATTACAAAGCCTACGCACTGGCCTCTAGCTGAAACCATCCTGTGGAGAAATTCATTGTGTAGCTGAGGAGTCTGAAAGGAGCCAGATTCCAGCTGAGACCACGCTGCTGATCAACTCTTTTCCAGCTCTCTCTGGCTTCCCTTACTCCCTTGCCAGTTTGTCCTGGCATCACTCCTCAATGAATCTTTTGAAAGGAGCTTACCTGTGAGGTTTTGTATCTAAGAGCCATTGCCATGCTGGCATCTTAGGAAGTATAGGGCCACAAAGAAAAGGTAGGTCTGGGAAATGACCACCATTACTAATTTGTTCCACTGTAGGCTGAAGGTTCTTGGTGTAGGAAAAATTGGATTTTATTCCATTTTCCAGTCTCCCAAATATGTCTTCAATATGTGGGAACAAAGAGAAGGGCTACTAGTGCTTTCTTTTTCAAGAAGTTGGAGAATTGGTTTCGTTCCCAGCTGTATCCTTAGTGTTTGACATAGGGAGTCCTCAAGTATTTGTTGAATGTAGCTGAACAAATACATCATCGGTAGACTTTTCTATTTCTGAGCACACTTGGGATACAATAAAGATATTAAAATGGCAGGCTTAAGGGACAAAAAAAAGAGATTAACCTACTTTTAGCTTTATTAACTTTGCTTCTGCAATCTTTCCAGTGAAGTGGGGCAAGTCTTATTAAATGCTAATTATCTTCACTATTCTTTTGCATTCTGCTTGTTTTGTTCTTGAGAGTGTGTTTCCCACAAAGAAGTTAACTTATTCAACTCAAATATTTATCATACATGAGTTCAAAAAACTACAATTTCTGAGCACTTCACCTTACTGAATTCTAAATGCCATATCAAAAGCTGGTTTTGACATTTATTCAGATCAGCTGAGTTGTACTTCACTGAAAGGACTTAAGACATCTAAGGAATCCACCAGCCTCTGTGTGATGTGACAGGCAGGGTAGAATCCCAGGAATCTTGGACTTTACATGAGGTTAATATCTAGCAAAAATTTTTGGTAATATCTTTTTTTTTTTTTTTTTTTGGTTTTTCAAGACAGGGTTTCTCTGTGTAGCCCTGGCTGTCCTGGAACTGACTCTGTAGACCAGGCTGGCCTCGAACTCAGAAATCTGCCTGCCTCTGCCTCCCAAGTGCAGGGATTAAAGGCATGCGCCACCATTGCCTGGCCTTGCTAATATCTTTATTAGTAATAAAATTTACACATTGTTTGACAGATGAAAATTGAATGAAAGTGAATTCAGAAGGGTATGTGTGTCTTCTGATTTCCTCTGCACTGCCTAAGTTAGTTGTCAAGGTTGGAACTTAGAGCAAGTTCAACATTTGAATGCCAAAGAACTCAGTTGATCCCCTAACTCTATTTTTGTTTTCTTTAAACTTTATTATTATTTTGTATGGGTTTTAAGGGTGTGATAAGTAGTGGTCAGCACATTCACACTGATGTGCACAGAGCCCTAGAGCTATTATTGATTTGTGAGTCTACCACCTGTCCCACACCCCTGCAGCTGCATCACTTTACAGGCTCACCAGTACCACAAACACTTCTGTATTTTGCCATATCTGTGTGATTTTCCTTATATCTATTCTAATGACAATGAAGTGATACCTCGGTTTGGTTGTGAATTGCATTTTTTGATTGTTAGTGTTATACATATATACATACATACATACATACATACATACATTGATCATGTGTATATGTTTGCAGAGAAGCAACTACTCAAGTCCTTTACACACTTTTAATTGGGTTGTTTTATTTGTGTGGGTGGGGGATAGGTGGGTAGAAAAATTTGTTCATACACTCTAGTTTTATCCCTTATCAAATATATAATTTGAAAATACTTTCTCCTATTCTGTAAGCTTTCTCCCCCCACTTTGTTGCTTGTGTATTTTGAAACTCAATTTCTTTACATTTAATATATAATCTTATTTGTCTAGTTTTGCTTTCCCTGTGTGTGTGTATGTGTGTGTTCATGTGTATATAGGTACACATGTGTGTACAAGCCAGAGGACAACCTTAATATTCATTTTTAAAGTGCACCCACCTGGCCAATACAGAGTCCTTCATTATACTGAGACTCAACAACTAGAAGAAGTTGGATTTTCAGTAAGTGTTATGAAATATAATGCAGTGGCAGATAGGGGCAAGGGGGTACCTGGTGGACCCATGCCAAGGTGTCCCATGAGAAATCATACCATGTGATAGACGTGGTATTAAGGATGTTATTTGGAAGGGAGGGGAGTTAGGGACCTGGAGAAGGGGTAGAGGCAAACAGACAGAGCCATAAGGGTAGAAGAGCAGGGACAGACAAGGACAGGAAGAAAGAGAGGATAGCCAACTAGAAACACGCAGTAACAGAGAGAGAAAAAGGAAGGGGAAGGGGGAGGGCTAGGGTAGCAAGAAGTACTCTTATAGGCTGTATGTGGCAGAGGTTCAGATGATGATGCAGGTTGTTGCTTGGTCCCTGTTGCTAGATCCCAGGGAAGAGCCTAGTGAAATCACTTGCAAGCCAACAGCAATTCCTATGGATCTGCCTATCTTGTTTTAGCTTTGTGATTATAAGCAGGAGCTGCCATAAACAGTCTATTTTATATTTAGGCTCAAAAAAATTTGTTATGGATGTTTTTAATCAATATTTTCTTCTAAGTTTTCTATAGCTTTAGGTCCACACTTAGGTTTTTCATCCATGTTGATTTAATTTTTAAATATGTTGGGCAGTAACATTCTCACCTCATTCTCTTTGACGTGAATGTTCAGTTTTCCAGTACCAATTCTAAAGACAGTTTTTTTCTCAGTAAGTTATCTTGGAAGCCTTGACAGACAGCACCTTGACCATACACACAAAGGCATTTTTTTTTCCTGGGATTTCTACTGTTTCCTTGCCTATCTTCATGCTAGAACTATGCTGTATTAATTACTATTACTTGAAATATGTTTTGAAGAAAAGAAACGTGATAGTACCATTTTTGATCTTCCTTTTAACATTAATTTATGGATTTGAAATTCCATATTAATTTTGAGATGCTTGTTTTAATTTCAACAATAAAAAACTACTGGTATGAATTCAGCAGTGGTGTATTTAACAATGAGTGTTATGGCCCAACATTGCCTTTTCTGATTAGGATTGCTTTGGTTAGCTGAGACTTTTGTGCTTCCATCTTTTCTTTTTTTTCTACTTCTATGAAGAATGACATTGAAATTTTGATGGTAATTTTATTGAATCTATATTTATTCATTTTATAATATTAATTATCCTAGTCTTTGAGCATTGGGTACCTGAGAATTTTCTGTTTTCTTTGATTTCTTATTTCAGTGTTTTAAAGTTTGCATTATATAGGTCTTTCACCTCCTTGGTAATGTTTTATCCAAATACATACATATCTCTATCTCTATCTATCTATCTATGGTTATAGTTATTATAAGCATTATCATTTGCCTTTTTCTTTCTCATCAAATTTATTATAGGTATATAGGAAAAAAATAACTTGACCTTATTTAGGACTGAACTTTACATGGTCTCTTCTTGTTGTCTGAACTTTTATCTGTTATGGGTCTCTCTGCCATATACTGAAAGATAAAATTTTTCTGATGAGGCTTTATAGATGTGCTAATCTATGGTTATAAGAATAAGTCATTTAAAGTTGGCTTAATATAATATCCATTAAGCAGAATAATTGTAATAGCTTCCTCCCTAGGGTCTACAACCTGTCTTAGTTCTTGGTCCTAATGATGTTTTCAGATATGAGTTAATTATGTGGAGCGAGACTTAAAGCTAAGCAAAAGGTGACCTCCATGCCACTATTGTACTACTGGGCATGTCGTGCCAGGCCAGTCTTTACATCCTTAGCCATGAGAAAATATGGATTAATACTTTGAAATTTCATCTTAATCTGGTCAGAATGGGTAAGATTTTAAAAAATACAGTAAATGAAGGCATGGTTATGTGTAACGACCCGGTCCATTCAGTTCCGGTCTGGAGCTGCCCCACGTTCGGGGGCCACTTTGTTCCCACCTGGACCTGCTGCTCTGGTCCTCCGGTCAGGGTCTAGCAAGAGAGAGAGTGGGGATGGAGGGGCGAGAGACTCGAAGAATGGAGACAAGACAGAGTCTGATCAAGTCTCGCTTATTGAAAGGAAATCCTGGGTATTTATACCCTTTACCACGTGCCTTTCCCTAGTGGACAAGCGTAGCTGAAGGCACTAAGTCATGTGTCTTGCAGCGTGGAGACCACATGCGCCTAGCTAGCTGTGTGGAGACCACGTGCACCTTGCAGCTGGGGGCACTAAGCAGCAAAACAAGAAGTGTGAGAAAAATGAGATGTTTATCAGAGTGTGCTCAGCTGTTGTAGACTATTGAAAACAAGTCTCTTGTCAGGGTATATGGCTTGAGATGGCTGTACGTAAAGATGATAGCTGCTCTCTGTTAGAAGTCAGCTCCCAACAGGTATGGAGAAGGGAACTAATCAATCACTGTTGATAGGAGTACAACGTGGAAACTGTTGGCAATCAGGTACCTCCCCCAACAGCCTAAGGGGACCCTGTGACAGTGGGGCCATCAGGCAGCCCCATGGCCAGTCCTAGGGACCTGGTGACCGTGGGACCATCAGGTACCTCCATGGTCAGCTCCAAGGGACCTGGTGACAACAGGATACATCACCATTAACTGCCCAGATGGAAATATCCCACTGTTGTCTCTGTTGCATGTTCTCCTGCACAATGCACTAGAGCTCCAACAGAAGGCAGTGCTTTTCCTCACTTCTTCCCTTCTTCCCTTCCTCCAACCAGAAGCAGCCTCTGTGTCCCCTTACTCTCCTCTTTTAATAAACCTCCCACCTGTTACATGCTGTGATTTTGTAGGATTTTACTGTTTTGTTCTACCAGAAGCCACTATAGAATTTGTGGATTTAAAAGAAAACAAATCTGGAAATATCAAATGATCAGGCTGTAACACAATCTGGCAAATACTCAAAGGACTCTTTATATCCTACTACAGAGATATGTGTTTGTCCATATTCACTGTTGTTCTATTCATAATAGTCTAGAAATGGAAACAATCTAGATTCCCATCAACTATCCAATGGAAAATATGTATTAGTAATGTAATGGAATATTATTCGGTTATTAAGAAAAACAAGACATTGGCAGATACGAATGGGTGGAACTGGAAACTGTCATATGTTTAGGGTAACTAAGACTGAGAAAGATAAATATTTCATATTAGCTTGAATCTTCAGATAGGTATGCTTCATTTGGAATATGCATGGAGGTCAGGCAATTAGTGAAGGGTCATGGAGGCACTGTGTGGGAGCTTTAAAGAAGGAATGGAAGACTATACTTTCAGGGATCATTTCTATAGTTCGTTACTAAAGAAGGAATGGGGAATGATGGGACAGGTTAAATGGTATGGGGTATGGGAAGACTGGGCACAGTAGGAAGTATGGAGTGACATATATAACATGAAATACTTTTCAAAAAATTCTTAAGGAAACTCACTAGCACACCAACTTCTTAAAAACGAATTTGTGAAATTCTTTTTTTTTTTTCTAGACAGGGTTTCTCTGTATAGCCCTGGGCTGTCCTGGAACTTGCTCTGTAGCCCAGGCTGGCCTCGAACTCAGAAATCCACCTGCCTCTGCCTCCCAAGTGCTGGGATTAAAGGCGTGCGCCACCACTGCCCACACCAGCTTCTTAAAATATACCCATCACTTCAATCTGTCTGCACTATTTTTATACAGGGAAAAACTTTCACCAATTAGCTTGTCCATAGACCATCAGACCTCTCAATGACGTTTTGATCTGGTGCTCCTTTGGGACCACAGTTTTCACATGCTGCTTGTGTCTGTTTGGATCTGCTTCCAAACTCTGGTGCCCAGGGTATCAATGGTCTGAGTCAAACCAAATAGAATTCAGTCTTTCAGTCTGCTCTCAGACAAACAGGAGTATAGCCATTGCTCAATTTTTTTTTGTGCCTCCTGAGAGAAGAGCCCTGATAAGCGAGATTTATTCACGGTCCTGTCCCCCAGTGGCAGGCTGAACGTGGGAAACATGTCAAATGCTGTGGATTCTCCGATCCTTTGTTCTGGAATTTGATTGTAGTATTACAATAGCCTGTAGCTTTATACCTAACTTCTAGAGTTTTCAGATGTTTGAATACAAACATTGTTAATTTTTCTGTCTCTGTTACTATGTAGGTCTCATTTCGTACGGTATTTTTAGAAATCAAAGCAAATGAAGAAATTCATTTACAATGTTGAATAAAAACCAAGTTATAAAGCTTATCGTATCTTTCATTTGTGATAGGGAATGAGTGTTTAATGCTAGAGGAAAAGCTACATTGTGACTCCTTGAGACTTACATGTGGCTTTACTTACATGTGACTCTTGAGACTCATGAGCCAAGATGGTGCTGGATACTTGAGGATAGAACAGAGCTGTGTTATAACTATCACCTTGATAATAGGAGTTCTGGTAGGGTAGGATGAAAAAAAAAGTGAAGACAGAGGAGAAAATTACAGACATGCCAAAACTATGCTGGTTGCAAAGGATTTGGGTCCAACATGTGCAATTGGTATAAAATGCAAGCTAAGGAGGAGATAGGTAGGTTTGTTGTTGTTGTTGCTTTTGTTTTGATTCTGTTTGACTTTGTATTTTCTTACTTGAAAGTAAAATTTGAATCGTGAAATGAAAGTTTTACGTGTTTACTTATTTATTCTGCAAAAACATCCTTTGAAAAACACGTATTATCTAAAGATTTAAAGAGTTAACTCCAAGTTTTGCTAAAATTGTTCCATAAATTGTTTCTCCATGTACAGCCAAAGTTGAATTTTCATAGACACATAAACATACACACATACACATACCCGCCTCAAGACTCTTAGGTCTCCTTTCTCTGGTACAAATTTCCTTGCACCTTCTTAGCTTCATTCTTACTTAAATCTGTTCTCAGATTGAATTCACCTTAGTAAGAGCCATT
Organism: Mastomys natalensis; assembly: GCA_021653895.1. Classification (NCBI taxonomy): domain Eukaryota; kingdom Metazoa; phylum Chordata; class Mammalia; order Rodentia; family Muridae; genus Mastomys; species Mastomys natalensis. The sequence continues at coordinate 813,474 of JAJTUV010000037.1, forward strand.
GCTCTTTCGAAAGGCTTGTGGCTTTGCAACTTATATGTTGTTAGCAGTTAGAGTAACAGCCTAACATACGTCTGAAGTGGAAACTTAAGGGTTCTTTGGAAAGTCAGTTGGATGGTGTTTTGCTGGGGCAAACTCGTGAAGGAATGTTTTGTTAAAGTGGACACACTTGTGAAAGGCTAAGGGAGATTCATGAAGGAACGTTTCACTGAAGCAGACACAGGAGAGAGGATGTTCTGCTAAAGCAAGCATGTGAAAGGACACGTGACAAAAGATTCTTTGCTAACAACACACATGTATTGGTCTGTCTTGTAGCTGAGTTGAATTTGTCTGGACTTCATAGACAGATACATACCAAAAATCTGTTGGTATACTGCAGTTTGTTGCCACGTCTGCAGACTCAGGCTGATTGGATGCATATGCTGGGGCAAGGCACAAGCTGAGACAAGAGCGGTGCTGAAGCAAGGCATGATGTTTGGAGGGTATAAGTAGGTCTCCATAGAGTGACAGAGACAGAGCTTGGCTTGCTGGTACAGCTAGTTGTGCAATTCTTGTGAATCACTTATCTTCGCTGATCTTTACTTTCCTGAGAGGTACAGCCGATAACTTCTGGTGTTCCTGCTGGTCTCTCCTGCTGACTCAAGCTGAGGCTGATGCCTGGCTGTCTCAGCTAGGTAGAGTCACCACTGTTGCTAACCCAATTATACTGAACTGGAGTGCTGGCGCATCCATGAGGTGTTTGCTAACCTGTGAACTGAACAGCCAATTTCCAGACAATACAGATGGCAGTTGCTTCAAAGAACCATTTCTAAACAGGTCCACTTCACCCCTATCCTTTCTTTCCCACCAACTCTGGTGGGTGGTGGGCAAAAAAGGAGGTTAAGGCATTTTAGAACCATCATTTAAAATAGAATTTGAAAAAATTAGTTACAGGTGTTTGTGTCTAGGAGAATTCAGCCCTCATGGAAAACTGTTGGGGCAGTTGTGAGATGTCACATCAATTTTATTCCTGAAATGCTGGTACTCTCAACTGTTTGAAGAGAATCTCTTAATTGAGATAACATAGAAAACTGATTTAAGGTTCCTTTCTACCATGGGAGCTTAGTAAATATATACCATGCCTTTATTTGTTTACTTGTTTTTATTTTTAGATAAAGTCTTACTGTGTAGCTCAGGTTGACCCAAACCCATGATTCTCCTGCCTTTGCCTTGCTAGTGCTGAAGCCATGGTGGTGTATTACTATCCTAGTTGTCTCTCACTATTTCCAGTAGTTTTGCTCTAAATAGTCGGAGGAAGGTGAGCCTTGGGTATTTGTGAAGAACCAGCCATAGTGTTTCACAAGAACAGAGCAAGCAAACTTGACAGACCCTCCATGAAACTAGTGGTTCTACCTCTAGTAAAAACAAGTTCTTTAAAATATTTCATGAACATATTGATTGGTTGCTTCCTTCTACACATGTACATGGCCAACCTTGTTCTAGGCACCGGATTGACAGAAGTAACGGAACAGATAAGACACTTTTCTTCTTGGAGCTTAGATTCTAGAGGTAAGAGAGGAGACATAGAAGAGAGTGAATATGATTAAGAACTCTGTTTTATTGTGTACTAGAAGATGAAAAGTAGTAAGTAAGAGAATGAAAATACACTATGACAAAAGATATTGGAAGTAGGGAAAACAGAGTGGAACAGGCTCACATTAAACATTGTACTACAGCACAGCAGCTTTTGACCAACCCTGTCTCTGCTGCACACACCCTTAGTCAACCCTTTTTATTGTTGTTTAAAGTTCCACTGAATAAATATTTTAAGTTTGGGTATTTGTGTGCAACCTCTTTATAGCTGTCCCTTTCTTGTCTGGTTGGTTTCATATAACATTTAAAAATATGAGAAAACTTTGCTGTCTTGAAGGCTCTATAAGAACTGAACAGTGGATTTTGTCAATTAGAAGTGGTTTACCAGGCTCTCCCCTGAAGCATATCAAACTGCAAAGTTTACGTTCAGGGCCTATGCTTGTATGCACATGGAGGAATATACAACATTCTGAGGCTTCTCTGTGTTTCCTTCCTTTCTTTCCCTCTCAAGAAGACCTAGCAGAAATGCAAATACGATTGATATGTGTAAGAGGAATACAGTTTAATCAGCCTTCATACAGTCTTGGTATTAATGATGACTTAGCTATGGGTGGCTGGTTTCTCTGTATACAATGCTAGGAAACAGGATGAAGCCCCATATTCCTTCCTCACCAGCAGTCAGCACAGGAGCTAGGGTTGCTTCATGATAGTAAATCCTGACTCTGTTATAAAGTTTTCCACACCTGGTGTTCCATCACTGGCTTACCAGTTACTTGAGTTTACACAAAGATCCAGAATGACAAAGACCCTCCATCCCCTGTCCAATCTCTCTTTATTCCTGTCTCCTCTTTCCCTGAAGCCAAGAGGTAGCTGAGTGTCTTTGCTATACAAAAGGGAAAAATATCTACAGTTGCTATGACTTGATAAAGAGCCAGTGGTTACAATAAATATATGAAAACTGAGACTCTCAATGAAACTCTTGTATTTTATATTTCTTTACTTTGGGAATGTGATTTCCATTGTGCTATAGGACATTAGCTTTGGAAATCCCCACATGCATACGTTTTAAACATTTGATGTGCTTGTTAGTAGCATTTCTATTGGTCAGAGGTAGGAAAAAATGGCTAGTTTTACATAGCCATGATTGGATCAAAGCTCATACTGAGCCGGGCTGCTTGGGAGCCTTATTGCTCCCTTCTTTGCAAGCACATGAATATCTGCTTCAATTTGTACATATTCCCAACATATGATCCACCGGAACAGTTTGGTGATGGTTACTAGCATGACAATTGTCACATTTTAGGCATTTTGAAGAATGTGATTTTAGGCTTTTTCTATCTGTGGATATCAAAATGGTGTACGTGGGTTGTTTCCACAGTTGCCTTTTAAGTCAGTCTTTGGAGAAAGTCCTACCTGATTACTTGTCTCAGTATGTGGAAGGTTTTGCTCTAACTTGGATATATCTTACAGATGTAAGGCAGGAGACAGATACCCAGACATAAGTGACACCTTGGTCCTCCCTGAATATCTTTTCAATTATGTACTACCCATGCTAGCATACTATCACTTCCATTTCTGTTTTTAGCTTATCCTAAATTCACCCTCCATTGTTTCCTTTTTTGGCCCAAGCCTATTCTTCTCTAAGGCAATCAAGTGCATTGTTATGCCAACTGTTTTTCTAGTCAGTTGGCAATTCCATAGTATGTCTCTGTTGTATGGTCCCTCTTACATACTCTGTTTTCTTCATAGCCATTTATTGTGTGGACTAGAGACTTGCTTTTTATAGTCTGACTGGCATATAAGCACCATCAAGCAAGAAACTCACGCTTCTCCTGTCCCACTGACCCAGGACAAAGCCACAAACAGTGTACAGAGCCATTGCTTGGAAAACTTTATTGAATGATAGGATAAGAACCAGCAGAGACACACTGTAGTTACATTGGCACATTCTTAAAATACACATGTCATCTCAGTGCATCACAGGGGAAGTCTGTAGTGTTACTAAAACTTCATTGATATAAACTGCAGCAAACACAGGGAATGTCTAGAAAGAGCGCAGTTCAGTGAGAGCAAGTTCTGAGGGCTATTTTATCTGCTCATAGCAGTCGGGAATCTTGCTTAGCTGGCAATTGATTTTCCGAACAATGATGATCAAGACGAGTTACAAAAATACCCTCTGAATCATCAAAGAAAATTAGATTCTATTTAACAGAGAACCTGTGAGTCTCCATCAGATGCATCTCTTAATTATTTCAAAATCTATGATTCGCTGTTAATCAGGCTGCATGAGTAACGAGAGGAGTTTATTTCCTAGTCTAGCAGGGTAACACTAGGTTTACAGTGATGTGATCATTCAAAGACAGTGTGTCTGCCAAAATATCTGGGAGAAAGCAGAAAGCAAATATAGCTTAATACTTCCTAGTTTGGTATAAAATCCAATTGTATAGAAAATTGAAACTAAGAAAAAAACAAAAATATAAACAGTCAGGAGAGTCCTTAGTAGCCACCAACACACACCTATGAGACGCCAGGTGGCAAAGTCTCCTTGACTTACTCACCGAGGACACCTGCACCTAGATTTTAGAACTTCCTCTGGTGCATTAACTGGAGCCCCTCACCTAGGAAGAGTGGGGATTGAAGGGAGAGACCAACCAGATTGACATTGCCTCAGGCTGTGGAGAAATAACAAAATGAAACATCTAGCTCACCGGGTGGTAAGCCAATCATTATCTTTTTAGTTCAAAGTCCTAAAAATTAGAATACAGAAGCTGTGCTGTGAGAGATGGGCCAGCTAGGGATATACACACAGCAGGTATCTCGGTTCAAACGGCCATGGTAATCTGCTCATGTTTTTTTATTATTATTTTTAATATCTCATGATTGCAACATATGCCTCATAAGTCTTCAGAACGATGCGAGGTGGTATATCACTGTATGTGCGAAGAATTCCTAATGACTACAAGCCACTGTGGCCAGCTTTGTAAGTGGAGTGAAGGGAACATTTGAGATGTAATAATGAGTTTTAGGCCCAATTCACTCAGGGTAGAGGAAGTTAATAACCACAGGGAAGAATGTATTAGTAAAAGAAGCCACTTTTAATCAGAACAGTGGCAACAGCTTCAGTGGGGAACACGGAGCGCAGGAATGGAAGTGAGGGCACAGGAGAGAAAATAGAGCGCTTGCTTGCCCTCCTTCCTGTAGGAATTCCAAATACTTTTTTTGTTTTAAAGCACGCTCTTTGTTTTCTTGCTAGCTATTGAGGATTTGGGATGTCTTCCATCATAACAAGAAGTAAAAAGCTGAAAACTGAAATCCAACAACTCTTCTTGGATCTTGAGGTCATGAGGCAAGCCACTGCCCAACAAACCAAAGGTGGTCAGGTGGATACAGAGGTTCCCAGCTCCTATGAGCAGAAACCTCAATGTCAAACCCAGCCAAGATCCAAATGTGTAACTGATGAATGGCTAGAGGGTTACTGTGGATAAAATTGAAAGATAAGAACTTCAGGGTAATTGGTCTTGGTGGGGCATGGGAAGGACATGTCTGTGAATTTTGTTTGCAGGCATTCTCACAATGAAGATCAGAGAAATCAAGGGTGGGAAAGGCTAGGGAAGCTGGGGTGAATCTGTGAAGAATTAGGGTGTGGAGTATAGGGATTCTGGTCAAAATACATTGTGTGAAATTCTCAAATAATTGATAAAATATTATCTTTTTAAAAATTTATTTTCAATTCAGCCATTGCCCTCCACTCCTGATCCCTGCCTCTCACGATTCCTCACCCATTATTCCTCCCCCGTCTCTGAGAGAATGCTCCCCCACCACCAAGCCTACCCCATCACTGGAGCTGCAAGTCTCTCCAGGATTAGGCACATCTCCCCCCACTGAGGTCAGACCAGGCAGTTCTCTGCTATAAATGTGTCAGGGGCCTCAGACCAGACCTGTATACTGCCTGGTTGGTGGCTTAGGGGTCTGGGTTAATTGAGATGGCTGGTCTTCCTATGGGGTTGCCTTCCTCTTCAGCTTCTTCCATCCTTCAAGTAATTCTACCATAGGGGTCCTGGGGGGTCAGTCCAGTGGTTGGGTGTAAGTATCTGTGTTTATCTCACTCAGCTGCTGATTGGGCCTCTAAGAGGACAGCCATGCTAGGCTCCTGTTTGTAAGTACATCATAGCATAAGTAATAGTGCCAAGCCTTGCTGTCTCCCCATGAGATGAATTCCCAATTGGGCCAATCACTGAACTGCCTTTTCCTCAGTCTCTTCTCCATTTTGTCTCTGCAGTTCTCGACAGGAAAATTTCTCGATCAGAAATTTTGACTGTGGGTTGGTAACACCATCTCTCCTCTTGAGGCCCTGTCTATCTAGTGGAGGTGGACTCTTTGAGTTCCTTCTCTCTACTGTTGGGCATTTCATGTAGGGTCACTCTGAAGGCATCATGAATTTTGCAGGATGGAACTAGAAAATATCATCCGGAGTGAGGAAACCCAGACACAAAATGACATACATAGTATGTACTCACTAATTAGTAGATATTAGACCCAAAGTACAGAATACCTATAAAACAATCCACAGAATTTAAGAACTTTAACAAGCAGAAAGGCCAAGTGAGGATGCTTCAATCCCACCTAGTAAAGGGAAGAAAATAATCATGGGAGGCAGAGGGAGGGAGGGATTTGGTTAGAAGAGGGAACAAGGGGACTGGGAGGAGAAAAGGGAAACAGGATCAGGTATGGGGGCTGGCCGGAGAGAAGCCCTCAAGGCCAGCAGAATGAATGGAAATATGCAGCCTCATAAGGTGGGAGGTGGGGAGACTCTCTAGAAAGTACCAGAGACCTGGGAGGTAAGAGACTTATAGGACTCAATGGGAATGACCTTAGATGAAATATTATCTTAAAAAAGGAAAGATCAGCAAAAATAACCTATGCTTCCAGCAGGCATAAAAATTGCTGTGGTTTGGTTTGTTACTGTGTATTGTAATGCTAATTCTGTTGGAGAAGGTCTAGGCATACTATTGAATGTGAGTAAATTCTCACATTCACAGGCTTTTGTGTAAATCTGATTCCTTAATTTAAAACTGTTCGTTAAATAAAATGGGCTACAGCCAATTACTGGAGAGATTAGATGTGGTGGCTTTGGAGTGGTTGGGGGAGAGAAAGGAGAAGAGGAGAGGAAGAAAGAGGTGAGGGAATGGGAGAAGAGGATCTATCTATGAGTACATGGCCAGGAGAAACAGTAAGTATCCATACACCACTGGAGAGGTAGCCAGGTCAGCAGTCAGAAGAGTAGATTAGAGGTGACCCCACAGTAATTGTCAAGTCCAAATAAAATAACCATAGTCTGAGTCTCATTTATTTGTAAGCTAGTTGGGGATAAGCTTAAATTGATTGAACCACAAAAGGACGAATATAGGTGTTTTTCAGTATATCAGAATATGCTGTTCATAATGAATGTTGACTAAACCTATCCCACCAGGGTCCCTGTATGATATACATGACTCTGAAGTGCACTGTGTATAAAGGAAGCTGAGGAGGGTGTGGGAGAGCAGATCCCATTAGTCACTTGGCTGCCATCAAAACTTGAGTTGGCCACTTATCCTTTTTCCTGTCTTCTTCACTTACTCCTTCGGATCTTTCTTTCTACGGGAGGGTTCCCATGCAAGTAAAATACGTAGTACTTGTTTCTTTAAGGAGTTTCAGAGTAAAGTGTTCTGATAGGTATGGTTAAGCATTACCTTGGCTAAAGTGTAAAGAGTTAAATTTTTTTTGGAAGTTGGAGCCCAAGAAAGAGAACATCCTAGTCCCTAGTTTGCCAACTGGGAGATGCAGCCTTACTCCAGTCAATAGAGCTTTGGCAGTGATGGAAATGTTTGTGCTGGCCAGCACTGCAGCTCCTTACCACACATGGCTATTGAACATTTGAAATATGTCTAGTTCAACATAAAACCTTGAAACTTTAATTTTATATAATATCAATCTAGCCATTGAATGATCCTGACTATTATATTGTTAACATGATCATAGCCTAAGCCCTACTTGATTGTATGTTCTGGACTTGGAGTGGTGGTAAAACAGATTTTTAACGACATTTTCTTCTTTTTAAATTTTTCTCCCATTTTCTTTCTCATATTGAAATGCAGAAACAGGAGATGTATTGAATGTGAAAAAACCCAAAGAGATTCAGGGACCTTCCCCCTCCCAAGGCTGTCTTCAGGGTCCCAGCATGAAGGAATGTTTAAGTAGATGCTGAGAAATATGCACATGTAAGCAGTCCAGCCATGGTGGTGTTCCCTACTTATCATTGTTTGAATGTTTCCTCAGTGAGTATAGCCTAATTCTTAGATTTACTGAGGCTGTGGGAGCAAGGAAAAGAAGCACAGCCTCTTTAAAGGGATTAAACATGCTGCTTTGGTGTGCTGCCTGGTTAAGTCAAAGGCACCTGAAAACCAGCAGGTGCAGGGAGATCACTTTGACCTTTGTACAGTCTCTTGAGAGCCACAGAGGAAATCCTCACATGCAAGAGCCTTTCTCTTTTGAGATAGAGGTGTTAAAATGGGAGAAAGCTGAACAGATTTTGTTAGAAGAACCCTCATTCTTCAAGCCTTTCCACACGGCAGTCACACGTTTGCAACTCCCTCTTCTTTCTCCATTTAGGTATAGTAGAAACAACTTTACCTTCTCTTGCCGGCCTTTGTTTCCTTAACTGTGTTTCCAAGTTACATAAAGCTTTTATTATATACTCCCCTGATTGGTCTATGCTATTCCAATTGAATTCCCGAATCCAGCTCAGACTCTCATTGTCAGAAGCCATTGCTATACTACCTGTATAATATAGTAGTTTTAGACTTCAACGTACCATTTTGAAACTAAAAATGTCTAGAGAGAAAGTAGCCAAAGCCATGGTAATTAAATATATATTGGATGATACTGAGATAAGACCCTCCTCCCCAAAGAATCTTGATCTGAAGATTTCTCTGACAGCCAAAACATAGATGAGGCTCTGAATGGTCATGTCATATTCAGCTTGTATTGCTAGGAACATGTTTTGCCAGCAAAGGCTACATTAATTGTGAGGGCATCTTGTGAATGGGTCAGATTTTGTCTTTCTGAGACCTGAGAAACTATGATAATCTTAAAATTATCTCCAACAGCAGGAGGGGCAGGGGTGCTTATACACCTGCTTCCATTTTTATATGAGGCTTTACTCTGTAGATGGTCATTGCCATTCTACAACTTCCAGTTCCTGTGACCAGTTTGTTATTTAGCCAGATTCAACTCCAAGAAAAGCATATAACGGCATGAGTAAGAATCTTCATGTATGGTCCACAACTGTCTCCAAGAGCTTTCAATGACCTCTAGGATGAGCTAGGAAGATGTCATCATTGTACCAAGCATATATATTTCAAATATTCAAGAATATTGTCAAATTCATCCTAGATACCACTGTAGGGGCTGTTCTACATACAGGGGAAGTACAGATGCCCAACCAGAATCAAAGGAAATTATGAGGTAATAAATCCAGAAATAGAAGCAAACTATGAATTAAGAACTTCATTATTTTAGAGTCTCAACATTTACATGACTCCATTATTTCTTCTTTTCAAAACAGGAACTTCTTATCTCCAGGATGTCCAGAATCTTCCAGTCACTTCAGCAGCCATTAGCTACCATCCATGGTACTTGCTTCTATCAGCCCATCCCAGAGCGTCCATGTCCATACACATCACTCCATAAAGTGTCTGGTTTGTGCATCCCATTGATATAGAATTCTGATAGAGTTGATATGAGCATATTAGTTTACTAAACAGTACCTATTACTGCTGGTTATATGGTATACTACTAATATTTTCTTACTTGTGAGAGGTGATCCTGGACTACATAGAAATAGTCTATAAAAAGAAAGAAAGAAAACAACTGAACATGGTGGTAATCACTTGTATTTCTGGTTCCCAAGAGTTCAAGGTCATCTCTGGCTTCATTATGAGTTTGAAGTCAGACTGGGACATATGAGACTCTATTTTCAATACAACGAAAAAATTGAAAAAGAATATCAACTGCCTATTAAGTAAGATTGTTTGTGGTTCTGAAAACACAGACATAGGCAGATCTACAAATCACAAAATCATACACATGGTACTAGATCAATAGAGTTGCTAGTTAAGGCCTGTAATAAGCAGTTTCTCTCTCCTACATAACATCTGTCATTTTCTATCTTTTCAAGTTAACACATTCAAGTCTTAAGAGAGAAGTTGCACATAAGGACCTGCAAAAAGGTAAGTTCCTATCCACCTTCCGGAGAGCCACCTGATTGACCTTGATATGTTCCTGTCTAACACACAGACACTTGTTGCTATAGCCCTAGAGCATCTGAGACATTACTATTTGTCACTGATTCCTGTGTCAAAAATAAGTACAAGAAATGAATATAATACCTTAGTTTTATGTTGATTGCATGTAAAACCACTAAGATTTGGAACATACATGGGAGATAATATGTATGTTATTAGTTTTGTTACATTTCTTACACTTTAATATTGCATATACAGCTATCATAAAATTTCTCATGACAGTACCAGGGCTAAAGAAATCATCGTAGTTTCTAGTCCACTGGCTATTGTTTGTTATCAGGCTAACGATGTAACCTTGTTCTAATGAATAGAATGGATACGGCCTTTGAGTTCCTATTAAAAATAAATAGTCCTCGTTAGCTCATCATTTTCTCTTTTACTCACTTCTCTTCTTCTGTTTAGAACACAGGATGCCTGGTAGCATGCCAGCCACAATGTGGCTATGCAACAATGAGTTACTGAAATTAAAGAATCAGAGTAAGTAACCTGCTGTGAAGGGCATGGCTTTGTTTTTTATTTTCATTTTGCACTGTAAGTATGTGTGGTATGAATGGTTTATGCATGTTCACACATGTGTATTGATGTGTGTCTGTGGGCCTCCATGTGGAGGCCAGAGGTTGACATCAGGCATCTTCTTTGGCCATTCTCCACCTTATATATTGAACAGGGTCTCTCACTTGAGCTCTGAGCTTCCTGATTTGGCCAGCTCCCTAATTAGCCCCTTGATCCAAGTATCGACTGTCTAATTCCCCAGTGCTAGGATCCCAGACAGGCAGCCAGGTGTCTGGTATTAGGTATCTGGTATCAGGTATTACATGGGTGCCTGGAATCTACACTCTATTCCTCACATTTGCCTGGCAAGTGTTTTATCCACTGAGCCATACATAGTCCCAGTCCCTGGGACATGGGTTATAAATGATTCTATAGAGTGCTTGCAGTAACATGGGACTCTGTTTATCTTTAAGCTTTGTCCAAATGTCTTCATTTAAGGCACTGAAGGTTTTGGTTAGGTACTAAGAAATGCACTCTGAGAGGCAGAGATCTTGCCTCCAGTGTCACTCATCACAGCTGGGACCAATGTTCCCCTGGAATATTGGCTTGAAATAATTTTGAACAAGTTTTAATTTTTTAAAATGCTATTCCTACTCCACAAGAGAGACAGTAATATTCTCCTATGAGTAATTGATTGGATTTCTATTTATCTAACATGTAAAATAATGCCAGATATAGCCTATTCTTCAAACAGCACAGTAGGTACTATTCCTATCTTCCAACCACATCTTCTCTCCAGGAGTACTTACTTCAACAATAGCTGACAAAAGATGAAATTTTTAGCCACCTAGAGCTACTTACCTCTAACCTTGAAGACTTTCCTTCTGCCCATGACAGTAACTTGACCAGGAAATACCTTAAGGTTTTATGTTTTGCTCCTGAAATAGTTTATGTCCTGCCATTGTGAGCTGACCACAGCAAATGGTGAACACAAAAGGAAGGAAAATGTCCGGTACTATTGCTCCAGATTGACCAAATCAATGGACCAATGCATACTCCAGAGTCCATGCAGGATCTGCGCTATACTCAGGCTAAACCGAGTCATTCTTGGGCTCCTTGCCTGCCTGTCCCTTTCTTTTTTATTCTTTTTTTTTTTTTTTTTCCAGTAAGCCAGCTTGACCGAAACATCTTCTTCAGGGCTTTCTGACTGAGGAAGCTGATGAATGGAAGACTCACTAAAGGAATCCATCATAATTTCAGCTTTTTAAGTCACTGAGAAACTTTCTAAGTGCAATTAGTTTTATTGCTGGTTTTACCAGTATCTCGAAATATGTACCAAGCTTTAAATGAATTGGTGAAACCTCTATTTTTTTTGACTACATTCATAATGCTAATATTTACAGTGGAAGGGAGCTTATTCCACTGTGTGATACTCTATCAGATGATATGAGAAATGCAGCACAGTGTCATGTTGCTTCCTAAATCTTGATTTCACTTAAACCTTCAAACCACTTAGAAATAGAATGCTCAAACTAAGTAAAATATCTTTTCCTTAAGATTAATTTTCACTGCTACATCAATGAATAGAATCAAGGAACCACAGATGGAAAAGTGGTTTGGGATTGTCATAAAATTGATTTCAGGCTCAACAGGGGCATGAACTCACTGGGAAAGTTCTCTGCAATTTCAGCCAGGTGCCCAAAGGAAATTAATATGTAGATATCAGAAACATAACGAGACTTCTAATAGTAAGTTGGCCCCAGAATTCTGGTGACAGAGTGACTGACAAAGAGATTCTAATTAGGCAAAGAGAAGAAGATGGAATGAGTGCACTCCCAGAAGGATCTGGCTGGAAGGGTTTCTATTCTTTGGCTTGGGTATTATACTCAAGGTTGGCTTTGTTCATTTTGTCCAGGAAGATGGAAAAGGGCTGGACAGAGCTGTGTATTTTGTGATATTATCTGTGTTCTCCGTTCTTCACATTTTATGAATTCACGGGGAGCTGAAATATAAATGGAGAATATTGATCACAGTTTTAGATTTATTAGAAAAGCTGCCTATGTGGAGTAAGAGGGTGCCTCTGTTCATCTTCTCTGTCATCAGGTTTCTGGGAGTTGGGTGAGTCTGTACGTGAGCTGGCAAGCACACAGGGTATATTTCCTAAATCTTTCACCAATTTCTCTCTGCTCAGACTCTTTCTGGGAATCTTAATCCTTTCGGCAAATATTTTAAAGCATTCATTATATCTAAGGACAGGTGAGAATGTAGGCTCTGGCAAGGAACAAAATGTACAAATAAAACTTCAAATCCAAATGGAGAGAAATGGGTGTTAAAAGACATGTACGTGAAAGGCCATGTTCTAAAAGAAACAAAATCCTCTTTAACTACAGTGATCCTTAGAGGGAAAGGTGGTAGCCACTTCAAATTAATATTCATTATAGCCCTATAGACAGTATTGTGTAAGCTCATATTATAGACTAAAAAACCAATGTCTCTATGCACCAATCCACTATTCTAGTACCTTTAGACACTGAAAATGTTTCATAAAGACTTCAAACATCCAAGAGGCCTTTTATAGAAGCACATAAGGATTTCAGAAAACAATGTGCTAAATGGAAAATGTCCTTAAATACCCTCTAGGGGAAAAGCCCCAAAGACATATGATGGTATCTATTTATTAAACAAACACTGTTGAAAGCAAAGAACCACATTTTAAGAGGTCATAGCTGTCAGGGCCATGATTTTCAAAAACTGTCAAAAACAAAGAGGAAGAAAGGCAGAAAATGTCTAATCACATTTACTGTGTTGGTCTCTAAAACTTAGAAAGGAAGAAGAAAAGATGATGAGGAGAGATATACAAAGATGAAGAAGGGCCAGAAAAGAGAGAGGAGAGAGGATTTCTTAATTTACTACAGGCCTTATGTTGTTATGTGTTTGACTGTATTTTCAAATGGAAAAGCAGAAACTTCCATCAGCTTCAAGGTGAAAGCAAGGTGAATTCAAGAAACTAAAAGGCATAAGAAATGCCAGAATGTTTTCTTTCAGTCTTCTGTTTGAAATTGGTGGCAGACTTCAAGAATTTGGATTTGTTTGTGGATGTACTGTATTTTAAAGCATACAAAAGCATTAGGAAAGGATCTAAGCATGCATTGTTTGCCAGCTACTTATTTATATATCATCTATATGTCCTCTGTGCTTAAACACTGTGAGAAGCATCAAGGATACCAGATGTATAATTTTATGCTTACAAATTTGTAATCTAGTCAAATAGAGAACCAACTAAATATCTCTTATTGATGCTAGTAAGAACTAGTATCCTGACAAGCTCTCTATATGTTCTTGCAAAGTCAGAGGAACCTTATTATTGTTTAAGTGAACAAGTAAGAGATAGAAATTAAATAAGCTGCCTAAGTTTTTCTCTGGCTGAGGGCTGCTGACCACCACAGTATCTATGCCTCATTAAGACTTCGGGAGAAGAATGCATTTCTCGAGACTTTTCAAGCATCAGGAAAGTTTTTGATAATCATGAAGGAAAAATGAATAAAATAATACAAAGTATGCGGAAGGGCAGCAACACACGTGAGTCACAATCACTTGGTACTAGAACACCAAGCAAGTTGACAGAGGCAAGAGAAAACTGAAAAGCAAGCAAGCTCTATTCTGAGAAGTCTGGTCAGTCTTGATAAGACATTAAGATTGGTAGAAGACACGATTGCACAATCCAGGTCCCACAGACCCAGTCCTTGAGACAAGCTTTCAGAAGAAAATGATATAGTAAGAAAATACTTCCAGGAAAACAGTGGAGAAAGAAAAGAATGAGAGCAGACAACGTAAGTTTTCAGAAAATGCTCTTGTTTTGTCCCATTTCATGGGGAAACTCTGGAGCTTAAATTATACCTTGGAGTCAGTTTTTCATCAAGACATCAATCCATCTGGGGTTCCTATTCACATTCCTGTGAGCAAAGAGCTGCATGCTGCACTAGGGAAATGGAAATTTCCAGAGATTTCTAGTTCTCTGTGACTATGGGAAAATAACTCTAGCTCAGTGCAGAGCTCAGTCAGTGTTAGAAAAGTGAGCAGATCTGGTGAATACTACAGTACATAGGCTAAGGCCAGAATTAACTTCTACAGTTCACTATACAACTGTTGTCATTTTAAATGGACCATTCAGACATTGAAATGTTTGAACTGAACAATACTAAAGTCTCTAGATAAGGGTATAGGGGATGATAGCATCATAAGCAGAGATGAAAGATAAATAGAAAAAAAGAATACCAGAGAGAAATAAGTACAATTAGAAATTATGCAAAATGATGACTATAGACACTTACACATGCCTATGAAGGTAGCATGGCCAATCCAGAATTTTCTTGACATGACTCCAAATAGACTCTGCTTTCTATCTTCTCAGTTTTTACCCCACACTTGCAATGTAAGCGACATATTCTACTATAACCCATAATTGAAAAGAAGCTTGTTCTTAATCACAGAGATTTTAATTTTAGTGTTTATCTGAATATGTCTTCTTTAAAGTCAGCTGTGAGTGGGAAACTAGAACCAAGGATATAAGTAGAGGTTCATCACTTAGAAACTTGCTGCATAAAGACAGGTAGATGACTGTCTTTGTCCTCACTTTCCATATGCTGGGCAGAACAGGAAAGACCCAAAGGAAACAGCAGACTGTAGGCAAACAAATGGAAATGTCCTGGATCACAGGATAACTGTGCTCAACTCTGCCTTTCCCTGTTCATCAATCCAATGATAACATCAACAGGAAAGGGACCTGTAGTGTGACCTGATTAAAATCATTGTTTGCCCCAGCAGTCTATCCTGAAAAAAACATGTAAAATTGTTACTCAAACCTCATCTAGTGCTTTGGAAACTTCTTTTAAAATTTCAAATTGATTAATCATACTTTTGTTTATTTATTGAATATGACATGATGCTATGCTTCCAGAAGACAAAATTTACTCCCTATACAACAACATGAACTGAGGACCAAGAGGGACATTCTCATTTCAACTGCCACATTCCACTCTCTGGCTCCTATTAGCTTTGACCACATCATAACAGAAAATGCATGCAGCCCAACATGATAAGTCCTCAGTCTTTCACAGTCTCAACACTGTTCACAAATTCAAATTCCAAAGTCTCTTCTGAGTTTCAAGGCAATCTCTTAGTTTTACCTCCAGTAAAATAAAAAAAGCAACTTGCATACTTCCAACACATCATGACGCAGAATATAAATTATCATTTCAAAATGGAGGAATAGGGCAGAGCTCAGACTTACTGTACCAAACATCTCTTTGTCAAGTATCAAAGGGCTTAGATGATTTCACCTCCCCAACTTTGCTGCCTGCAACATCCGTCTCTGCCTTTGACTAGGAACACTACTTTTATGTGGCAATCCTTGACAGATATCTCGTGGCTCTGGTGTCCGTATCTTGTGATCTCTGCTACATCTAGGCTTCATTTTCAGAGCTTCACAAAATGACCTCTCAGGACCTCCTACACTTTTCTCCATTTTAAAAAGGGACTACCTGCCATGCGTGGTGTGACCTCACTGATCCTCTAGAATTGTGGCAGAAGAATTTATACTTCCTTCACTACTGTATGTCTGCATACCTCCAAAGTCAGTACCTTGTGGATGATATTGTCAAGTTTTTCTGCCAGCCTTGAATGACATTAGCAAAAGGCTTATATTCAATTGCTTTCTAGGAACAGAAAAGGCTCTTTAACAAGGAAACTTAGCTGGGTGGTGTGGAACTGCGTAAGGGTATCCTGGTTCTTGGTTGGGCATGGGCCTAGAACCCCGAGACTCCAAAACCCAGGTCGGGCCTGAGTTTGGGGGGATACATCCAGATCCATCCACCATCCGCCATGACAATAAAGCCTTTTGGAACCAAGGACTTCCTCGTATCATTGGGGCCTGCTGAGCCTGCCGCCACCGAAGCCTCCAGCCACTGGAACCTGGGACCTTCCTCCAGTATGTGAGACAGGCTGCCTGGAGGCCTCCAGGCAGCCTCCACCTGGCAGGTCCCAGGCTGCCGCCTGGGCCTGGGGCCTGCTGCTGCGGCCCTGATTTTCCCACAGGGTGGTGGAATCTTGCTCCAAGGGTACACTTCCCTCTATCCTGGTTCAGAGCAGAAATGACACTTCTTAATGGCACTTATGTTATTACATTTTTCAGCACAAGCTGTGGCTGCAACATTACATTTTGTAGTATTGGTTTTTTTCCTTTACCCTATTCATTTTGTATTTTCTTTTTTATTCCACTTGTTCTTCTTTGCAAACCTGCATAGGGGTTATTAATAATAACCACAAAACTATAGCTCAAATATCATGCTCCCATGAAATTGTCCCACCAAATAAATTAGTCCATTACTTTTTGATTGAGTTTCAGACAAGTTTTTGAAAAGATCAGAAGGTAACCAGATGCTTTGGTAAAACATCAGAGAACTGGCTTCTTCCCAGTTGTTAATATTGTTCCCCTCTGAAATCTCTTGAGCTGAGGACTCAGTGTGAGCTGCCCTCAGTACTATCATCTTTCAGGATTCTACTGTAATTGTCCTTTAACTGATGCTTATAAGATTCAACTTCTTTTGTACTCCAAAGTTTCAAGTCTTCTATATTCCTAAAAAACACAGCCACAACAAACAAACAAACAAAAAACCCCAGAAGAACCACAATCAGTTTGTTCATAGCAATACCCTACACTTCGGTACCAATTTCTATCTTGGTTACATTTCTGTTGTTGTTATAAAATATCATGTCTAAGGCAACTTATAGAAGAAAGTGTTGGTTTTGGTTCATGTTTCCAGGGTGATAAGTTCTAACACAGCACGGAGGCATGGAGGTAAACAACAGGCACAGTGGCAGGAGCAAGAAGCTGAGGGTTCCATCTTCAGTCACAAGCAGGAAGCAGAGGAGTAAACTAGAATTGGTGTGAGCAGTGATAGCCTTCTTCCAACAATGCTATAGGACCTAAGCCTCACCAAACATTGCCACCAACTGGGAACTGTTAGGCCTCAGAAACCCAGAACAAATGGCTATATGAGGTACCTATTAAACATATCAAAGTGAATGTTGGCCAGCTCTCCTAAGACTCCTAAGTAACTGTGGGTCTTCCCAGCACTTATTACCCCAACCCCACCATAAATTCTCCCACCCAGGGGCTGGGCTTAAACTTCCATTAACCCAGCCTGAACCTTATATAACTCAACCATTTTGTCTACCCTGGTCTTTTGACCTCTTGGTCTAGGCCACCTTGGTAGGTGGCTCTTCTCTGACTCTCCTGTCTCTTCATTAATGCTATAGTTTAGTCTGATGTCCTACTTTTTCCCTTATATCTACAATAAAAATTTTCTGTATACTTTAGGAATAGTCATGTCCTCCTCTTTTTTTCATTTTTTTTAATTTAGAAGCCAAGTATGCAAATATCTGAGCCTATATTAGACAGTCTCATTGAAACTACTGCAAGAATTTTGATCCCCCCACTATCTTTTCCTGTCCCCCTCTTAATTCTATTAGTCCATTTCTTCTGAGTTAGCTCCTCTTCTATTGTATTTATCATATGAAAACTGATGACAAGATACCAGCAACACTGTGTGGTATCTGTATGTAAAGTATGTTTGGTAGATCCTGCTATATATTAGCTTCTCTCCCTATGTATGTTACTTGCTGTCAAGTCAGCTTTATGGATTAAGTGAAGTGACCGTGTTCCCAAATGTACCCCTAGTAGGTAGAAGTTGTTTGAGTTGCTAAGACATATCAGAAGGGCCAATAGGCCCTTTGCCTTCAACTGTTGCTGATCACAATTCAGATCCTTATTAGTTTGACATCTCTGAAGAATGCAAAATCAGAAGTGAGCCAGGAGAAAGTTAAATAGGAAAGAAAGATTTTATTCCAGGCCATTGAATTTAGGAAGAAATAAATTTGAACTCTATTACATTAAACAGAAGGGGGTAAGGCATCAAGGAGTGCTGTGTGGCTTACCCCATGGAGTTTCTTTTTATTCATTACAGATAAAGAAGACAAAGACAGTGCAAAGAAAGGACTCTATCTTCATCCAGTTTAATAATACAGTATATTTATTGGAGTCATTTATAGTATCCTGGGCAACTTGAAGGGCAACTACACCACCTGAGAGTCTGCAAAGCAACCTATGAATAACTGCACCATTACTACCAAGTCTCCTCAGAAATTGTTTTCTGTCTATGTATTCTCTGAGAAAGGGTGGTCTTAATTGTCCCTTATCCTACCTCTTTGTGGGAAGGTTAATAATGTGATCCCAGTGCTGGCCTCTGAGCCAGGATGACAAAAGTTATGTCCAACCAAATGAGAGCAGGTACACAGCAAAGAGATAAGGCAAGAAGCCATTGTAGGTCATACACTGTAGTTTGGAAAAGAAATGTCTCCAAAGGGCAGTGCTTTGAAGGTTTTGTCTCTAGCTTGGTGCTATTGGGAGTGGTGCAGTTTAGGAGGAGGACTTAGGTCATTTCGGGACATGATTTTGAAGATCCCTTCCTCTCTTCCCTTGCTTTCTGGTGGTATCACAGATAGGTTTCTTCCCCACAGTGCTCCAGGCATGATATGTTGCCTCATCATGGGCCCACAAGTAGCATCTCCTACTGACTATGGACTAAACTTCCAAATATATACACCAAGATAAACCTTCCATCCTTTTTACTTGATTAGCTCAGATATTTTGTTACAGTAATGTAAACCTGACATAGATTAAGTGTATTTACTCATGAATTTTACCTAAAAGAAAATGGGGAGAAAAAGAAAAAACAGTCTATTTTCAAATGCAAGCAAATGCTCCCAATCTCCATGGCTCCATGGCAAAAGGTAGTCTTACAAATTGGAAGTCAAGTTGCTATTCCCCCTATATTAGCTGGAACCTGACCTACTTGAAAAAAGATTTTCCCAGGCTGGAAAACTGGCAAGAGACTTTAAAATAGAATAACAACTCAAAGGGAAAGGATTTACAATGATAAGTTGTTTGAAGGAAACATACTCAGAAACGGAAGGTCAGCGGATTAGAGTCAGAAGAAGTGTGTACAAGTTCAGCCAGAATGATGGGCATTAAGCCTTCCCGGCCAATGCAATCTTTTAGAGTTCCATGTTGAACTGTTTCCATATAGGGACTGACAAACAGGATTCAGTAGCTGGACAATCAGAAACTCTGCATTTAAGTGAATTTCTAGGAGGGTTTTGAGCCTGTACTGAGTTACTACTTTAGACACTAAATAGTACCCTAGTGAACATTCAAAGATGCCTACTTCACAGCCATAGATACGGTAAACACAAAGATTCCATGAATCAAGAGAGGGGCATTTAAAATGTTTAGAGCAAATAACATCAGTCAATGAGTCCCAGGCAAACACAGTCTTCTTAAATCCCTGCAACGTATTTTATGTTTAGGCTCTTATGCATCTATATATTCATCTCTCAGAATAACATGTTTCTTGGAATGTATTTTTATTTAGATCTGGTGGTGCAGATGGTACAGGGAAGTGTGAGTCCCTTAGGGTTGAGAAAATGTGGGAGTTGGGACTGGAATAAAAAACAAGGAAGAAAGACCTATGTAGATAGTTAAATAAAATTAAAATATTGTTGGCAATAGGATTTGAAAGGCAGAAGAGAAAGTCCCCTTGAAAAGCAGAATACACACACACACATGTGAGCATAGAGATATACATGCACACATGCATATTATATATATATATATATATATATATATATATATAAACACACACACACACACACACAACACACACACTCTCTCGCACATACACATATAGTTTGGATAGCACTTAATCTCTGTTGTCTATAAAATATTTCAGTGGACACAGTATGTAGAAGACTTGATTCTTTTGGAAGGTTGAATGTCCTAACAGGCATATATCAACCCAGCGTAGTTGACAATGTGGCTCAAAACAAGACCATAAACTTTCTTAACACCTATGCTTCTTTTGTAGTTTGTTTTGAATTGCATGATTCTCAAATGTGAACTTTGTGCATGAAAATGTTCAATTGCAGTGTCAAAGGGTTGGACATGACTGCAGGGCCTAAAGCCACCTAGTCCTGGTGGCTGACAGTTGATGAAAGATGGTGGGTGAGATTTGGTAGAGTGATAAAGTACCCTGGTTTACCCAAAGGAAAATGATTACTGAAAACTGACACTTCAAGCATGTGGCTCTCAACCTGTGGGTCATGACACTTTTGCCAACCTCTATCTCCAAAAAGATTTACATTACAATTCATAAAAGTAGCAGAATTACAGTTATAAAGTAGAAAAAAATAATTTTATGGTTGGGGAGTCACCACAACTTGAGGAACTTATTAAAAAGTCTCAGCATTCAGGAGGTTAAGAACAACTATTTCAAGGACTAGCATCCAGGCAGTCCAAAGAAACCGAGGAACATGGGTCGAGATAACATTTTGTGTGGGCCACTTTAAAAAAAAAAAAATCACAACCAAAACAATTTTACCTTTCCCATAGCTCAGAGAGACTTATTCTGGGATAAGAAACTAGTGCAGCCAAGTTGCTAAGCTTTCAAAATGAAAATTGCCTCGTCTGAAACTGGGAGAGATTTTTGCCTTAACGCCTTGCAAGTAGTCCAATTAGTTAAGACAAGAATATGAATTGAGATTCCAAATGAGAAATTGTACCTTTCCAAAACCCAAAGAGAGTATGTAATATCATCTGTAAAAAATAAAGACTCACAGAGATTCACTCATTTAAAAATAAGTCACTTCTCAAAATAATTAGGCCACATCTCATCATTCTATCTTAAATTTTCAGGTATGCCTAAATAGCTATTTGGGAACTATTACAGAAAATCGTAGATAAACAACAGAATGGGTCAATTGTAAGAACATTAGTGTTGTTAATGTGTTATATGCCGTCCAATTCAGATAGCAACACTTCTCAAAGACGAAAGTCTTGGTTTTGGCTTTTCAAAAGAACAGAGCCTAAGGCTAGGATATTAACAAAGATAATTTTCTTATGTGGGAATCCTGGAAAGCACATGCTTGGCAACGGACAGCGTTGGATATAGAAGAAAAAAAGCCAGCAGGGGTGTGGGAATGAGCAAGTTACTGCTGTTGAAAACTGGGGCTCAATCCATTGTGAATCAGATGTGTCATGTACAAATTTTCCTGTACTTTTTGATCCACAATGATAATGATGTAATTTGAGTTTAAGTGACTTTCTTTTTGAACCAACTAAGATGCTGATAAGGTGCTGACAGTCTGTGCTTTGGGGTTTCTAGCTGGGTAACCATTCATGGCTAAGATGTTGGGTTTCATTTCTCACTGTGTAAGATCTGCAGAAGGCAGGGTCGTAAAGGCAACAGACTACAGTGTCTGCTGAGGCCTTCCGGCAGTTCTGCATGGAAAGCATCTACTATGGGATACAAAAGATTTTTAAAAATGATGAATGGTTAAGAACTACATTTATAGACTATCAGTGGAGCCCCAGAGTGATTGCAGAGTGCCTTTAAATTACATGGATTCTTATTAGGCCAAGAATAGCAGCTAAGATTCGTTACATCCATCCCAGAGGACAGCTGTCCACACTGAATCTGTCAGTATAGTCAGCTGGCTTTCTATGTGAGGTTGCTTGAAATACTACTTTAATACTACTGTGGGAATTATGCACAACTGCTATCCTCTCATGCATGGAATGCATACTTTAACTCACTTTAACTTAAGAATTTTGTTATAGAAAACTAAGGTGTGGAGGTAG
Organism: Mastomys natalensis; assembly: GCA_021653895.1. NCBI lineage: Eukaryota > Metazoa > Chordata > Mammalia > Rodentia > Muridae > Mastomys > Mastomys natalensis. The sequence goes on from JAJTUV010000037.1 coordinate 835,632, forward strand.
CAATGGTGAATTTGGATACTGGACATCATACCAGTTTAACTGAAATCTTCAGGGAATTAAAGAACTGAAACTCTGTTTGTTTGTTTTTTAAATCTATGAAAGTTGTATAGCAATCACTATTTCAGAATTTCCCGGTAAGTTCAAATGAAGTCAATGCAGGAGAGAATACTTTGAATGATAGCTAGTAATCCTTAGTTGTCAATAGAATTGAACGTCTAAACAAACCTTTCCCAATGGTACACTTGGGAAGTGGGGTGATGAGATGGTATGTCAGGAATTTGTGTTTTCCCATGCCTACTCCACCATACTGCAAAGGAAAACCGTGGGTATATGTAATGTGATTGGAAATCCACAAAATTGATTGCCTATGTAACAACATATCGATTGCTTTCATTACAGACTAGAATTTAACACATGGGAGCTGTGTTTGCAAGTAAATGCAGGGAGGTTAATGGTGAACACAAGCAAGCAGCCCAGACTGTCACTGTTTTGTCCTTCATGGTGCTCATTAGAGCCCAGTGAATTTGCTGGAGGTACATTTGTGTGTCAGTAGGCTTCAAAGAAAAAGAATGAGCCCTGTGACTTCCTAGAGAAATCTCTTTCCTGGACCCTCTGAGAATAGCTAGCCCTGAGAGTGAATTGGCTTTCACATTATGCTTGAAAAGAACCCTGTTCTTTTCTGACTCACCTTCAGGATTCCTGTTAGTTTATTATTTTTTTTCATAATACATGCAAAAGGATTTTTACTGTAGGTCAGATAGATGTCAATGAATGGATAGATACCAGCTGAGTTAAACCCACTGTTACATTAAACTCCTACTTTCTAGATGATAATCCTTGAAATCAAATTCTAAACCCCTTAGCTTTTGTTAGCGGCCTTTGGGTGACTGCATTAATAAGAGCCCTTCATCTGTAGTCTCCATGAGTGCCCAGCAGTGGTCTTCAAACATTAGCACATGCATGATTCATGAAGCCTGACAAAAATGCAGATTTCTGTAGGTAGAAGTCAAGTGTGCCTTCTCATTCATTCTTGAAACTTTTCCCTGGACATTGACCTTGAAGGATTTTCTTTTCTTAATGGAAGGCTTTACCTCAGCTAAGTGGTAGGATCCTTAGAACTGGAGTTTTGGCTTATCATCCTGTCCTGTGGTGGTTTAATCACTCAGTCTACACAGAAATTCTTCACTTGACCAACTGGAGCCCTTCCTAGGAGTGCACAGTGAGCAATGAGCAAAAGAAGCTCAAGAATGCACACAGACATGGATGGAGGCCACAGAGACTCTGCTAAGTGAAAGGAATGGGACATAAAAGAGCTTGTACTGCATTAAACCATCCTTATGATGTTCAAGAACAAGGAGAAGTAATCAACAAAGATAGGAGGCTATATAGAGCTTATGGAAGTTGAGAGTAGTGACTCACATCAGTTAGTCCTGCCATCTGAGGAACTGGCACAGTATTGCAATTAGCTTGAGGCCAGCCTGTACTACATAGTCAGCTCCAGGTTAGCCTGAGCAATAGTGAAACTCTGTCTCAAAAGAATGATCAAGAGCAATAGTGAGGATGAATACAAGCTAAACACAAAGTTTAGGGTCCTGGAGCATGGAAAATCATCATCTTTCTACCTGGTGATTAATACACTAGCTTCATATATGCTTGAAATGGAGCAGTAGACTTAGGCTTGCTACTTCACACACCTTATTTTATGTTACTAGATTCTAGTTTAAACACACACACATACACACACATACACACACACTCGTAAACACACACTAATGCATATGCACACACATAGAGAAATAAAATACATACTTTCACAATGTGCACACACTCATACACACATTCACACACAAACACACACACACATACATGTATATATTCATGCATACACACTTATACACACACATTCATACACACACAGTCATACACACATACACATATACACACATGCACTCATACTCATACATACATGTACTCATCATACTCATATACACACATCATCTTACACAAATGCACACATACACTGATACACACATACACACATACTCATACACAAATACACACACACACACACACACAACACACACACACACAACACACACACACCTGAAGGACACCTGCTTGGTGAAGAGTAAACAGCCATTACTCGTTCCTGCTACTGTACTTGGAAGCTCTTCTCTGCTGAGATTTGTACAAACAGGATGAACACATTCTAACATCACTGACAAGATGACAGCTAAGATTAGACTCTTGCTTTAATATTTGCAATTTCTCAGACTGTGCCACAGATGTGGAAAATAATTATTTGTTAGTAGACTTTGAGCACAAAATAAAAACGGAGGCTTTGCTTTACATATAATCTTGAGAAGTTGTTCTCAAACTGCAGAAAAGCAGACTGTCTGGGGAGCTTGTTAGAAATGCAGTTTGAGGCTACAGATTAGTTGCACCAAATCTGGACCTCCAGGAGTGGAGACTAAGGATTAGTGCCTTTTAAAGTTGTTGAACATTTTATAATGTACTCTCCAAAGTGACTATATGACAATCATGCTGAACTGATATTAATGTAAGATTTGGGAGTCATTAATCCAAATATAGACTGTGCAGTCTTCCCAGAGCTCCCTCCCGCAGATTTTCTCATTTATCTTTTCGGTGAGATAGAGAGAGAAATATTAGCAACACTGGGACACTGTGATGGTTTGTATATGATCAGCCCAGGCAGTGACACTATTTGGAGGTGTGGAATAGGTGTGACTCTGTTGGAGTAGGTGTGTGGGATATAAGACCCTCATCCTGGCTGCCTGGAAGTCAATATTCTGCCAGCAGCCTTTAGATGAAGCTGTTGAACTCTGAATTCCTCCTCCACCATAGCTTCCTGTGTGTTGCCATGTTCCTGCCTTGATGATATTGGACTGAACTTCTGGACCTGTAAGCCAGCCTCAACTAAATGTTGTCCTTATAAGAGTTGTCATGGTCATGGTATCTGTTCACAGCAGTAAAACCCTAACTAAGATAGACCCTCATCTCTATCTTAGTAAGGCTCGGGCACTTCTGTTCTGGATCTCATTGTCTTGTGTATGATTAGCCTCTGTCTCTGTCTCCATCTCTGTCTTAGTGTCCTTCTTATCTCTTCCTCTTCTCCCTCCCTCCATGTGTACTCATGTTTCTGTGTGCAGAGGGGGACAGAGGTTAAGTTTTAGCTGTTCTTCCTCATAAGCAGTCCACAGTGTTTGCTGAGACCGGGTCTCCTTGTGGCTTGAAGACTTCCTGATTAGGCGAGGCTGACCAATGAGCCCCAAAGATTTGCTTGCCTTGGCTTCCCTGTGCTAGAACTGCTAGCACATATCATGAATCCCAGCTTTTCTTACGTAACAACTAGGGATTAAACTCTGGACTTCTGCTTGCAGAGGCGAGTACATTGCTGAATGAAGTATTTCCCTAACCCTCATGAAGACTTTATTGAAAAGATAGCTGAAGAGGTCTTGTAATAATCAAGTTATTGCAATTCTTAACCAGGAATGGGGCTCAGAGGTCAGCAGTATTGGTTGCCTTTCCAGGAGACCAAGGTTCAGTTCTAAGCTCCTACATGGCAGCTCACAACTGTCTATTAAATCCAGTCACAGGGGTTCAGCCACCCTCTTCTGGCCTCCACAGACAACAGGCATATATGCACAGATATACATTCAGGTCAGACACACATACTTGTAAAATAAACAATGGTGACAGAAATAGATTTTTTCATCATTTATGATGACAAGCCTTCTTTTAAAAATTCTATTTATCCAGTGGGTACAAATATGTCCAAAATCTAGTTTATTAAATTCACAAAGAATATATAAAATATACAGAATAAAATTTTCTATAACAAAACATAGCATTCTTGAGATGAAAATTCTACTCACTGAGGACCAGTATTTCCTTAGAATGTAACAGAAATCAAACCTACCTATGAAAATGAAATAAATGTTTATATATGTGCCCACATTTTATTTTAGTAAATAGATTTAAATTTTCATTACTAAAATTAATAAATGTGCCATAACAACTTACTTCTAATTATTTCTATACTTTTTTTCTTTTTTCATCTTAGATGCCTCAGATCTGGCCTTTGAACACAGAACTTTCAGTATGTGCCATTTGGTTCATATGTTGAATAGTTGTTTGCTTGTTTTTCATTGTTTTCTTTCTTTCTTCTTCTTCTTCTTCTTTTTTTTTTTTTGTCAACTGGACACAAGCTAGGGTTATCTGGAAAGAGGGAACTTCAGTTAAGGAAAAAAAAAAAAAAAAAAAAACCATGAAACTGTCCTGTAGGCAAGTCTATGAGAGATTTTATTGATGAATGAAGGATATTTGGTTCATGTGCTGAATAGCTGTTGTTTGTTTTTGTTTGTTTGTTTTGTTTTTGATTTTTGTTTTTGTCAACTGGACACAAGCTAGGGTTATCTGGAAAGAGGGAACTTCAGTTAAGGAAAAAAAAAAAAAAAACATGAAACTGTCCTGTAGGCAAGTCTATGAGAGATTTTATTGATGAATGAAGGATATTTGGTTCATGTGCTGAATAGCTGTTGTTTGTTTTTGTTTGTTTGTTTTGTTTTTGATTTTTGTTTTTGTCAACTGGACACAAGCTAGGGTTATCTGGAAAGAAGGAACTGCAGTTAAGGAAAAAAAAAAAAAAACCCATGAAACTGTCCTGTAGGCAAGTCTGTGGGACATTTTATTGATGAATGAAGGGTATGGGAGGATCTACCACATTGTGGGTGTTGCCTCTCATGGGTCTCTGGTCCTAGGTTTTGTAAAGTAGGCTTAATAAGTCACAAGGAGCCAGCCAATGAGACATAGCACCCCTTCATGGCTTCTGCTTCAGTATTTGCCTCTGAGTTCTTTCCTTAACTTCATGCCCCTACTTCCCTTCATGATGGATTGTAATATATAAGATGAAATAAACTGCTTCTTCCCAAGTTGCTTTGAACATGGTGTTTATCATAGCGATGGAAGGCAAAGTAGGACAAGACAGGAATAGGAAACTCAAATCTTTTCAGCAGAAACATCTCTTACCACAACTTCAGGCCAACAGTTTCAAGTTGTTCTCACACTTCTGGAGCAATAATCCCTAGCCAGACCTTGTTTCACAGTGCAACATTCCTGATATAGTTGTTATGTCTGCCAAAGACTAGATTATGTATTGCTGCTACCTCTACTGTTGCTTTTCCTGAAGTGCTGCTGCCTTGTGTGCTACCATGCCCTGGGCCTTCCCACCTCAGTGGACCCTAGTTTGTCTGCTTTCCTCCATAGAAGCAGCATCACAGAATGCTGGCATGGATATTTGTTTACTCCCACAAGAATTCTTACCTATTTCCTCACACCTCTTCCTTCTGCAACCTCTATACTGAGGAAACATTCTGAGCCTTGACCATGGTAAGACTAAGGATACCTTTATCCCAAATCTTCCAAGTACTGCTATTTTCCATAGAAGTCTTTTTTTTTTTTTTAATGCCATGCTGAGCTTGCTCATACCCATTTTAAAACCATGTTGCAGTGCCTGACAACATCTCCTTCCCTTCTTATTTTTTCTGGGATCCCTCATATCTTGCTTCAATTGCGCGTAAGCTGGTGGTTGCTGTTTTTCTTGGTATGACTGTACCATTAAGATGGGCAGATGTCCTATTTGTTCCTCAAAGCTGTCACTTGATAATCTCTCTAACTTTCTAAACACCACCTAACCTGGACTTGTACGTCCTTGCCTTTTTCCACCTGCTACTCTTTCCTTGTACTCAACCACTAATTTCTTGGCTCACTGCCTGTGTTTCTTCATCTTTTTAGTCCTCAGCAAACCATCATTAGGCTCTCTTCAGTGACTCATTCATTTGATCTTGCTGAACACTGTCTCGTTCCCTGTATTGCCCTTGCCAACAACCATAGTACACCCAATCTCTCAGTTTCAGGAATTTCACAGTGATTGTCACCTCATTACCTTTTATTTTATTCCCTATAGTATACTGTATGTCCTGGTGCTCTCTTACAACTGCATAAATGATACCATTTCTCCTTATTGAGTTTAGGCTCCATGGTCAATCGAAATGATTACATTCTTGTCACTAAATTCAACATCATCTAAACTTTGCTGGCTGAGTCAATTCTACTTTCTTACCTGTATCTAGAAGAAGCTGGAACAAACATATAGCCATACCATTTGTCTCATGATCATTTATAGTTATCACCCTCCTTTAGGTCTTTCTATTATATATAATGTCTTTCTCCTCTTCTCCCCATCTCCTAAATGTTGCTCATGTCTCTCACCTCTGTTCCAACCTTCCACAACTCTTCCATTCTCTGCTGTCCTTCAGATGGCATTGGTTTCCATTTCATAATGTCTCCCACTCCCATCTCTCTCACCTTCCCAGACAGTGCCCATATGTTGATTTTTCTTCCTTTTACCATTCCCCTTGTCAATCTCCTAGCCCCCCTTTATTAGATTATAAATCCAGTAATCCTTTTTCTCTTTCAGTAACTTCTTCCTTTGCTGGAGTCTTCCCAGCAGAATGCAAGTATGTGGCCAAGTCAAGTTGAGTCCTTGTCTTCTCTAGTTTTCTCCTCTCCTCACTGCTCACCTTACTCATTTTCCTTTATTTTCTACATAGCTCATGAAAGGAACACTAATTGTGCAAACTAGTTCTATTTTCTTTCTTTCTCTTGAAAGCATTTCTTTCATGATTTCCTCCTAGTACACCATGACACCTCTGCAAATTTCATAGATATTTTCATATTTCAACTCTCATTGAAAATCTCTTCTGATTCCTCATTTTGCTAGAAATGTCTCTAGCAGATGATCAGGTCCTCTCCCACTTGATGTGTCTTACCCCCTTGCTTTCTGGGTTATTTGATTTTATTAACATAAAACTATCAACACAGAACTATTGTTATCTGCCCAATGTTATTTTGTGATCTGCTTCATTTCAACAAATGCTCAGGTTAGATATCATGATTTAGTCCTTGGCTGTTTTGTTTAAAAATAAACGTAGCTGATAAATCAGAAAAAAATGTTATCTCTTATTCAAAAGTGTACAAAATCTTATGACATCCTATCTCCTTCAGTATTATCGTCTTAGTTCAGACCACCGATGCCTCTTATCTGGATGCTTGCAGAGAACTCAAAATCAGTTTCCCTATGTCCTTTCTGGACAGTGGTTTTCCTTGATAACCTGGTTAAATTCCCAGTTAGATTATGTTATTTCTTTGCTTGAAATTTATGATGGTTTAGCTTTTACAATAAGAGTCAGTATCTGCAAAGTAAACTGTAAAGCTGTAGACAGGCCGCCTTTGATGACCTCTTGGTAGTTTCACTTTCTGGTTTCAACTTGTCTTTGCTGTAGCATCTTGGGCTCCTCTCTGTCTCTCTGACCTCTCTTTTTCTGTTACCCCCTCTTCTCTCTCTGATTTTTTTTTTCTTTCCTGAGACAGCATGACTTGCTCACTACCATCCTTCATGTCTTTTTTCAAATAGTCTCTTTCAATAAAGACTGTCCTACTCATTTTATGGAACGCTCCTCCCCTCAATTTCCAGCATCCATTCACCATTGCTGCTGTGACTTTCTTTTTAGTTTTCTTTAACATTCTCCTCTGACTCATTATTTAGCCTTCCCACCAGTATATAGTTTGAAGGATAGTTATTATTTTCTATATAAATTAATTATCACTATACTACCAGCACTTCACAAAGAGTATGAGCCTAATACACAGTAAATGAGTGAATGAATGACTGATGAGTTAAAGGAGAGGACATTGGGTTTTTATTTTTCATAATAAGGTATTATATAGGTGCTCACTGAATGCAGGCTCTATTTTAGTCTATTTAGCAACCACATGCCATTTTTAACGTGAACACTATGCCCATGATCAAGTCTAATTTTCAGATCTTGCCAAAACAAGACATTCTCATTGTATATATACAGGATTATTTTTAGAGCACTCTACCAGTCTTTTATCTTTTTATTTTCAACTCTATATCCTAAGTCTGTCAAGAGATAATTCTGGATCTTGATTTTCTTCTATCTCATACTAAGAGATTGCCACCTAGCTTTGCTAAGCTATGGTATATTACTTCATTTAAGTTGAGCATAATGTTTAATAAGACAGAGAAAATTAAAACTCCCTCTGGTCTATTAAAACAGAAATGGGGACAGATTGTATTTTCCAACAATAGTGGCACCACTACATTCTTTTTTTATATACTGTGAATCTGATAAGGTTCCATAAAGAGTTTGCATATAAGTTCCTTTCCCTTGACTGCAGATAGTTACTTCCTTGCCTCAGTTGCCTCAGTCAATTAAGTAGGATAAAGGTAACCCTATACGACATGTTAGTGCTGACAGCATTCACCCTTGGCTCTCCTCTCTTGTAACATGAGGATCCTGAACTGGCAAGTAAGAATTGCCACTGTGTAAGGCTACCATGATAGTCTTAACACTCTGAAGGGACCACATGGAAAATAAAGCATGTGGAGCCCAGGCAGTTAGTTCCTTTGTCATTTACATCTCCACAACTCTGCAATCAGCTATATGAATGAAAACACTTGAAAATATCCTTCCTTCCAGCTCCCATCTGACTGCAACTCAATGAGAGAGCCCAAGGAAGAACCATCATACTGAGAAAGATCCTAATCCCTCCTCAAAGAGAACTATGGGAGATAATAAACAAAGGGTCTAATTTTAAGTCACTGACTTTTTGGGTGACCGATCATGTAGCTGTATGTGATTAACATCTATTGTTTTGCTTCAGGCACATGGTTGAGATGCTCATGGGAGCAGCATTCAGCTTTACTAAGTCAGTTCTTGTATGTTTTATGTCAGAAGCACTCAAGGTAGAAAAAGATGCTTGTATGCTCACTGGCGTGTAAAAGAGTCCAGTGCTTCTCTTCATATTTCTCTGAGTGATTCATTTTTAGAACACAGGATGTAAAGTAGAATATAGGGGCCTAGAGAGATATTCAGAATTTCAGAGCACTAGTTGCTCATCCAGAGATCCCATGTTCAATTTCCAGCATTGATATGGTGTCTCACAATCATCTGTAACTCTATTTCCACAGATCCAAAGGCCTCTTCTGGTCTCCATAGGTTCCAGATACGCATGTGGTCCCCAGATACTCGAAAATCATCCATACTCATAAAAATGCTTGCTTTTTTTTTTTTTCTGAAAAAAGATAAAATCTAAAAATATTGGCATGTAGTTTTAAGAGAGCTGGAGGAGACTGACGATGACTAAAAACTCTCAGAAGTTACAGGAAGAAACAAGGAGAATTGTCATTTGTATTTTCCTAAAACTGCCCACATTTGTCATTTACTTCAGGAAAATTTTAAAAAGAAGAAGAAGAAGAAGAAAAGAGCTATTGCTTTTTCGGTCTTGATTGCTCTGCTAGCACAAAATCTATTCTAATTCAATGTCTCCCAGGCTCAGCTTCCTAAGGTTTACCATGGTAGTGGAAATGTCATACTCCTATAACTTCTCAGCTCTCCAGCAGAATGTTACCTCTTAATAACTTTCTGCAAATTTATATTCTTACATTTGAGTGAAAAATAGCAAGGCTCAAACTCTTTCATTTTCTCCACTAATGTTTGATATATTATCCCCTTTAGGTCTCCGTTTTATATGGGATTTCAATTGATTTGTTCTTGCTTTTTCTTTTGATTGTAGTCAGTGTGACTTTATTTAAAGCTATAAACTCTATATCCAGTTTTTCATTTGAGAAGATATTTCCTCTTCTTCTGTTCCTTTGCTCATCTTGCTGTCATAACATCCATATTTTAAAGTGATTTTTTTTTTTTTTTTAAAAATCAGTTTCTCAAGCCGACCCACAGATTCCTAAGCGTGTGCTCTCCAAGAATAGACAATTTATTTATGTCTGTTCTTTCTTACATCTTTCTTTGTGACACTTCAGTAAACCAGTTTAATCATAATATCTGAAATCTTACTGTTGATATTTATTTAGGGAGTAGGGTTTATAGAATAAGGAAAACTATCCAGAAATGAGTTAAAATAAACTTAATTAGTTAGGTTACTTATTTTTTTTTGACAAGTGAGGGAGGTTAGATATTCTTTTATTCTTCCTTCCCCTAGAGTTTGACCTTCTAAATAAATACTGGTAGTTAGTAGGAGGGCAAAATATTGCACATGTTAAATACCAGTCTCATAAGATAGAAGCTGAGCCACTCATTGTTCTAGGGTCAAAGTATACTGTCAACCCCCTCCTTTTCAGAATTGAAATAACGCCACTGAATCTTGTAATATATAGCTGCAATGAAATGAATCTAATACCTCTTCCTTAGTCATAGGGGAAAGGGTCGTTCTTACTCATAGTAACAAGAAGTAGATTAAACTTATCGTGAAAACAGAGAGTGAAAATTATAGGGACCTAAAATTGTCTTTTAATGTATAATTGCTATTATGTGTCTTATGTAAATTTCTGTGACTCATACTTTGATCCATTTGATACCAACTCCTCTTTTAATTCAAGAAATGAATTATCAAGATAGAAGAACAGAAACTGCTTCTCATGTGTTCAGAAGAGTGGGAAGGGGAAGGAATCATAATGGGGTAAGCAAACATAACTAACTATACAAGAAATGGATCAAGTGGCTTGTCTACTTTAGATTCATCCCTAGACTTCTACATCCTTTGTTTAATCATGCTTCCCAGGTGTATCAATAATTGTGCTTGACTGTGACTGACACTCTGGAAAAATGTAACAAGATAGCACAACACTTTACAGGGTTTTAAAAAAGATTAACGTTTAGCATCTCTTGAGAATCTACTGGTCCAATAGATGATTCTGCTGACTTGGTGGGGAATCTCTCATCATCTGAAGTCAGCTGGTGGGAATCTCTCACTCAATGAAGTCAGGAATTAGGAAGGAATATGGCTCAGTGGTAGAGCTCTTGTATACACCCCAATACAGGAGAAAGAAGGAAAAAAAAGCCATGTGGACAAATTAGCCATAGATAATTTGATCAGAGCCATTGATCATTAAAGTAACTGGAATTGGACATTTTAACAAGTCATGTGCTAGTCAACTGAATTATTCCATAATATACCCTAATGAAAGAACTGATTATGGCCATAAGAATAATGTCAGACCTCTGGTCTTGCCTACAGTCACCTGGTGGATCCTTGTGAGTCTGGGAAGTTTAGAATGTTTCCAGCTGGTATGGTGAGACTCTATATTCTGATCACTCCAAAAGGCTAATGTGGGTATATTCTCTGCTTGCAAAGAAACCAGGGCACAAAGGTCTAGACTTAGAGCATATTTCCTGGCATATGTTTGATTAGGGACCACTCTGTAATCCATATTCATCATGAGAAGAGAACAGAAAGTCACAGAACATGAAGACTTCAGGGATTAGCATAATATGGGCCATGAATTCAACAAGAGAAGCTATGTATTAGGTGAACCCATCCATTGCAATTACTGTCACCTCTATACTCATAAGTCTGTGGCCATCCATTGGAGTATATTGGATCCAACAAAAGCCACACTTCTTCCAGTAGCCATCAGTTACTTACAGCTTCTCAGCTAGATGTGGGATTTTATGCCTACTCCATATGGGATTTTTTTTTCCGGATCAGTCTTGCATATCTCTTGTTCTCACGGACCCACTGCTGTTGTGGTTTTATGTACAGCTGTCCTACTGTGTCCACAGAACAGAACAGACTGGCTCTTTCAGTCTTTCCACTTGCCCACTCTTCTGAAATGACCCTATGAGGGAAGCCATGATATACATGTGCCATTTAGTAGTGAACATTGCAATCGCTTTTTGTCTCTACCTTGATTTGTTGTGGGTCTCTAGGTTAGTAGCCATCTAAAATTCAAAAGGAAGCTTCTCTCATGAGGTTGAGAGAGGCACTAATCCATGGGTGTCATGAGGATTCATCAAGAATTGGTTTAATACTATGTCCCATTAGCAGAGTGCTAGTAATAGGTTCTTCTCAGGCCTATGATATTTTTCATAAGGTTTTCAGTATTCTTCTTCTGGTAATCCATCTTCTACCATTCCCTCCCATTTTGTGTCTCATTTACCCCTTCTTGTTCCATTATTCCCTCTCCCCTACTGTATCCTTTTCTGTTATTTTCCAATTTCCCTTGCTGTATTCTATCTTCTCTTCCTTGAAAGTCCTCCTTTCCATTGTCCTTTACTAAGTTATTGGCCGTTATGGATATTCCAAATGAAACAGACATATCTAAAAGTACAGAGACAACATCACAAGTGAGAGAGCATGCAACAATATTTTGGCAGGAGTGGGCCTTGGTTATCTCACACAGAATGACTGTTTCATCCATTTCCTACAAATTTCATTTTTATTAAGAGATAACTAATATTCCATTGTGTAAATTTACCACATTTTGCTTGTCTCTTCATCAGTTGCTTGACATTTGTAGTTGTCTCAGGTTATTTTGAATAAAGAATAATATGAATGAGCAAGCATTTCAAAAATAGAGTCGTGGTACATGCCCACCACGGGTATAGTTAGATCATGTGGTATCAATTTCTTGCCTTCAGGGAAACTTACAAACTAATTATTGTAATAGTTGTAGCAGTTTGCATTTCTACCAGAAATGAATGTGTGTTGGTTTTTTTCTTCCTCAAATCTATACCAGCATTTGTCATTAGTTTTTAAAATTCTAGCTATTCTGATTAGAATGAAATCTCAAATTGGTCTTACTTTGTATTTCTTTGACTTTTAAGGACTTTGAAAATATTTTACAATGCTTTTCAACCATTTTCAAGTGAAGGAGATAAAGAAAATATGAATAGGAGAGGAAGACTTTAAAGTATTCCTATTTTCAGATGATTATGCATCTGAAGAAAAATACCTTAAATATTCTACTAGAATACTACTGCATCCGGTAAGCACATTCAACGAAATAACAGCATAAAATATTAACACACACACACACACACCCCAATAGCTTTCCTATATACAAATGATAAACATACTGAGAAAGACAACAAGGAAACAGGAAAAAGAAAATGGGGAAACATTTACATTAGCCTCAAAAATATCTTCAAAAAAATCTAACCAAAAAAGTAAAAGACTTGTACAATGAAAACTATAAGATGTTGGAGAAAGAAATCCATAAAACGTACCAAAAGATAGATAGATTTCCCAAGCTCGTTGGTCAGTAGGAATAATATTGTGAGTAAAACAGGAACTAAAATCAAAAATTGATAAATGAGACCACATGAAAGTAAAAACCTTACATCAGAGGAGAGCATTATTTGAGAGAAGAGAGAGTCTACAGAAAGTGGGAAAACAGCTATATTTGTCTGACAGGGCATTAGAAGAATATAGAAAAGAAAACTAAACAAGAATATATATAACCCAGTTTTGAAAACGGTTCACCTCAAGAGATGAACCACAAACGTCATCAACTTCTTAGTTCTGATGTCATGTTCATAAAACTTTTTGTGATGACAGTGATAAATTTCTAGATCTGTGATATACAAAATGGTAACTGCACATGACTGAATATAATTTAAATGCAATAAAAGGAGAAGCTTGCTTCCTTAGTCACAACAGCCACAGTTAAATTCTTAATAGCTGGCAGTATACTAATCACTATTTCTAGTGTTTCACTTTATGTCAATGAGGTGAAAATTGTCCTCTGGAGTCTCAGTAGGTCAAAATGATGACGTAATTTGGTATGTTCTAAGCATTACTTTGTCCTATTGAGAACTGACTTAAATTGATGAGGTTCCATTCAACTTGTTTATTCTTCTGGGAAAGGTCCAGTCACTTGACCAAATGGAGAAGATTCATTCCCTCACCATAGAGACAACCTCCACATCTCCATGAAACCCTACCTCAGCTCTAAACTCAGTATCACATGCAGATTACTGCCAAATATGCCTGACCATACACCTTGCTTGTTCTAAAAGGTCTAAACTTCATCGCTCCTATCAGGCGATCCCTCTCATCTACATTCACAAGTGATGTGGCTCCATTTCTACAGTGTGCTTAGCAAGTGTAAAGATCTGACTTTTAATCTCAGTACTGAATACTGAAGATATGGTGGCCAGTATCTGTTATCTTAGCACTAGGAGCTAAGGGCAGGGAATCATAAATTCTAGGTCAGACTTGACTACATAAAAATTTTGAAGCTAGCCGGGAATATGTGAGGCTCTGTCTTAAATAAAGACAGGAAGACACAACATAGATACTCAAGTTGTATAAAGTAATACTTTGCCATTCATAATGATTTTGCAATCAAGCTCATTAGCATAGCCATCATCCAAGTTAGTAGGTGATGAGAATGCTTACATTCTAATCCTAGCAAATGACAAACATGCAATGAATTTCCATTAACCATAGTCACTGTGCTATATATGAGCTCTCCAGAAATGGCTTATCTTATAAGTCTACATATTTGTCTTTTGATGAACATCTTGTGTCTTCTTCCTCACATTTTGTGTGAACTACCATTTATGTTTGTTTCTGTGAGTTTGACTTTTGTGTACTCTACATAAAAATGACAACAAATGATATTTGTCCCTTTTACAACTTATTTTACTTATAATTTTGTTTTTCAAATTCATCCAAGTTCTCACAAACTAACAGATACCTTTCTTTGAAAATATTTTTATTAATGATATAAGAATTTCATACATTGTATTTCGATCATACTCATCCAATTCATCTCTCACAGATCCACCCTCACTACCACTTAAATGTTGTGGCTTTTAATAATTATTCAATAATCCATAAATTTCAGTTTGTGCTGTTCATATATGTCTGAGTATGGGGCCTTCCACTATAGTTTGGTTCATCTACTAGAAGCCACATATCAAGATTGATCAACTCCTAGTGTAAGGATTTCTACTTGTAAAGGTTTAATGATATCCTTTTTTATACATACTATATTTTCTTCACCCATTGTGATAGTTTGGCCCATGAGAATTTGCTTTGCCCAGGGGAAGTGGAACTATTAGAAGGTATGGCCTCAGTGGAAGAGGTGCAGCCTTGTTAGGGGAAGTGTGGCCAGTATCTGACTATAGAATTCTTGAGAAGAATACAGAATAATCTGAGTTCTACATCCTATGCATGCAAAGAAATGAATGGCTTTTGCTGATTTCTAGTACATACAAACAATTTGAGCACCATTAGTGCTGCCAGTGAAAATCTATTTCTGAAATTCATTATGTCATTATGTATCATTATGGAGGCAGGTCTTTGGCATTTATTATATATGCTCAAGTCTGGCCAGGGTGATCCAGAGCCTCCTTATGGATGCCTGCTGAATACAATCTTCTATCTGCCTTTGGATCAAGATGTGTACCTGCAAGCTGCCATACTTCCCACCATGGTCATAATGGACTAAACCTCTAAAACTGTAAGCTAGCCCCCAAAATGTTTTATTTTATGAGAATTGCCTTGGTTATGGTGTCTCTTCATAGCAATGAAACATAAACTAAGACACCCATCATAAGTTGATTCACAATTAAATTTATTCCATATTTAGGCTATTATTACTAACATTACAATGATCATGGAAATGCAGGCATAACTTACAGATAGCAGTTTTATTTCTTTTTAGCTTCCATAAAATATTAACCATAAACAAATGAATCAGGTTGCACCTAAGCATATAATGGACTTAGGTAACCAGTAATCTTTTTCATTATCTGTTAAATGCTGAATTATGTATGAATCATGCTGACTATACAATTCCTGAGAAGAATACAGAATAATCTGAGTTCTACACCATGTGCATGCAAAGAAATGAATGGCTTTTGCTGATTTCTAGTACATACAAACAACTTGAGCACCATTAACGTTGCCAGTGAAAATCCATTTCTGAAATCCATTGTGATCATTAAGAAAATTGCTAGCCTCACTAAAGAAAATTAATTTGTGACATCAATTATGCTAATTAAGCAGGCATTAGGTGGTGTTGGGAGATCAGCAATGCTGAGGCACTTAGAGTAATCACTTTCAGAGTGCAGGTCTTTGATGAAATATTAACAAATCACATGGCAGGTATATTGCTTCTCAGGATAACCCAGCATTTCCATAGTGTAGAATAAAGTCAATGGGCATGTATATATTTTATATTTTCACTGAAGCATCTTAAAGCAGAATTCACATCACTCTTTACATAAATTAATGCGAAAACTCATACTCTTCCATGTTGTTCGAAATTAAAATTATGAGAAGATTTACATTTTCGCACTTTTATTTTTATTTTGGTAAGGGTTTTGTAGTGATTTCTAGGCTTAAGATCTTTTTACTGTAAAGTCTGGCAAATGTAATTTTTTACATTAGAGTTTTTAAACTTCTGCTAAGTCTTTTCAATATGTGATCCAATGCATGTAAATCTTTCAAGGAAATAAAAGGAATATGTATATTAATTTTTGTTTAGACATACATATTTTAGTACATACATATTTTAGCTTTCCTAAAAGCTCCAAGTTTTATTCTATATTAGTTAAATTCTTCATATATTTATTTACTTCTTGTCTTCTTCATCAATCAAGCATTGACAAACTCATGTTAATATTCATCTTTGGTTGTGATTTTACCCATCTCATCTTAAAGTTTTTAATTTATACATTTGGAGAATGAACTGTTACTTTATGTACAATGTCTTATGACTGATAAATTTATATTATGAATATATATTTTAAGTATAAAAATTGACATTTTAATTTGAGTCATCTTTCATTCAGCAGGAAGATAAACTTTTGGGAACTTATTATTAATGTTATTCAGAAAGGGTACAGGGCTGGCATAATTTCAGAAGACTTGTAGGCTAAAGAGATTATGTTTCTTCCTTCCTAGGAATAGTGAATTGACTGTAAAATCATTCCTGGTGTATGGTCCTTTCCAGTTTTCCTAGCTTTGACTCCAGTATCAGTTAGCACTTATATTGCTTTGTTTTATAGGAATGCATTTCTTGCCTTGCTAATGTAATATTAGTTTTATTTTCTATCAGTTCAAAACAGTGTAACCAGCAGCTGTTTGTTGAAGGCTTCTCTGTCTTCTCTGTTTAGTTGCTGCTGTGAAGATGTCAGACTATTTTCCCAGAATGCTTTGGGTATTTCCTGCAGCTTTTTAGATTTTTTGATTCTGATCATCCTGATTTTTAAACCTCATCAAATGTGTCTACAACTGTCAATGAGACTTTTATTCACTGAATACAGATAATTTCTTACCTCGTTCTCTTTCATCTCTTTATCTTTTATTGTTAAATTCTGAAAAGTCTCCCAGTCTGTCCTTCAGTTTTTGCCTATTGCAGGTTAAACTGACCATGATATTACCCATTTTCCTTCTCCACTCTGTAAACATTCCAGTTGGATTTACTAGTGTCCTTGTTTCTCAGGTCTCTTGTGTTTATGCTTAAGGTTTGTTTGTTTGTTTGTTTGTTTTTTAAACACTAAGATTCTATGTTCACACCCTTTCCCCAAGGATTTCTTGTTCCTGATTTATATAGATCAAGACCTTCTTTCTCTGTCAACAGAAATTTAATCATTCACTCAATGATTATTTGCTGAACATGTATTTTATTCTCAATAGCACCTTTTTAAAACACAGGCACTAGACAAATGATTACATGAATAATTATAGACTTATAATTAATTATAATTGCAAAGTGCCCTGATAGTGTTTGACTCTTAGTGGTTAGTACTTGAACAGAGGCTACCTTAATCTCGGCCATCAAGGAAGTACTCCTTCAGTAGGTTATATATGAACTAAAGTTTAGAAGAATAACAGGAGTTAGATAAATAGAGAGAAGATGGTGAGCTCAGGAAGTTAAAATTTTGAGTTCCTCCAATTGTTCTCATCCTTGAATTTCACAGCATAAAATCCTCTTTTTTCTTAGTCTATGTATATTTTAAGAGACCCTATGTTAATATTTTTTATGTCATCCTTGTTAAGGCAAGTGATTCCCTAGATCTGCAACAGAGTCTATTGATAGTCTATGCTCTTCAGTTTTGCTCCTTTGGTGACAGATCTGTCACTGTAAGTAACTATTGTGTAGAGTTTCCAATGGTGCTATGCAGTATGTTTACCAAGCAAGACTACAGTCACGATCTTCTACATGAATTGGCTGAGATGGCTTTCTCCTCACCAACAAGGGGATTGTCAACTTCTGAAGCAGCACTAGATGCCAACCTATTTTGAGCCTAAGTCAAACTGGTCAAAGTGCTTGTTCTCCTTTTCTCCCAGTTACTGTTCACAATGCAACATCTAAGTAATCCAACCTCAATGTCTTTATATGGAAAACTCTTTCCAAACTTTAGAAGTAGGTCACTTGGCCCTCTACTTTGGGATGACGTGATCATTCTGCTTGCTTTGGTTACTTCATGTTCTGTGTATTTATATGTGTTTTCAGGGTATGTGAGAAGTTGTAACAGATTTATTTTAAACAAGAAGATTTTTTTATATGTATTTTTTACTTTATAGAACTTCTTAGAACTGGTAAATTTAAAATTAAAGTTTCTTCTGGTCACTTAAAATATCTTTTAACAGGAGAAAAATAAAAATAGCATATATGAAACCTAGTTTGGTATTTTTTATTAACTTAGTCTATTTTTTTTAACTGATATGAACCAGTGAGAACAGGAATAAAACAGCAAGGAAAATGAACACAAATCTCGGCGTAGGAGCTTCAGTACTGATACTCAGTGTGACCTCCAGGGAATCAGGTTCTCTCATTGCTTGGGGAGGATCTCAGACAACTCAGTGTATTAGGTCCTATTCAATGTTCTGAGGCCTTGCTGATCCAAGTGTTTTTGTTTGCCATCTTCATCTTGTCACCTAAGAGCCTGTAAAAAATGCAGTTTTTCAGAACCTCCCCACAACTAGTGAATGAGATCTTTCAGTAGCTGAAGATTCTAGCTGATTTCTATGCTCAACATTTTAGAAATGTTTAATGATAAAATCTGAGTAATAGGTACCCTTCTCACCACTTTCCCTCCATTTGTCTTAATGATTGCTGTTCCACTCCCTTGCAAGGAGATTGACTTTTTAATTTCTACAGAGAAGTGAGAGATGGGAGGGTAAGGCAGAGGAGGGGTTGAGGAAAGGACAACTTAAACTAAAGATGTTTTAAAAAAATCACATTCAAACTTACTATTTTATTAGCTTCCTAAATATATCTATCACATCACATCATACCATATCATATCAATCTATCTATCACCTATAAATATACCTAAAATCCTGCCTACCTATTTTCTCATATAAAAAAAATATTTATGTGGAGTTACCATACACAGGGACTATGGTCACCCCAGAAACCATTTGATGACAAACAGAATGCCATGTGTAGAATATTTTACCTTGAGCTCTTGGTCAGAGATATCCTGAAGACCTCCAGAATACAGACCACTGTCATTACTCTTGCATACCTACCAGAACCTCATGGTAATTAAGAACCTATTGCTGGACACCATATACATCAGCTGCAGGACATGGAGAAATGAAGTAAGTACTGACCAGGAAACTTCCTCTTCTTGTCTAGTTCTCATTAGCACTAGAAGGTGCTATACAGGCTGCTGGTAGTGTCATCAAGTGTCTTACCTAACTATGAACCATGAGATCTGCAATAAAAGGTAGGCATGGCAAATAAGATATTCTAATGTGTTTAATAGTGGCATGAATGTTATGAAGGTAACAAAATGCTTTCTTACTGGATTTTAGCTTGCTCCTGCATATACTGTAAGGTACTGCAAATATGTCCAAGAAACCATGATGGGAGTACACAGGCTCATGAGATGAACCTATTTCTATTAATGGAGGCCAAACCTACTCCATCTTGAGACTGGCCTCCATCTTAAAAAAAGCCTGAGAATTTGCTCTAAAGCTGAACCCAAGCTACATCCAAGTACCAGAAAGGAACCCATTGCTTGTCCTTGGCCCATAGCCCAGAGTAACTCCCTAGCTACTTCCTAGCAACAGTCAATGTACTTTCAGACCATTTGTGGTTGTTCATGGCTTTTCTTCAAAGCACCCACCTGTTAGCTTAATCCCCCTTGCTTGCTTGCCATTCCCTATAAAACCTTATCCTGATGCCCTCCTGATGAGGGCTTGGGGCTGTTCCACCTGTCCTGCTCTGTTAGGGTTGGAGGAGAGCCCAAGCTCAAGCTTGTAAGTAAAGACCCTAGTGCTATTACATCAGAGTTGGCTCCTTGGTGGTCTTTTGGCATTCAAAGATGCTTTTGGGCATAACACTATTTTGCTAAGTAGACATAGTATCAAACTGATTTCCAAATTTGTATCTTTATACCCATTAATTGATATACCTCTCAGTATCAGAAAAGTTTCAGCCCAAGTGTAGAGAAAAGGTGATTGTGGGTTACTCAGCCATACATGGGACATCTGTATTATATCCTACCCCCAAGGCACAGGCACTATCATGGAAAAGAGGGAAGAAAGATAAGAGCCAGAGTCTAGGGAGGACTGCAGCAAAACAGTATTTTTGAGACATGACAGGACCAGTATACTCATGAACTCACAGCAGCTCTGGTTACCTATATATGACGTGCACAAGATCACACCAATCAGCATCCCAGCATGGAGTAGGAGGGGTTAAATTCACTCCAAACTTAGAACTATAGACAATTTGAGGTTTCTGGGGATGAATAGTCAGTTTTCTTCAAGGGTTTTTGGTCAGTAGACCAAGCTCCAATGTAAGGTCCTTTACCCAAAAGAGTATGAGCAGTACAAAGAGAAGCTAATGGATTATTGAATAATAATAAGAAAGAAGACATAAAGTTGAAGGGTGGTCAGGAGGTAAAAGTAGATCTGGGAGGAGTTAGAAGAATTGCAATAAATGTGATCAAAATATAGTATGAAATTCTCAAAAAATTTAAAGATAAAAAAATATAAGAAAAAGACACATGACATTTTGTGTTTGGATAGTTGAATGGTTTCAGACAAATCTTGCTACATAGACCAGACTGGCTTTGAATTCATGATCTTTCTGTTTCAGTCTCTGAGGGTTTGGGTTGCAGGCATGTGCTACCATATCCAGCTTTAGAATTTTATTTCTTTCTGGCTTGTTTCTTTTAACATAATGTACACTTATTTCATTTACATTGCTACATTAGCATAGGATATATTCTTCCAGGGAAAAGACAGTCCCCATTCCCACATGTAAGAAAATTTGAATTAAAGATTATAAAAAATATTTTAGCTCAAAAATTTCAACACATTCCATTTCTTCCCAAGGCAAGAATAAAATTAAATTTATCACAGCTTTGGAGCAAAGCAGTTAATATGATCCCAAGTGCACAAACTTGACTTCTTGGGATTGATGCAGGATTAGGTTGAGACTCAGATGTCAAAGAGCTATGAAGGCTGGTTGCTCTACTCTCTGTAGAAAAGAAGACATTGATCCTATATGATCCCAAAGCACAGAAGACATCCTGAAGCTTGGATGCCCATCTAGACTACTGTGTTGGGAGAATCCCCTTCCTTACTTCCATCCTCTAAGGGATGTCACACTTCAGTTTAAGGCCTAGAATGGTCACAGACAATATTATTTCAAAAATTGTATGGGTTTTCACCCATTTCCCAAGGAGTATCATAAATTTGATAAAGAACCAAACTAGTACTCACTTGTTTTTTTCTTCTCCACTATAGTCATATTAAGTATCTTAAACTGAGATATAGGTGGTTTTTTTTTTTTTTCCTCACAAATCTGCAGTTAGCTGTAGAGTTTCTTGGTTGGACTGGGCCTGACCAATCAGGACTCAACTGGCTCAGGTGCTGAAGGGTTACTGGCAGGTAGACTAAGCAGGGTAGCTGGCCAAGTGGCCTTTGTTGGGATAATACAAATATCTTTCCTGGTCTATCACATCTGTCCAGAAGGCTAACCTGTGGCAGTTATTGTGGGAAATATCAGAGAAACAAGAGAGAAAGTGAAATCGAAGTACTTCTGACCTTACTCCTCCTCATCTATTAATTTTCTATTAGCCTGAATGAATCACATATCTTAATCTCTTGACTGGTATCTCCAGGCTCTTGGCCTTCTGTTCAAAGAATTGTAGAAATTAACACAGAGATGAAAACTAGCAAGGAAATGTATTCAGAAGCAAAACTATAATTCATATTAGATGTACTGAAAGGCAGTAGTAAGCTTCTTGATTTACAGCACTCAAGGGCAGTAGTTATTGTTTAGGGCTTTCTTTATAGGGTTTAGGAGGAGGGACGTTGGTTGGTAAGGCCTTGGTTATGAGTGGCACTCCTTATTCCGTGACAGGTTTGGGTAAGCCATTCTCTACTGCACACATAGTTTCGTATGATGCATTTGATTTTAATCATCTGCATGCTTAGCTGGTTGTATATAGGCATAAGATGGACAATGGGGAATTTTCCCTGAAAATTTATGGAGAGGGCACAGTTTGAATTACTGTAAATCTACACAAAACTGGCTTGGGCTAGATTGGGTCTATTTCAATGGTTTACCGAAGACTTTGTCATGCAATACTTTTAAAGTATCCTTACATAAGCATTTAGGAAAGTATATAGTTGTCAATGATATCTATCTATCTATCTATCTATCTATCTATCTATCTATCTATCTATCATCTATCTATCTATCACCAAAATCATCTATCAAAATCTCTAATTGAAATAAAGTATGTGACTGAACTGTTCTTTTGTTACAGAGAAATCTGTGCCAGAGACCTGAGGACCTGAGAGGACAGCATTAGTTCAAAATCTGGGAACTGTCCCAAGCATGTGTGTTAGGATGCAAATTAATTTGAGCCTTCTTTCCCCTGTTCTTGCCACTGGGAGCACATTGGGTGGGAAGGTTAATGCAGTGCAGCCTTATCTCCCGTGGGCACTGCTGGGAGTCTTGGAATCATTTTGTTTCTCATCTCTGAAAATGGAATGTGCTTCACTATACTGATGAGGAGAGGAGGAAAGAGGTCAATCCAGAGAGATTAGGATCCTACCAAGGCTCCCTATGCTGTGAGGGTTTATTAAGAATCCCGGAAGTGAGAGGCTGCATTTTGTTTTAGTTCTGAGTAGCCATGGCAGTAAGGATTTCTGGCAGCTGTAGGACATTGTTGAAGGCCCCCTTCCCCGATCGCTGCTTCCAAAGAGAACAGCCACACAGGAGCACATATCTGACACTGGAGAACACTGAGATCCAGTTCAGCCAAAGGGAAAGGGAAATAAAATTTTTTCATGCATATATTGCATGTGTTTGCTGAGTTAGAATAATTTTTCTGCCTGACAATAAAAAGACCAGGACCAGGGATTGGTAACAGATTTTGTTCAACCAATATATATATGGCAAACAGACATTCCCACAGGCCCCAAATATTAACACAGTGTCAGCACGTGTTGACAAGAATGATAAAAAATATATAGTGAGAAGAGTTTGTATCTAAATTCTCAGCAAAAACTTTCTTTAGAAAAGTCAAACCTTTCTATAAGCATAAGTAATGTGGAAGAATAACCTAGCACTGAGCCCACCATGGCTTGCAGACATGGCCCCAGTCTCCTGTTTGACATCATGCGCCGATATCCTCCTCCACCTCTCTGGTTGTCTCATTAGCTCAAAGGCTTGCCTGACTGCTTATTTAAGCCCTACCTCGCTACCT
This sequence comes from Mastomys natalensis, assembly GCA_021653895.1. NCBI lineage: Eukaryota > Metazoa > Chordata > Mammalia > Rodentia > Muridae > Mastomys > Mastomys natalensis. The sequence continues at coordinate 859,235 of JAJTUV010000037.1, forward strand.
CCCATTTCCAAACTCTCTGCTTACTTAAGTAGATTGTTCAGTTATTCTACAAGTACAGCATGAAAGCTTCCAAAAGAGTTAAATGTAATATGAATAAATAGATATGTGGGGTCAATAAATGCACAAATGACTTATGAGTCAGGTTAGTTTTATCCTCCGCATTGCCACCCCCTACAAACTAAAAATATTCTATAAAAGAATCTTCCACTCATTTGCAGCTGAGGTTTATAATTTCTGTAGAATTATGGAAATCCAGATCATGCCAGAGAGTAAGTCGATACATTTTCAAGTAAATTCATCATCCCAGAAAATTTCATCACTCCCTTGTCTTCGCAGTAGTCCTGCTCCCTGACCATTGGTCCCTGGTGAGGGAAGTATTTCCTAGGAATAACTCCACAACAGTAAATTATTATGATCTATGTATGTTATTTTCCATTTCTAATACTTACGTTTTCAAAAGAAAAATTAATCTGTTTTGTGAATTTAATTGTGACATCTAAAATAGAATCAGTTGGTTTATGGTTGATGTTCTCACAATGAGAATCAGGCAAAGACAGATATTAGTAAATAAAAGTATTGTGAATTGATTCAAGAAAAGAAGAAGAAGAAGAAAACCACCTCCAAGCCAAGGAGAACTTTCACAGGCTTCGGGAAGAGCAGACATGCTGAAGCCTTGCTTGCAGACTGGTCTCCTGCAGAACACTGAGATGGACGTCTACTGCATATGCTCCTCGAGGAGGCATTGTTAGTGGCATCCTTAGAATATGAACCTACACTGGCAGTATTTTAATAACATTTTACTTAATCCCACTCACCAAAAATGCTATCATTCAACATGGAATCTACATAAAGATATTTAAAAATCTTCCAAGTTCATTGTGGATTTGATGCAGCACATCTTGTTTTCAACTGACCATATTTCAAGAAGGAACCACGTGGGGCTTATGGCTTCCATACTGAAGGACACTGGTTTCTGGTGAGCTAAGACCTGAATGAGAGATCTATCTGTTCTTTACTCTCCACGATACTGAGGAACACATTCAGTGGTCTGGCAGACTTGGCACTAAAGGAATAAATAGAAAAGTATAGTATAGTATGCAGTATAGTAACTATTAATATAGTATGCCTTTAGATTAAGGGGTTTTGAGTAATCTATGATAATTTAAAGCACATGGGAAGATTTATGGAGGGTTGTATTCAGATGCTATTTATCATTTTGCATTAGATATTGATGAGTTTTGATGGTCATGGCAGATAGAGGTGGCACGGCCCTGAAGTTAATGTCCTAGAATACATAGGATATCTACTTTAAAATCTCACATTAGTGTACATTTTTTACTTGAGCAAATTGTTTGACTTGGTTTTATTACTTTAATCATTCAAATGCAGAGTTCACAGTTTACCACAGAAACAGAAACAAAACTAACCAACAAACAAAAATATAAAAACAAAAATCAAACCTTCTCCCCACTACAAAAATAACAATGTAAGCAAGCAGGAGCATGTGGCACAGTGCTCTATTTTGCATTCTTTAAAATCAATATGAAGGATTTGACAACTGTTTACAAGCATGGACTTCCTGTTTCAATGCCTGGCTCTGGGCAGTGGCTGAGTCCTCATGTTTGGATCTATGCATCTTATCTGTTATTTCTATGATGAGAATGATATCTGAGAAAAATCATTTAAAAGAACAAGAAGCAAACAAGAATTATGGTGGAGGCAGTAGGGAGGTTGGAGGGATGAAGATGATGTATAATTTTACTCATTAGCTTTCTCACTATATCTTAAAAAGTCAACAGCAACAAATTATGAGCTTTTTTTTTTTTCTAAAAAACACTATCTCCAAGAAGAATATGAAGGTCTCTAGCATGCCAGAGCATGGCAAACATGCAGCTGATCCTAACACACATGTGGTTTCTGCCTTTCCCTTTATAAACTCTCATTTGCCTACAGGTCACATCTGTCTCCTCTCTATCGAGAGAGAGACCTTTGTCTGTCCAGAGCAAATATTCCTTTCCCCTCTCCCTTGTTCCCTTCACTCTCTCCCTCATCCGCTATCCTCCATCTTTGTCTCTTATTCCCTATCTTTTGTTCCTCTGGAACAAATAGATCTCATTTGTGTTCAGAACTTGGACTTGGTGTGTCATAGACTGTTTTCCCTTACAGAGTAAGCATTATGTAGGACAATGGAATAAGCTATTAATAAACAGCAAAGTTTGTTTGGCTGCAGGCCAGCACAAAGAGAAAGAATCATGACCCCTGAGAGACTCTTGAGAACAGAGCTGACCTCAGCAACGGAAGTGTTGGTTCTCAACTCCTGTGTTTTCCTCCTATTCTGCAGTCCCTCTTCTCTTTGGTTCAGCATCACAGAGTAGGTTCAATTCCACCTGCTGTAGTCTTCTTGCATTGTAACAGTAAAATATAGCTCACTAAGTAGCCTTGGTTTGTTTTTGCTGTATAATTTTCCAACCCACTATAAGAAAACACTAGAGTGACATGTAGTCCTCTATTAAATCCTGATGCTCTAGGAACTAGGGATCACTCTATATTATCAATAAGACTTTGAGATAAACCTGATATACTCCAGCCTTGATAAACTCACTTTTGTCTGATCACCTCATATGGGAATCACTTCCAACCAAAATCCAACCAGATCTACTGGTCTCACTGCTGCATAGAAGTTACCCATGCTTCCTTGAAAGTCCTCAGTAAATCATATCATGCTGCCTTCATGAAGCTGGATCTTTTTGGAAGTCATTATTCCCATAGGTTTTCTTAGTGATTCTCGGGCCTCTCTCTGGTCTGCAATTAACCCTCACTGCATAAAATTTTGTCTAGTTGTCTTGTACCCACTCTTACTCCTATTTTTGTTGTTGTTGTTTGTTTGTTTCACAATAGAACAAACTTTTACCTTTTCTCCCAAACTGCTTCTTGGCCTAGCCTTCCTTTTTTGATAATGTTGACATGATATATAGCCCTTGTCTCAAATGGAATAGAAGAGTGTTTATTCTGAGACAAATATCAGTAAGTATGACCCAGGAACAAGGGATGGGACCATAACATCACAGTCCACCATAGAATCCATAACACTAGATTTCATTAGATACAGAACAAATAAACACGTTAATAATTCATTTTCCATATACATTGTAAGAAACCGCAGATAGGTAGATTACAGCATAGTGAAAAAAGTATGCTATAGGTCTCCAGTACTGTCTTATGACATACTAAATTTTGGGTTGGTAGCTATTGATCTGCCAAGAATTTATGTCATGGGTGGTACCTGATGGCATAATGGATGTGAAATCATTCACAGGGATGGACAATGAGTAGCTAGTAAGGGGACCAAAAAAAAAGTCTGGTTCAGGTTTGCAACACTCTGACTCTCTACAATTATGATGTTCTAATCAGCCATTCAGCATTACAGAGGATTCAACCCTGGTATTCTGTTCCCACAATAAACTAGAGATGTAAATTGACACTAGTCATCTGTGTTTATTGCCTAAAATCCAGGAACTTCAGACAAGGTTTCCAAAAGAGGCAGTTGTGATGAAGTGCCCTTCTATGTTCATCTTTCAGTAGTGATTTCCCAAGGATTCCTTAGGAAGCCTAAAATCTGTATCATGCATGAACTGGCCTTTGATTAGTTCTATATTGGTCCTATTGTGTGCCTTGCTTGCCAGATCAATACTGCTTTCTTTAAAACATGTGTGTATGTGCTTGTGTATCTGTACTTGTGTGTGTGTGTGCTGTGTGTGTGTGTGTGTGGATGTGTGTGTGTGTGGATGTGTGTCTACATGCACTTGTGTGCACATATGCATGGAGGTTCAGGGTTGATAGAATCCTTCTTCCATTGCTCTCTTACCTTACTCTTTGAGGCAGGATCTCTCAACCAAACCTAGTGTTCCTGATACATCTAGTCTTACTGCCAACTTGTACTGGGTATCCCATGTCTCTGCCATTTGAGGCTTGTATTATAAGTGCGTTACCACATTCACTTTCCCCTAGGCATTCATATGAATTCTTGGATTCTAACGTCAAACCCTTGTGCTTGTGAAACAAGCAATTTAACTCTGTGGTCATTTCCCCAGCTCTTCTGCAGTGGTTCTTATGACAAGGTGATCGGTGCTTACCATTAGCTTCACCTGAAAACTTCTCACCAGTGGAATCCCAAGGGCTGCCCAAGGCTCAATTGTTATGTTGGAAAATCTGGAGGTTGGGGCCTGTATCCTGCCTTTGACAAAGCCGCCAGGGAATTTGATGCATAGACAAAGTTAAAAACTGCTTTCAATATTAAGAACCACTAGTGCTCATGTTCAGTCATGTCAAATTAAAATCATATGAGGAGTTGGTTAAGGGGAGATTTTATCCTTAAAGGATATTACAAAGGTTCAGGTAGGGGGGGGGGTGTTTATGAAAGGGAAGATGCTGTCACCAGAAAATCTGCGCTCTTTTTGAGAATTAGATAAAAATGCATTCCTCTGTCTTGGAGGAGTTAAGAAGACTAGGAATAGTTGGGTAGAGGAAAGAGATGAAAGAGTGGTGATAAGGGACAGAGAATATTCTCCTTGAAGCAAGGATATTAACATCAGGGATATTGGAAAGGAGACTTGTGGTATTTTATATCACAAAGGCCAAAGGGTAGAGACCTGAATGAAGAACTCTAGTTTGTTAAAACAGATCTATTTGTGTGTGTGTCTGTGTCTGTGTAAGTAGCGATACAGAGTTTACACAAACACTTATGAGGATATAATGGTAATTTAGAGGGTCTTATCTGGCTTTAGTACCTTTCAGTCTGTGTAAGTCCTATAGGAACGGTAGTTCATTATAGGAGACTTGTCTCTAATACAGAATAATGGGCAATTGCTCCACTTTGGCTATGGTCTGAGAGCACAGGGCTCAGGTAACTTATTATATTTGCTGGATCCTTTCAAATTTCTGATCTTGGCTACTTGTTCTTTATCTGCTGGAGGTTCTCTGCCCAGGTTAGCAACCAACCCCCTTCCTGGTTCAGCTTATCCAGCCACTTTGAGTTTTGGTGTTTTCTTGCTGTATCATTTTCTCCATGCTAGATCCTACTTCTCATCTCCATTCTCTGTCTCCAATGGTGCCTGGAAACTAGCTGGAATCAATGAAAACAGAAAAAAATACAAGAAAGTGTAACCCTGCTTGGACACAGTCAATTGTTTTAAAATTCTGCAGATGTTTGAGAGGGATGACTAGAAGATATTCTATAGGTGTATGAAACTGTCAAGGATTAGATTAATAGAAAGCAACCAGTTAAAAGTTTTCTTTTCTGTAGTTGGCAGGCAGTGGGAAATTTCACATCTACCCTGAATACTCACTCCTCGGTATGGCTGCTACAACCACTGTACCTTTGTGTGCCGAGAAAAACCCCATTTCCCCAGGCTCAGCTCCTTAGGTATGGGGTGTGTAGGAGGTGTACTTTGTCTTGTGTTCTACAAGGCAGGATAGAGGTGTTAAAGCTCCCTAATGTGCTACTGGGCTACAGATAAAGAGTTTAACAGCCCGTGGGAGAGCCAATTAGAGTCAATTATAATGTAATGGAACTGCTTGTTTTTCCAGCTTCTATAGAACTCCTGTCTGCAGGAAGAATGTGCTTCCCTTCTTACCAAGTTTGGGGCAGATCACAGCTGCGTGAGTTCGCAGGAAATGGCTTTGACCTTAGTGATCTTGACCGTGAGTTTCACCGAAGCTAAAACTGAGCTGTGAGATCTGTGCCAGGGGTGCTCAGCTCAGCTCTGCTGTTTTGAAAGGGCAAAGGAAGTGCTGATTTTCCTATTCTTTTTCTTTTGTTCTTGCTTATTTATGAGTGCTGCTAAATTGTTACAAAGGACAATTGGCCTTTGTATCTCTGAGTTCTACACCCATGGATACTATCATCTGTGAGAGTAGACGTGGTGGAAACATACATTGCTTCTCTCTGATACATGAACAGAGCATTTCTCGTCTATCATCTCCGAAATAACACAGTACCACAGCTATTTACACAGCGTCTGTGTTGCATTAAGTATTGTATGCAGTGGAGTTGACTCAAAGAATAAGGACAAACACACATAGGTTAGATGTAAATACTCCATCATTTTACATGACAGACTTGAGTGTCTTTGAAATTTGTCATCTGTAATGGCTCTTGAAATCAAGATCTTTCATTGGACCTCTGGAACTCAGACATAAAATCTTTTGGAAAAGTCAGAAAGTAAAAATAAACAAACAAAACCAAAAGCAAAACAAAAAACCAGAAAATAACAACAAAAACAAACAAATGAACAAAATCTGAAATTCTCATGCATTTCTCTCTAGTTTCTCTGTGGACAGGTGTCAGAGGTGTCTATTTCTCAGTTTGATGACTAGAGTCATCTTGGAGGAAGGAACCTAAGTTAAGAAATTGCCTTCATCAGACTATCCTGTGGGCATATCTGTGAGGCATTTTTGTTAAAACTGCTGGTTGATGTAGCTGTATCTAGCTAACTGTGGACAGTGTGGTCTATCAGTAGGTGGACTTGAAATGCTAAGAAAAATAAAAAACCAAGCCAGTAAGCATGGTTTCCCCACAGCCTCTGTTCAGTTCCTGCCTCCAGGTCCCTGCTTTTAGATCTTGTCTTGGCCTTCTAAATATAAATGACAGACTGCAACGTGTAAAGTGACAAACAACCTTTACCTCTAAGCTAATTTTTGCCATGGTACTTGCCACAACAATAGAAAGCAAATCAACACTCCTAGTAATTGGTGTTTGGACAACGAGTGATGGGTTCCAGTGATTATACTATGTCCTTTTGTCTTTACACCCACTGCTGTGGATTGGGTTGGAACTACCCAAAGACATGAGACCAGTTTCTCTTTTGCAGCAAAAAAAAAAATAATCTCTGCAAGATGGTAATATAGAAAGTATGACTGTGGTAAGAGAGAGCACATGGGAGCTCTTAGTACTGTTTGTCTAATATGTCTGCAAACTGAAAACTGCTCTACGAAATTACCTAGACTCCCACTCAGTGAATTAGCATTTCTTGGGGTGAGAATCAAACACATGCATCATTTACATGATCCCTAGGGGACTTCAGGGCGCAGGTATAACTCAGTGAAATTAGGGCACATGGACCTAAGATTTAGATCATCCCTTGTGGTCTTTCTGCAAAGGTTTTCCCTCCCTGGAGGCAGCTGTTGTCTGTTTCACACTGCTTGTGAAACAAGAGAGATCAAAATTAGTGATGAATCTAAAATAGCTAATCCTAAGTATTGCAACCACAGGACAGGTCACATACAGCTTTGGAATCATTAGTATATTAAGTACTTACTAAAATTTGTGTTTATAATCTTATTAAATAAGGAATTTAGCCTTGATATGTGCTTCTCTGCTTAGTGACAGTTTTAACTGGAATTCTGTTAGCAATGCAGGCTGCAGCTTTAATGTACTGAATCAGATACGTGTGGGCTCAAAACTTGGTATTGTCAATCACTTCAATGAGAAGTGCTAATGTGTGAGAACCTTGGAGCTGAACAAAGAGCATACGAAGCAGATGAAAGTTTGCTACACATTTAGATTTTCTGGGCAGCTTCTTAAAAGGCAGTAATGTATGAAGAGTCATGATTGAAAAATAACAGTACTGGGATTATGCTCCGCTCCCTGCACCCCTCCCCGACTCAGTTGTGATTTCATTGGCTTAAGACACTCTGGGGCATGGGGATTGTCATAAACCTCATAAGTGAAGCAACTGTGCAGGCAGCTTAAACAAACAAACCAAAAAACAAACCAAAAAACAAACCACTGACTCAAAAGCAAAAGGCAGTTATAGTCTCAGAATAAGGGAGTATAGTTGGTTTGTTTGTGACATTTAAGCTGTCTTGACCCAGGCTGAAAGAAGTGCACTAGTTTCAAGTTTGAATGCCTGCACTACTTGAAGCTTTTTTTTTTTTTTTTTGGATCAAAGTACGAGGCTGTTTTAACAAGGAGTTCCAGAGAGGAAATGTGATGGACAATAATCATCCCTAGCATCTCAAAGGAGGCTCAGCGTGGCCCTGAGGGAATAACTACTGTAGAGAGGGTGTGTGCTGGGGATGCCTCTCAGAGTCTAGGACAAGAGACCAGGTCTTGAGGGTGACAGTAGACTGGGAATAATGCCATTAGGGAAAGGAGTTGGCAGGCAGTGAATAATTAATTCAGTCTTTTTATTGAAAGAAAAAAAGAACCATTTCCTGAGTCTGCTGAGAGATAAAAGCAGGCTGGGCAAAATCTGAAGTACCAACTGCAGAATAGGACAAAATAATAGGCTGCAGAAATCTCCTTTTTGGAGAGCTTTTCCAGTTTCAGAGAGAGAGAGAGAGAGAGAGAGGAGAGAGAGAGAGAGAGAGAGAGAGAGAGAGAGAGAGGAGAAGGGAGAGGGGAGAGGGGAGGGAGAGGGAGAGGGAGAGGGAGAGGGAGGGAGAGGAGAGGGAGAGGGAGAGGGAGAGGGAGAGGGAGAGAGGAGTTTTCTTTCGAAGGACAACCAACAATGGAAAGGAGCACAGTGCAGACTGGCTAATGGACAGTGTGGGGATGATAGCACAGAATATTATACTCACAATATTTAGCTATGTTCTCTGCATACAAGTGCAGGCCATCAAAATAAGAACATCTTGGTTGATCAACTCTTAGTCTTGGTGAAATGTTCTGATAACAAGAGGCTGATGCTCTCTGCTGTCAGCTCTCACCACTCCATAGCTTGGGGTATTTTAAAAATCCTCTAATGGGAGCTTGCTCCATTTTCTGGTATACTATTTATGGTTCTTCCTCCACAGGGGTTATATGTGTCTGCTAGAGACCATGGCTAGATTCCACACATGTCCCCGAGTCTTAGTTATGTATTGTGTGGAACATCCTGCCACCAACTTAATGACATTAACAACACATATTCCACATTTTTGTGGGCCACGTATCCATCTCTAAATAAAGCAGGTCCTTCCTGTCTGGAACTCAGAGTCTTCTTCCAGGATCCCATGGTTGTTGACAGAATGTGGTGTCTGGCTTTAGGACTGAGCTATCCCTTTTTTTTTTTTTTAATATACATTTTTATTGTTTCTTTGTGGATTTCACATCATGCACCCCAATCCACTTACCTCCTCATTCCTTCATTCTCACCCTCCACCATTGCAACTCCCCCCCCAAAAGAAAATAAATTTCATTGTGGGAGCTATTAAGTATCACAGTATGTCCCATAGTGTATACGTCGTCCACACACCTTTGCTTGCAAGTGTTCACTGTAATGACTCATTGGTCCAGTTCAAGGCCTCTGGCTATTCCTACACTATCAATACCAGATCCGCCAGCTCTCCTGCACCTACAGCACCCACACCTCCAGGAAGAGCTCTCCAGTACTGTCCAGCTAACTCATCCAATGCCACAGCTGACAAGGCGGCACAACTAGCTCTTTGTTCTCATGCCTTCCAAGCTGGGCCAGCAAGGCCAGATCTACTGTGTTGCCCAGGTCAATTGCAGGGCCCACTCTCCTGAGTGATGCAGCTGGAGAGGGCCTGGGACAGTTCTGTTCTCATGCCTTTGAGGTCATCTCTCGCACAATGCCCAGGTGAGGGATGGAACCAGCTCTCCACAGCCATTGGACATCAGCATGACCACAGATGGCAGCCTAGACCAGGGATATTCACCTGGCTTTTGGTTGTACCAGACCCCTACTGTTGTAGGACCACAGATAAAACATGGACCTCAGGGGCAGCATAGGCTGGGACTTCATCATGGCCTTAGGTGGCATTGCCAGCTACTCATATCAGGCTGTTTCTCACTACTTCTACTTCTACTTCTCTTTCTCTTCCATCTTTCCACCACTTACTTGCTTATCTTAGTGGAGTATAGGGTCTCTGGGTGTCTGGACTCATTTCTGGAATGGTCTCAGGAGTGCTATGCCCCACCTGTGCCATGTGGTACTGGGCAGGAATCCACTTGGGCATATTCTTCCCACCAGGGCCACAAGATGCCAGACTGGTGGTGGGTTCAAGATCCCTGTCCCTGCACAGCTTCATGACACTGGGCTGGGGGTTGTCTCAGACTTGTTCCCTGCCTAAGCTTTGTACCACAGTGCTGTGTATTGTCTCTGGTGTGTTTTGCATGACTTTGTCATGCAGCACCTATCTCTTGGTGATTTTAGTCTTCAGGACTGAGTTATTCTTGCTGAATCTGTTGAATCACCTTGGACTCTAGGATGCTACCTGAAATGCTCTGTCACATGTTCCTTTTAGAACATGCTAGCTAACTTTCTTGAGGAGAGCAGAGAAGTCTGTTCTTTAGGAAAGTCTCTTTATTTTATGAACTTTCATTTGATTAAGTCAAATCCATTCCAGATAGTCTCCTATCATTTCAAATCAATGAGTTTAGGATATTAATTATATCTGAAAAATCACATTACCTTTGCAGAAATCTTTAGGTGAAGTTATAGATCCCACACTAAAGGCAAGAGGTCTAGGCAGAGGCAGCAATAGCAGAAATAGAGGGTTTTTTTTGGGGGGGTGGGGATTGTACTAGTATCTGCCCTCAACACTGAGAAAATCAAGGGCTGAGGCCTGGGACAGTACCAGGGGAGATCAAGTGCAGGGCTGACAAAGATGGTGGTCTACTGAGCTAAGGATGGCGTCAGTAATGATGAGTACTAAGAAACATTTTTAAAATTTTGAACGTTTTTTCTTTTCTTTTTCATTTTTTTATAGGATATTTTCTTTATTTACATTTCAAATGTTATCCTGTTTCCCAGTCCGCCCCAGCCCCTATCCCATCCACCCTCCCCTGCTTCTATGAGGGTGTTCTCCCACCCATCCAACCATTCCTGCCTCCCAGCCCCCCAATTCCCCTATACTGGGGCAACTAGCCTTCACAAGACCAAGAGCCTCTCCTCCCATTGATGCCCCCCCCAAAAAAATAGATGTTATAAAATAGTATGAACCAAAGTAAGAGATAGTTTTTATATGAAAAATAAGGTCATTTTAAATGTGGGGAGAGTTGTATAATCAAATTGATTCAAAAAAGCACATTTCTGTATGAAATATTGTTTTCTCTTGATATGATGGAAGAAAATGAATGCATGTGAGTTTTTGTGGAAGCAGAGAAAGACCAGTCAAAGATTCTGTGAGGGTCAGATCACCCTTAACCTTTCCTGGGAAGATCTATAATCTTTAGGTGGGGGATAATTGAGTTAATGTCTGTATTCTTTCAGAAGGGGTATTTAAAAGTACAGTGATCGTAAGAGACTCACATTCTGAAAAGATTGTTACTTCATAATTTTCCTGATAAAAGATAATTTCCAACTCACTGTCCCAATTGTCTTTTGAGCCCTTCTCTTTAACTCATATGTAAAAAATCATATTCAATTTCTAAAATATTATTTTAATATCCACAAAATACTGTTAAATGATAAAGGAAGAGACACATTAAATTGATACAACAACAACAAAAAAACCCTTGGCCATAAGGAAAGAGGTAGGTAGCTTTATAATTTTGTATCATGGTGAGGTATAAGCATCACCCAGGGATAGGCAAATGCACTTATTTTATACTCATAGTTTGCTATTGCTAGGGCCATGAAATCACTTTCTTTCTTGAAGATATTTGTTATTATTGTTGTTCAGTAGAGAGACAGAGTATTCCTGAGCATAAAACAGGTAGCATCAGAGGTTGTGGTTCTTGACCCTGTTAACCAGGAGCAATTTTGTACCTAATCCTATAGTCCTGTCCTAACCTGCCTTACTGAACTTGCCTATAAATACCGATCCTTCCAATAGCTCTTTGGGCTTTTTTAACACCTCATGTTTCTTTTAGTAATTAATTAGTTGAATAAATCTTTGACATATGTTCATTTTTCATGTTCTGGGGAATTATTATTTTACATTTTTGAAAATTATACCTTAACAACAGAAAGGAATTTTTTATTAGCCAGACAGGAGAATAGAGCTTATTCAATTCTAAGAAGTAAAGTATAATGTTTAACCTAATATTATAAAGTGCATAGCTCACACTATATGCAACTTTCCCAAATATTCCTGTTTCCTTAACATATGCCTTTGTAAGAATGAAGGGAGTAAATCCAGGAGCTACATGCTTTCTCTCTGCAGGCTAAAAGATGTCTGATCTATGGACTGTGGGTTGGAGAGCATCATACCAGGTATGGCATTGGCATTGTAACTTGAATAAAAGATTCATTGTGAGGGCAAAACACGTGGGTCAGGGTTTCTGCCACACATGCTCTGCTGAAATTACCTCAAATTGTCAGACTAAGTACTAACATTCTAAGAAAACGTTTGAATTTTGTTTAAGGGAGATTTTATACCTTTCTCAATAAACTGTTCGATTCCATTGGGTCTTTATAATTAAGTTCATTTATAGATGTGTGAACTCTTTATTAGCCACATATATCCATTTGGTTCGTTGTATGTAACAGGTACATATGGAGTTACATGCTTATAAAAGAAAGTGTTAAGGTCATTTAACTTTATTCTATTTTCATCTTCCTCATTGCTTTAGACTATAGTGCTTGAGTAAGATAAACACAGTTGGACACATTGTCTTAAGTGATCACACTATTTGGTACCTATTAAAACACCTTTCTCAATAGCAAGCACAACTGCAGATGCTATAGATATGAAAAACATTAAAGTACTTAACTTGTAAATCACCTATTGCTACATGACCATCTACTCCAATACTTAGAGTCTAACAGCAGTGAAAAGATCCCCTTCCCAAAGTGAAGAAGTTTTGATTGAACTTGGCTAAATTGTTCTGCTAGTTGTAGGCAGCCGTGTTTAAGATAGCACCTGGGACAGTTGCAAAGTCGTATGACTAGCACCTGACGATGTAAGCAGCTGGCTTCCAGTGTGGCCAGCTCAGCTAAACTGGTAAACAAGTCCTTTGTGCATGCGTTGGCCTCGTGCCCCTCCCCAGCGGGCTTATGCTAATGAAGTATTGGTAGCTTAACCTGTCCTGAGAGAACACATCACCCAGCCAGCCTTGGGCAGATATATAAGCAGCTCATTTCTGCTGCTGGGGGTCCCCGTCCCCGTCCGGTCCCTGTCCATAAGTCAAGAGTCGTTCCTGCAATAAAGCTGACTGAGAAGGATCTGACCGTGTGGTGTCTTAATTTCTGGTCAAGGCGGATGTGACAGCTAGTCTCACCTGATTTGAATTTTTCAAGAAACTAAAGTTTGAAGGCTGAACTTGACATGGAAGATACAGGGAAGGCTTCTCTTGAAATCTTGTGGCTCAAGACTCTTGACTGCTCTCTATTTTCACTTAGTGCAGGCATAAAGTCCACTGCAGTCAACTTTATTATAGCACAGCACTAGTTCAAAGTATGTGTCTTATTAGATAGCCTCATGACCTACCAAATGCTGAATGTTGTGGGTAGTGAGACTTAGCAGCTAGATGGTTGAGTTTTACTGGACAAATGGCAAAAGTAGGAGTCTACCACAGTGGTTCTAATTCAACCACCGATTTTGAAATGCATGGTGGAATGCCTGCAAGTCTCAGGGTAAAATGGCAACTCTGACATTAATAGCAAGAATTTCACTTACAAATATTGGACATTGCTAGTCAAAGTTTCAGTGATGAAGAGACAATATGTATTTTAAACGAGGTGAACTGTGTGATATTTCATAAGTTACACAACTTAGGAGTCCTAATGTCTCTGAACACCTTCAGGGATCTGTCATACTCCTGTCTACCCTATGATGTCTGCCCTCTGAGAGCCATGATGTGTCTGTATTCCATAGGTTCTGCAGCATCACTGAACACATCCTTTGAATTTCAATGTATGTTCTATTTCACATTCTGCATCAGAAATACCTCCTCTATTTAAAAAGTTAATATCTATAATTATAAGCACTTATCAATTTGGAAACAGGTGCTAACATTAAAGAAATCAGTGCCATGAGCCCATATTGATTTGAAGAACTCTGTCCTGACTGTATGTGTGACTGGGGTGTCATTGCTGTAAGTTGCATGCATTCTATTTTTAGAACTGTAAGAAGTTTTCAAATAACAACTGTAACAATCTCAATTTTTGAACACTAAGCTGAGCACATCTCATATCAGAGCTCTCATCCATACAAACCTCTGAAAACTTGATGCTAGTATTACATTAAATGAGTAAGGGACAAAACAATCTAATTATCTGACTCAAGTTCATGGGCTAAGGAGTTAGCACCCAGAGAGGAAACATAAACTCCTGTCATAGAACCAACTGCCTACCTGTCTATCATGTTGTAATTCTTCCATGTGTCACTTCATGGCTCTTGTGACCAAGATTCTAAACTAAGATATGGGGTTTGGTGAATGGAAAAGGCATATACCTGACTTGAAAGTCTAGACTCTTTAACTCTTGCCCACAGTATAGATTCTCAATGTTGTCTGTCAATATGATATCCTAGGGAGCTTTGCTCAGTCCCACTATACACCCCTGATTGAAGTTAGTCTTAGTAGAGTCTAGGAAACAGGCTCTTTAAAAAATTGTTCATACCCCAGAATTGATGCAAAATTGATGCATTTCACAACCCTCGTAGAAGGAGCTTCTATTTGCAGTAGATGGTTTTTAATACAGAGACCCACAAGAGGCCTAGTGGCAGAGAATAAAAGACAGCAGATACCACACCACTCCTCTGAAGGCTCAGAGATCCTTTAAGAAGAAAGATGGAAAGGGTATAAGAGAAACATTGTATAAAGCTTTCCCACTGACATCTGTGTTGGCATGATTAACTGTCCTGAGTTTTCTACCCTGTCTGTATCCTCATGTCTTTGCCTAAGTACTTTGTCTTTAGCATTTTGCTATCATCTTTAGGTCCTGCCAGTTTAGGAAAGATGTTCCAATTGTACCAGTTTGGAAAATTCTCTGGAAGAAATCTAGAAGGGATAGTTTTGTGGCTTAGTCTATGTCGTAGTCTCCTCTGATCAGCTCACCAACAAGAGTATATAGTGATGGTCTTGTATGACTTCTTTCATGGGAAGCTGAAGTCTGCTTATTAAGAGTGAGAAACTGTATTGTTTATACTCCATTCTTGAACAATATTTGTATTTTTAGGGATCATGAAAAAGGACTCAGATAAACATTAAAATTAGAATGTAATACAGAATAGAATAACACTTATCATGATGCTATGAAATTCAAAAAGGCTCAAATTCTCCCAAACTTCACTTTTTAAAACCTATTCTGATATTTTGAAATTGATACTCATGCTTGATTAAGTGATTATTACTCAAATATTCTCTAATTATATGGTTTATATTATTTTCTTGGTGAAAAGTACAAGTATCTTTATGTAGTCTGAGAATTCCATAGAATATACTTCGATCCTATGCTTCCCCTCTTCTAACTCCTCCCAGATACTCCCTCACCCCTATACCTTACCAAACTCATGTGTTTTTCTCTCTTAAAAGCAACAACAACAGTAGAATTGGAACAGTGTATATTGACTGCCTACTCCTGAGCATGGTGCCTGTCCTGGGGTATAGTTGATATACTCAATGACACACCATTGAAGAAACCTTATTTTTCTCTCTCCTGGCAGCTATCAATTGTGACTAGCTGTTTGGGTTGGGTGTGACTTCATGCCCACGCCTCCTTCCCTGTGCTCAAATTGTATCTTGTTTGAGGTTGTGCAGGTCTTGTTCGTATTGTTAAAGTCTCTTTGAATTCATATGTGCATCAGCCCTGTTGTCTCTGAAAACCCATTTCCTTGAAGTCATCCACCACCTCTTGCTCTTACAAGTTTTCTGCCTGTTTCTTACATAGATCAGATCCCTCCCCTTAAATTACAAGCTTTTAGAGACCATGTTTACCATTGTGGTTAGCATTACAACCATCCTTATCTTTGTGTTTAGCTGCTCTGTGTTAGCTAGCTAGCCTTTAAGAACATTAAAGTTATATAGAATTTGTTTTTTTTTCTGACATGACCATAAAGAAGGTTTCTGTGATTATCTCCATTTTACAGTTTAAAAAATCCTCTTAGGACACAAACTCATTGTACTTGCTATAGACACACCCATTTAATAAGTGAATTGTGTGGTGGGTACTGTTATTAACCCTGAAGTTCATCTCTGAAGTTTAGATTCTTAAAGTCTGTAAGTTTTTGAACATTTTTGGGCATATTTATAAAAGACAAAGAAAATGTCATCATAGGTGATGCAATGTTTTTCTTTGTTTTGTTTTGTTTTTGGTTTTTGTTTTTTATTTTTTTTTACCTTTCAATAATTATATGACACAGACAGGTCATAAATGAGTGTAGGTTAAGTGCCTGTCTTAAGTGTACACATTGAACACATATATCTATAGGTAGAAGAAGGAGAAACCGGAGAGTTGACACCCAAATGCTAATGGTTGTCATTTGAGATGTAAGAAATATGGGTTTCATTTATTTTGTTCTTTATATTTTTAGTGAAAATATGGGCTATGTTGAATGTAGTACATCACTTTACAATGCATTGATACAATATACATTGATTCATCATCCAGAAGTCCAGAGGTAGTTTGCAAGCATTTTAGTCAACTAGTAGGAAGTATTCTCTGTGTTACAGTACACTCCTAGGAGGTTTAGAACCTAGTGTTAGAGGTGCGCTACTGGTGATCTGGGATAGAAGGCACTTCCAAAGATGCCCCTTTTCCTTAGCAGAGAATGTGGGCTCTGGCTTTGAATGAAGGTGATATGCTTGAACAGTAATGAAGACTGAATATTTTGACTGCTGTTTGATTTAAAGTGGAAGATATGTCACATATGTAAAATGTCGCATGTCTTTCTACAACTCTGTCCAGGGACTCAAGACAGAGCAGATTTCAAAAGAAAGAAAGGGATTCAAATTCAGTGATCAGGTCTTACTACCTGAAGAGTATTGTATTACTTTTACAACCTAACTACTAAAGTAGGCATTATAACTTAGACATATTCTGATGTGTTCTTTATTATATATTATTTAGTTATGTTATGTATTCAGCATGTCTTATTATTTATTGTATTTGTAATAATACAGATTTATATCTACAAATCTATGAGGATTCAATAATATAACATATGCCACAGCTGTGCCTATCTTTCAGGAAACATTCAAATGTTGCAGCAGCTGCCAACACCAGTGGAAAGTAGACTGGACACTAAAAGAGGGCATGAACTCCCAACTAGAAGGAAGAGCTTGGAGAGGAGACCAATTTTGAGCCTGGGGTAATATACAGAGTGTCTGAGAATGAGGATGCCTCAAGGCTACATATGTAGAAATGAAAAGACAAAAACATCAGAACCTAGATCTGATTCTGGCCCATGTCAGGAATGGGGATGGCCTAGGAAGGCTCCTCTTGGGTTCATTTATTGTCCCCTTCTCTGAGATGACACGGTGATGGTACATCAGGAGGCTTTCAAGAGCAGGTTGGTGACAGCATGGGGAAATGGAATCAACACTGCTAAGTGACAGTGAATGGTCCCCACACAGCCATTTACAAGGGAATTAATCTTTTATTAAGAGAAGAAATTATGCCTGAATGCTTCAGGGGTTTTTTGTTCATAGTTATGCGTGCTGTGGGAAACTCTCATTCCTCTTGAGGGTCTCTGTCAGAAGCAATCTTCTAACATCTCCTTTGGAAGTGAAAACTCTAGGGTTTAGTATCATGTTTCTTTGTGGTCCTGTGTGAATGCAGAGTTTGAGTACAAAAATATACTGAGGCTGCTCATTAAATCCCCTGTTTTCTCCAGGCTACTAGGTGTATCTCTCTCTCTCTCTCTCTCTCTCTCTCTCTCTCTCTCTCTCTCTCTCTCTCTGTCTCTGTCTCTCTCTGTCTCTCTCTGTCTCTGTCTCTCTCCCTCTCTCTCTCTCTCTCTCTCTCTCTCTCTGTGTGTGTGTGTGTGTGTGTGTGTGTGTGTGTGTGAGACCCTGAGAAGAAGACCAGGTAAACTGAAAACAGAATCTCAGTGTTCAAGTATGGACATGTTCCTTGGAGATGTCAGAGAGCTCTGTGAAAATTAAAACTAGCTACACATTTTGTGAACTTATCCTAAGGAAGGATTATCTGGCACAAGGAACCCTAAACTGAAAAAGTGTTTCCATTTGATTGGTCTATAGCAAACACTGTGGTGGGTGTTTTCTTGATTGATGATCAATGTGGGAGGGCCTGGCCCCAGTGGCAGTACTGTCACTGGGCAGGTAGGTGGTCTGGGGTTATATATGAAAACATATTGAGCAAGCCATGGGTAATGAGCCAATAGGAAACATTCCTCCACAGCCTCTGCTTCAGTTCATGACTTGAGATTTTTACATTGAGTTCCTGCTCTGACTTTTGTTGAAAGTAGGGTGGATCGAGAACATAAACTGACATAGACCCCTTCCTCCCCAACTTGCTTTTAGTCTTGATGTTTATCATAGTAATAAAAAGCAAACTAAGAGAGGTGATTAGCTGTAGCACTGGTTGGAAGTTCTAGTAAAGGAAGAGCATTGATATAAAGCATCTAACATGTGTCAACATGTATGAAGGGGCAGTCTCTCCAGAGGGAAGGACGCAGCTGCTTTCCCTCTGGTCTGCATGCCTGTGTCTACCTTTCTCCTCCCTTTACTCCCTTTCCTCTTTCCTTCCCTTTTCTGCTTTCCTCTTTTATTCCTTTAAATTATATTTTTTGTATCCTTTGATATTTTCACACACGGTACCCTATACCTTGGTTGTACACACCCCCAACTCCTCCTCTCTCACAGTTTTCTTCTTTACAACTCTCCTTGTTTCACCACCTCCCTTTGCTCCATTCCACTGTCTGCCTTCTTCATTCCCTGTATACCCCAATCTGCTTCCTCCTCCAGACTAAGGCTCTTGTATAAATGGAAATGAGACGTTTACAAATGACTCCACATGAGGCTCCTTTCAGCAAATCTCAAACCTTGAATCAGCTCTTGTGAGCATCTCTGCATGATTAAGTTCCTGCATGACTTTAAGAGACTCCAACATGTCTGTATTTTCATGAAGCGACTTACTGCAGAATATAAGTACACAAAATAAACCCTTGGCTGTTTATTTTTCTACTTACGCTTTCTAATCCCAAATAGTCAAGTACCACAATTTCTCAAGGTTGTTATGTACATTTACCTTTCTTAAATATGTGGTACCATCACCTCTTTCCTTTTTTAATTAATTTTTTATTATTATTTAATAATAATTATTTTCTATTATATTTTTATTTATCTGTAATTACCATTACAGATTCTCCTTCCTCCTCTCCTCAGTCCCTCCTCCCCTCCCCACAATCCCATCATCCTCCTTTCCTCCTCAGAAAAGAGAAATCCTCCCATGGATATCAACCCATCTTGGCATATCAAGTTGCAGTGGGACCAGGTGAATCTTCTCCTACTATGGCTAGGCAAGGAAGTCCATGTGAGGGAAAGGGTCTCAGAAGCAGACAACAGAGTCAGATACAGCACCCTGCTCATGCTATTGGGAGTCCCACATGAAGACCAAGCTCTGCAACTGTTACACATGTGCAGACGGTCTAGGTCCATCCCATGCATGTTTAGTAGTTCAGTCTCTGTGAGCATCTATGGGCCCAAGTTAGCTGATTCTGAAGGTCTTCTTGTCTTTGACCTTTTGGGGTCCTTCAATTCTTCTTTCCCCTTTTTAACATTATCCCGCATGAAACATGTAATGTTTGACTGTGGGTCTGTCCATTTGTTTCCATTAGAAACTAGATAAAGCCTCTCAGATGTCAGTTATGCTAGGCATCTATCTGTAAGTTTAGCAGAATATCATTAATATTATTAATGGTAGGCTCTCTCTCATGGCATGGGTCTCCAGTCATTGGTTGACCATTCCCTTAGTTTCTACTCCATCATTTCCCGTACACATCTTGTAGGCAGGACAAATTTTGGGTCTAAGCTTTTGTGACTGGGTTGAGGTTACAGAGCCTTGACTGGAAGTCTTTTTGTGTTACAGGAAATGGCTATTTCAGGTTTCATATCCCCCAATTGCTTGAAGTTATACTAGTGTTACCCTTATAGGTTCCTGGGAGTTTCCATCATCATAGATTTCTAGCTTGTCCCGGAGATGTGCCCCCATTCCATTGATTATATGTCTCTCTTCCAGTACTCTCACCTTCTGTCCTCCATTCACTTGGTCCTTTCTGCTTTTCCTACTCCCTCTCCCATCTAGCCACATCTCTTCATCCATGCCTGATATTTATTCTATTTCCCCTTCTCAGTGAGATTCAAGTATCTTCCTTTGAGCACTACTTGTACTTAGCCTCTTTGAGTCTGTGGATTGTAGCATGGTTTTCCAATACTTTATGGGTAATACTCACTTATAAGTGAGTAAATACCATGCATGTACTTTGGGTCTAGATTACCTCACTCAAGATAATGTTGTCTTGTTCCATCCATTTTCTTTCAAATTTCATGTCATTGTTTTTAATAACTGAGTAATATCTCATCATAGAAATGTACCACATTTTCTTTATTCATTCTTTGGTTGAGGAATATCTATTTAAATTGTTTCCAATTTCTGGCTATTATGAATAAAGATGCTATGAACATAGTTGAGCAAATGTCTTACCAAAAGCAATTTATGGATTCAATGTACTTCCTATCACAATTGCCACACAATTCTTTATAAATCTTGAAAAAATAGTACTCAACTTCACATGGAAAAACAAAAACCCAGGATAGCTAAAACAATAAAAGAACTTCTGGAGGTATCACCATCCATGATTTTACACTGTACTACAGAAAATTAGTAAGAAAAACTGCATGGCATTGACATAAAAACAGACAGATTGATCAAAGGAATTGAATTGAAGACTCTGAAGTAAACCCACACATCTATAGGCACTTGATTTTTAACAAAGAAACCAAAACTACACAGAGGAAAAAGAAAGTATTTTCAACAGATGGTACTAAATAACTCGATGTCTGTATATAGAAGAATGCAAATAGATACAGATCTATCACCCTGCATAAAATTCAAGTCCAAGTGGATCAAAGACCTCAACGTAAAACTGGATCCATTAAATCTAATAGGACAGAAAGTGGGGAATAGCTTTGGATGCACTGGTACAGAAAACAAATTTATGAATTGAACAAGACGCCAACTCAGGCTCTAAGATCAGCAATTAATAAATGGTACTTGATGAAACTGAAAAGTTACTGTATGACAAAGGACACCATCGAAAGGACAAAATGGCAGTCTACAGAATGTATAAAGATCTTCACCAGCCCTACAAATGACAGAGGGCTGATATGCAAAATATATGAAGAACTCAAGAAACTAGCCCTCAACAATCCAACTTGAAAATTTGGTAGAGATCTAAACAGAGTATTCTCAATGGAGGAATCTCTAATATCCTAGAGGTACTTGAATAATTTCAACATCCTTAGTCATCAAGGAAATGCAAATCAAAATGACTTTTAGGTTCCACCTTACATGTACCAGCACAGCTAAGATCAAAAACTCAAGTGGTACATGCTGTTGAGGATGTGGACCAAAGGGAAATCTCCTCCATTTCTGATATGAGTATAAACTTGTACAACCACTTTGAACATCAATTTTGTCATATCTCTGAAAATGTGGATGAGTTCTGCCTCAAGAACCAGCTATACCATGCCTGGGCATATAGTCAAAAGATGCTCTATCCTCCTCCTTTTTACCGAGTGATTTTCTTTAGGAAGAACTAAGGTGGGAGGAGTAAGGAGAAGAAGAGGAAAAGGAAGAGGAAGAGTGAGGTGAGGGAGAGACAGAGAGATGTAGGAGGTGCCATGGATGACCACTCATGTGCTGGGAGCAGTCCTGGGTAACAGCTTATATCTAGGTTAGTTAATTGGGAAACATCTATAATTATGTGGGCATATTGTTATTGAGCATTACCAAATATATAAAGCCTTTGATTGATATTTAAGCATTAGAGTCTCATTTCCTACCGGGCCTGCATGGATGGCGGGATGATCTGGGCAAAGACCAGCCTTGCGGAGACAGTGTGGAAGATTGGCAAAGCCATCTCCCATGCTGGCATCTCGTGGGTAGCAGGGCTAGTGTCTCTGGCCACCTGAGCCAGTGGTCTGCCCTGAGCAAAATACACCACCACTGCTCATGGCCACAGGCCTTGCCTAGTCGGGAACATGGTGGCCCTGTATCACAAGACAGATCGGGTGCTGCTGTTTTTTTTTTTTTTTTTTTTTTTTTTTTTTATTTTATTTTTTATTTTGCATACTTTTAATTTCAGAACAAAATAAAACAAACAAAAAACCACAATACACAACACCCAACCCTGCTATTCTGTGGGAGGGGATCTTCCTGCCTTAAGGCACAAGGACAGGATAGAGGAGATTCTTGTAGACATGAACCAGGTGGGTCAGGGCTGGCCAAAGGCTGCTGTTTTAAAATACCTCTCGCAACAATTTTCTTCCATTTAATGATGGTCTAATTCTCATCTAGGACAAGGTAAATGTGTGACTATTGCACTTAGAACATTTGCTACACCATTGCCCTGGATGATGCTGTCTTTCTTTCCTTCCGTTCATCATACTGACTGTGTGTGCTGTGGATCCTTTCAGTCTGGATGTTTCAGGTGTACACAGTTCAGCTGTCCCTATAAAGACAGGGGTATGAGTAGATCTTGCTCCCTTCTATAATCATGTACAGACAGTTAAATAGGCTCTGAGGGCCATTGTCACTTACACATCTGATTGTACTTTTTCTGTGGACACTGAGTGTGCAAGCCACCATTCATTTAGCTTTGCAGTTGCTTTTCAGTCTGAGTAGAATGGTTTCCCACAGGCACAATTTATTTTTTTTATCAACTACCACATTTTTTTTCCTCACAAATATTACTTCTTCATGAAAATATCATGCAACATTAATAATAAATGTTGGATAGAACTGACTTTGTTAGTGGAAAGTAAAGGAGTGCCAGAGGAGAGTTTTCTCGACACATAGAGGGTGTGACTCAATTTGATGTGTTATGAAAATTCATGAGGTGAAAAATTTCCACTAGATGTTTACTTAAGAGAGATATGTGGTGGGTAATTTCTAGCAAATGAAAAAGAATGTTGTTTTATGGGCCTTGAAAATGGGCAAAGAAATTAAGTAAGAGGGCTGAAATTAAACCACACTAGTTTAAAGGCAAAAAACCAGCATAGCAGAGCAGACAAGTTCTTTGGTCCATAAGTGAGGCATGGGGTTTTGTCTGAACTGTTCATAGGAGAAGACCTTTTTTAAGCTCAGTCTTCTTTAGCAACAGAGAAAACATCCATAAGAAATCAAAGCTTGTGAAATATTTTGTGAAATGTCTTACCAGTACGGACTAGAATCTTGGCTGCCTGAGACTTGGCTCAGGGGTCTCATTCCATCTGAGGTCATGGAATGTCCACTCTGGTTGAGAGCTTGTCCAGCCTCCCACAGGTTGGTCTTGAGTCAGTTAGGTTGCTTTCCTGATAGTCAGAAAAAAGGCAACATTTGGCTGGGGAGGTAACTCGGTCTAAAGAGGGCTTGTATGCAACCCCAAGGACGTGAGTTTGATCACAGAACTCATGCTTAAAAAGCCAAGCATGGTGGTAAACATATGTAACAACAGCATTTGAGAAATAGAATCACGTGGGTCTCTGGGGCTCACTGTCAGCCAACCTAGCCTACTAACTGAGTTGGCCAGTAAAATGATGTATCTCAAAACCAAGATGGACAATACAAGAAAAACCCTCAAGGTTAACTTCTGGCCTCCATGTGAGCTGATCTACATACGAGCACCCCCACGCCCAGCCCCACATATGTCCACCCAACACATTAAATACATTCACATACACAACACATACACACACACACACACACACACACATACACGAGAGAGAGAGAGAGAGAGAGAGAGAGAGAGAGAGAGAGAGAGAGAGAGAGAGAATGAGAGACAGTGACAAAGAAACAGAGAGACTGGGAGACAGAGAGACAGAAAGAGACACACAGAGAGAGTGAAAATTATTATTTCTTTATAGGATAGTGTTCTAATTTCATTTCTCTTGCTATGTTAAAACACTGATCAAGATCAGTTGTAGGGTGTAGTTTACTGGCTCACAATTTCAGGCTACACTCCAAGACTGACAGGAAGTTAAGGCAAGAACTTATGCAGTTAGTCATATCATGTACACTCTTAAGAAGTACCCATGGGCCTGCTTGTTTACTCATTTACTGTTTCCCTCTTACACCCTTCGGAGTGCAGCCTCAGCCTCAGGAATGGTGCTGTTCACAGTGGGATGGGTCAGTTAACACTCAAGGCAATTCCCTAAAGACATGCATGTTCACAGTCCAACTCCATCTACATAATCCCTCAGTTGAGACCCCTTCCCAGGTTGTTCTACCTTGTGCTAAGGTAAAGGTTAAAATTAATCATCACAGGCTTTTCAGTAAGTTCCACCTTGACTCATGTCGGAGGACCCCTTTGACAAGTTCTGCTTGTGCTGCGCGGCATGAGGCTGAGTATCTATCAGGGCATGGATAGAGTTGGCACATAATGAATGTGTGCCAAATTTAGGAAGTCAATAAATCTTGCTATATTTTCGTTTAATGATGGCTTTTGGTGTTTTCCATTTTCTTTTTCTTCTTAAGAAAGGGTTTTGCTGTGTATTCTCAGCTGACCTTGAACCCCTGATCCTTTTGCTTTAGCCTCAGGATTACTGATGTACACCACCAGGTCTGTCTTTCCTTCTTTCTTACACTGAACTTACTTTAATCTTTATCTTCTCCCTTGTATTAATTCTTTTGTCTAATTGTGTGTGCTTCTCGATGTCACATCTTAGATTACTGCCTGCACTCATCTCTGTTTCTGAGCAAGAGTTTAAGGAAATTTAAAGTAAGAAATGTGTGCTGAAATTCTTAGGAAATCAGAATGGTAAAATTGAGTTATGCATATCATAGGAACAGAAAGTATACAGGTTAAATAATAAAAAATGAGTAGAGAAAATGCACTACATAAACATATTTCTTCTTTGGCTGGTTGTGTCTACAGTATGACGCCATCCTGTCATACTAAGCTCTCTACTCATGAAGAGCAGTGTGGAGGCACTCTATTCCTGGCTGATCACATGGTAGACTTCTTGATCACCCACACGTCTTTCTTTTTGTTCTGGCTGGAAGACTGATCTCCCAGCTACGATGCTCATTATTGCAGCACCTCAGAGGCTCTAGAGAAGTGTCCTCTGCTAAAACAGCCTAGATTGTGTCTACATCCTAGATGTAGACAATGACTGATGTCATAGATACACCATCTCTTGGTCCCCTTGACTCAACTGGAGCTCCGTGGTGAACCTCACTTAATACTATGCCTACAGAGTCTGTGAAGCCGGACTCCAGTTGATACCACATCCGTTCATTCCATACTGCTCACTTCTCTTTCTACCAACATTGTTTCTCTCACTTCCTGTTGCTGAAAGCTCGTTTTCAGTTTCTAACATGAGTCTGAATCCCTTTCTCAAGCTCTGTTTACAGATTTCAGAGAACTCATATTGATCTGATGCATCTGGCTGTACCTCTCAAGATTTTCGGACAACCTACTGTTGTACTTGTCACATGATATGACAATTCATATGTTTAGGAAATTGAAGAAAGTTTACCTATATGCAACAATATAAGACCTGTTGCTCATTATCTTCATTTAAATTTTTACATATTAAAAAAGCTGAGAATAGTGTTTGAAATCTTTTGGTAGAAAGGGCCAGAGAAAGTGTACACATTGTTCTGTACCTAAAATTAAGTAGGTGTGAAACTTCTCTAGGCAGCATAAATTCACTTTCCTGGGCAAGGTAAACACATGCCTTTTCTCTGTTTCTTGTCATAAAAATTACACTAAACCTTTATGTACAATGATACTTAATATAGCTCAGTTAATAATTTACAAAAGGCTACTTTGTGGCTAGAATATTTTTAGCTGCCCTGTTTCCTTTGCAATGAAGAGAGTAGTAGGAAATACCAAAAAACAACCTATGATTGTCCCTGAGGCCTTGCTTAATGGAGTGTATACAATCAAATTTCTGTAAGCTGTCGCTAGATTATCCATGCCAGGGCTTCCATGTTTTCAATGTATCTGTAAATCACATGAGATTTTGCTTAGATTTATATTTTAATTTGGGAGACTACATATCTGAAAAGTTATCCTCTCCAATGAATGATGTCATTTTCATTTGCATAGTTCACAGTTCATAGGCACCATGTAATGAGGTCTTATATGTTGTAGTGTTTGTCTTCTGTGACTGTACAGATAATATAATTGGAAGATGAAATTGGAATTTTGGCATGGAGGTTATTCATGAATGCAACCTGCATCAAAATGCACTCCTGGTTTCTAATGATAAACTGTAATTCCAAGGACATTGAAAGATGCAATGTAGGACCTGAAATAGGACAAGTGGTATTTTTTGCTGAATTAATTTTCTGGGTCAGATTAGACAGGAACTAAATATACACCTTTACTGAGTTTTCAGAAAGAGTATTAAATTTATAATAATAATACAAAATATCAAGGCCATAAATAGTCTAACAAATACCAAAAATAATAAGTTCACCATGGCTTGCATGACTTATAAAGCTACCCCTCTAAAAAATAGCTCTTTATTGTTACCTTCTGCAAGAGCTCATCAAGTTCTTGTTTCTGTTTTAAACACAAAATAGTTAAATTATTTTTCTATGCCACTAGAATATTTTACAGCCATGTTTGGAGCAACTTATTTGCTATAGTAAACTGGATATGCAGAATGTTCATAAAGATAGACTGACACACATAGCATATTGTTTCATTGCTTGAGAATGCAGAGAAGCAAATAAAAATAAGTTTTAAATCTTTCTAATTTCTCCTTTGATATTTTATATGTCTCTAATACATCAAAATATTGTAGAACATAGATGTCAGCAAAAATGGCTGAGCAAGGCCATCTGAAAATTTTCTCCTAGGCAAAGCTAAATGAAATCTGTCAAAAATAGTATCAACATTTCCAGAATTCTGGAAATTAATCAAAGTCTTCCAGTTATATGAGAAATATTTAATCAACATCAGAGGATGGATCTCAACAAAGCAGTCAACGGTCTCAGGACACTTATCTGGAGGAGTCCTTCCATTCCATATTCTGCTTTGTGCTAGTCTGGAAAACACCCAGCCTGTAATCATGGTTGAAAACAGCAGCCTTACAGGAGCTAGTTAGGGAAGGGCATGGTCTAGTCTTTCAGGCAGAAATGGACTGACACAGCATGGGCAATTCTTGTGTTGTTGTGCTAACAGTTCTTGACAGCAACAACTTAAGTGAATCCTCATGGTTGCCAAGGGATTGAATCTATCATGTGAGGGAAAGCATGATGGAGTAGTTCATTCAAGGCATCAGAAGTTTTTCTTATAATAGCAAATCTGGAACAGGGAGTGTGGCGGGACCTGGTATGACTTTCAAGCTCTGGGTCCACTAGGACACAGTAGGCACAAGCTCTTCAACCCAAAGTCTCCTAAAATAGAGCTGCCAGTTTGAAAACAATCATTAAAAACAAGAAATTGTGGAGAACATTTCTGGTTCAAATCATAAAGAACACTAACTATAAATGAATGTTAAGGGAGAAAAATAAAGAGTATTGGTAAAGTCAACTATATAGGTCTACATCAAAGTTGATGTAAATGTATTTTGCTTTGAAGTGTTGTTCTCATGTGTAATTTAAGAAGTATTTGCATAAACCAATAATTATACAGCTGCACTGATGAACCAAGTTGTATGATGTTGTTTCTATGGCAATGACAGAAAAAAAAACTTAGAGAAATTTAGTTGCATTGGAATGAATTTTTGGTGTATTATAAAACTTAAATGCATGCTAATACCACTAGAAATTAGGATGTTAATTGTGATCTCTTGAACAATCACTGTGAAAATAACCTAAGAAATGGTAAATAAAGGGAATTAAAATTGAAAAAAAAAACTAGAAAAACTTAGTTAATACAAAACACATTAATTGACAAAATGAAACCAAAATACAATTATTTCAAAAACCAATAAGAAATTGATAGATATAAACATTACCTATGAGTAATTATAAATAAAATTGGATATAAACTCAAATTAAAGATGAAATAATTTAAAATTTTTTTCATTTAACTTTATGATATCCAAAAAGAAGTTCAAAATTTCACAAATGATGTGTGTGTGTGTGTGTGTATGTGCATGTGTGTATGTGCTTAAAATATTTCACAGAGATAGTAAGCAAAAATGTCTTGATTGCATATACTATATTAACTTTGATGTTGATTTTATGAGTGAATATTCCTGAGTCAAGTGACATTCATATAACTGACTACATGATTTACATGACTTTGCTTGCAGGACCTTTTGGAATTGTTCAGTATTTGGATTTCTGTTGATATATACGTTACAGGCATATTCACCATTGATGTAGGTAGGCATCATGGAATTCACTGAGGGTCTCACACCCATCTTTCTCATCATCATCATCATACAAACTCCAGGTTATTAGACTTCAGATTCAAACTTAATTATTATACCAGTCTTTCTCATTTTCTGTCAGCTTCATTATCCTTTCTTAGCTGGCTTCCGTAATAAATAACACACACACATGCACATGTGCACACAAGCATGTGCCACGTGCACACACATACTCACACACACACATGTACACAAAAACATACACACCCCCACACTGTTACTTCTAACTCTCAGGAGAACCCTAACTGATACACTAAAATTAAACATAAGATGCTCATTGTTTGTAAATAAAATGTCTCTCATACATTCACATGACTGAACACTTAGAAAGCAGTGGATGGTCCTATTTGGGAGAGTTATGGAGCCTTCATGAAGTGGTGCATTGAGGCTTTATAGCCTGGCTGCACTTCATGTTCATAGTCATTCCTGTGTTTAAAGGCAATATGACCAATCATGTCCTGTCTCTACCACATGAATCGCCTACCTTCAGTCATATCTTTTCTGTCATGATGGATTGGATCCTCCTGGAACTGCAGTAAAAGATAAGACATTTCTCCATTTAAGTTGCTGTGCTCAGAGTATGTTGTATCAGTGAAAGGAAAAGAAACTAAGACAGAATTCTAGAACAGAAACTGTTACTAAACACAAAAAATGATACTCTATGGTGCAAAAATGATTAACAAATAAAGATAGTATAATAACTGTCCCAATATTCATGAGGCACAAAGTAGGATCAATGAAGGAGGAAGCAGACAGTTTAGTAGGAGTGGTTGCAGACGTTAGTGCTCTGATTTCAGTAATAACACAACTGCAGAGAAGATCAAGGGGAAATACAATAACCACAAATAATGCTATAAGCCAATGAGAGATAACTAACATCTTTGAAAGATGACACCCAACAGAAGAATAGACATTTTTTCTGAATAGTTGATAATTCTCTCTATGGCTGCTAATTGGGTACCTGTTATGGCTTTTAAAAGAATCATGTGGAGTATTTTCTCTGACTATACTGGAATGACTCTCAAATAACACAGGGTCATGGAATAAATTGCCAAGAAAAATACTTCATAATGCTTTGAAATAAATGAGAACAAACATATGCCCAGATGTTGTAGGATAAAAGAAAACAGGTGCTTAAGGAAAACTTTACGCTGTCAACACCCTTATTAGAGAGGACTAAAGGCTTCCAATAAGTAACCCAAACCTCAGGAAAAGAAGGAAAAAAGTAGAGGAAAAAGCAAAAATAATGTCGGAAGTAAGCAAAATGAATAAAATCATCAGAGAGAATATTAGTAATAGAGAACAGAAGAACAGTAAGAGAAAATCAAAGGCACAGAATGTCAGCTCTTTGAAAGGATCAATAGTATTGACATACCTGTGCACAGACTAACCAAGAGACAAGGTCAGAATACTGAAATTATTAAACTTGTTAATGAAGAAGTTGACATTACTGATGCCCTACGAAAATAGTTTTAAGGGATTATAAACAAACAATGACTTGCTAATATATTTATAGCCTTGAGGAAATAAACAGCTAGAATATATAAATTAGAAAAATGTGTGAAAAATAAATAGAAAATCTGATCTGATGCAGAACAAATTGAGTTCATAATCAAGAACTCCTGCAAAGACAAAACAAAATTAGATGATTTCCCTGACAAAAATTACCAAAGTTTAAAGACCAAGAATAGGTATAGACAAAATTTCACAGATTTCTTCATAAACTGAAACTCTACCCAAATTAATAAATGAGTCAATTATTAATGCCAACCAAACAGGTAAGAAAAAAATTCCATGTATTAAAAATACTGGGGCTGAAGAGATGGCTCAGCAATTATGAGTAATTGTTGCTCTTGCAAAGGCCTGGCATTTGGTCCCTGGTTGCCACATAGCAGTTCATAACCATCCATAATTCCAGTTGTTTGGAATGCAATTTCTGACCCCTCACCAACAGACAGCAAACATGCATGTGATACATGTAAATACATGTGGACAAAACATTTGTATATATAAAAATGTATAAAAATAAATCAAAAATTAAAAATACTTACAAACATAATCTAGCAACATATTAAATGACTTGTAGAAATAGCCAATTCTTAAAGTATAAGATGAAGTTACAAAGAGCACAAATGTGTGTTCAGGATATTGGCTGATGTAGGAAGTGAGCTAAATGTGTATTGTTGGCATGGGCATGCCATGGCAAGTTCTCCAAGGCCGCAAAGCTTTTCCTCATGTCAACCAAGCTTGAAGTTGGTGAAGCCTTCTTTTTTTCTGTCTAAGTACCAGTGTTTTCAGATGGTTGATCAATGTGTACAAAAACTAGAAACTTTAAATCTTTTCACCTGGACACTTACAGCTGGAGACTACTCTCTTAGAGAGACCTCCTATCTGTCTACTCCTGCCCTCTGTTTTGTTCCTGGTATAATAGGTCCTCTCCATCAGAGCACACACTACTACCTGACCCCAGCTTTTATGTGAATGTGTCTCTGTGTTTAAGAATTACATAGGTACTGTACCTTAAACAGAGTTGATACATAGTCCCACATAGTTGATACATAGGCCTTTCTTCTTAGTGCGTTTGCAGAGGCCAACATTAAATAGACACAGAAGTGGATGTGGGGGATACGTGAATGAACAACTAATCAAGTAGTTTAGTATGTTCCCTATATTATATCAACTGCAATTTTATTATGTACCTTTGGAATCAGGAATCATCAGTGGGAACCACAGAAAGTCATTTGTCTTGAGCTTCCAAAACTTCAAAGGGTTCTAATTTTGATATTTCATTTAAATCATTACATTAAAATTTCCCAAGGATGTGAGTAGGATATAGGATTAAAGGAGAATGTTTATTAAATTATTTTAAAAGTCTGTCTTTGTAACTAGCTATTACTAGTTAATAACCCCTATGTTTTCTTATTTTCCAATCACCATGGATACAGTTTGTCCCAAAACCTACTGGGTTAAAACATCATAAATGGCTCATGTTATCATTCTAAAGGTGAGGAATGATTAAATCAAGGCTTTGGTATCACACACTCTCTTTTAGGTTCTAGGTTTAAAGGAACATATTGCTGCCAACCTTCCAGAGGCCTAGTTAATGAATTCTTATGGAGGCTGGTCCTAGCCAGGCAAATCACACACTTCTGCTAGCTCATACCCCCTTTCCTGGCTAACATTCCTGATTCCATCTTGTGAGAACAACTGTGATCATACTGGGCCCGTTCTGGTAATCTAGCATAACCTCTCCAGCCAGGGATCCTTAATTTAACTATAACTACAAAGCTTCACTTATGAGAAAACTTGCATCCCAGGCTCTGGGTTTTAAGATGTAGATATCTTTGGGGCCATTATTCAGTCTATAACAAAGACTATGTGTTAAAGAAACTTGTTAATTAAACATAAGAATTTAAAATATACTATTTTCTCACTTCTTCATTTTAAAATAGCCTTTGAGCCTCTTTTGGCTCTGAGGGGTAGTATAATTTCTTATCTCAATAATGGAAAAATAATATAGTTTGTTAACACAAAACCAGTGGTTTGCAATCTTGGCTTCATGCTAAAGTCAGCTGGAATTCCTTAAAGTCCCAATGCCAAGGCTGAACACCAAATTAATTAAATCAGGCTCTGTAGGGACTGGATCCAGGTTTTAGTGACTTCAAAAGCTCTCCATGTAGTTCTAGTGGGAATAGAAAATGGACCACCTATTATTCCCTTCTGTAACTGTGCTTTGTGGGATTTTGGGCAAAAGCCTCAGCTTCAGCAGCACCAATAAACTAGACTTGGCTGCCAGTCCCAGTGTGCTAATTAAAGGGACCAGTTATGCTGAAAATCACTGAGGGGAGGTGTATTCAAGGGGTGCAGTAACTCCAAGTCCATCTTTGGGGTGCTGACAAGAGTTTAAGCTTAAGCAGAGAGAGGACTGGGACAAAAGGCAAAAGGTATTGTTAAAACTTTCTGGTCTAGATCTCCTCATTATTCTCATATCAGCTTTGGTTCTTCAGGGTTATCTGGAGACGTGTTTATTGCTTGAGGAGACAGTGGATGTCAGATCCCTTCTGCTCTGGAGTGTTTGCTATTGGTGGATATTTGCCCTCATATGGGGGCAATAGGTCCTGTAGGCTTTTGTTCTTTCTAAAATACAAGGTGGTTGAAGGTTTAAGACAAGGACTTATTTCTGTACCTTCAGAAAATTCAATGAGACACAAAAAAGACAAAATAAAGGCAGAGACATCCAATTTTCATTCTGTTTAGTTATCTATAGGCTTAAAGGAAGAGTTCATGCTTTATAGCCAAAGTCACTTTCTGGATCCTATTTCATGTTTTGTTCTTAAGTAATTGTGTTTTCTTTCTCCAGTCCTTTCCTCTCTTCTCAATATTTTTCTCTGCTTCCCGTAAGTTTGCCCCATCTCTCTAGTAAAGTACATTTTTTCTGACCTCATATTTAATCTGATATGGCTTATCCCAGACAGAGGGTGAACAAAATGGAACGCTATGCTTTAACACCAAAAGGGCAGTTAATATCTGCAAGCTAGCCACCTCCCATCCTGGTTTCTTCTCTGAAAAATATGATCTTAGAATAACATTATCTATAGTCTTTTCTGAGTTGTAAGCCTCAGAATTCTAAATATAGAAAAAGATCAGCGTCCTATGGAAGTGTTGAATGTAAGTTTTGAAGAATAGATGTGATTTAGTTTAAGAGCAGCTGTCTTAGTTTGCCTTTCATAGACAAAGAATCCCATCAAGGATTTGAGGGCATATGCTTTATTTTGGAGGTCAACACCGAAAAACATCAGGGCAATGAGGTAGGTGACACAAGCTTCACTCCCAAGATTAGGGTCACTGTGGGCAACTGGAATTTACTTCTTGTAGATAAGTCTGAATATTGGATATAGAAAATGGCTTTCAGGGTTACTCTACACAAGGGAGAAAGAACAGGAACACACAACACTGGCTTCTTGGTAGATTACTGCTGTTAGGGAAATGGTGATTCCCAAGCCCATGTAGCTTGCAGTGTATGAGGGATGAAAAGTCTGTAGCAAGAAAAGACTGTAGGCAAAGAGAAGCAAATGATGACATTTGGTTATCAGGTCAATGTGCACCACAGGGATAAAGCCAAAGGGGACAGAGCAGATGGTAATGTAGTTGCTTCATTTTTAAAATGACAGTTGATTATTTCTCCATACACATTACATGGAAGAGGGAAGGAATAAGTAAGTTGGTGCTTTTGAAGTACATGGAGGACCCCTCCCTCTTTTTGAGAAAAGTAGGGTGTTGAGACAACATTTTTCTCCTGTAAATTTCTTTTGGATGCTTTCAAAAAAAATTACATAAAATTAGCTTGGTTGTCATATACAGAAGATACCATATCCCAGCAGAGGTCCTTGAGCCCTGCCTTTTCTAATCGTTTCACTTCCTCTTCTGCAGTGTTCCCTGAGCCTCAGATATAGGGGTTGTGTTGTAGACATATCAGCTGAGACTGCATATTCTACATTCAGCAGTTCTCTGAGTTTCGATGACTTGTGGATTTCTGTAATGGTTTTTCACTGATAAAAAAAAAGAAAAGAAAGCTTCTTTGGTGAGGGGTAAGAGCTACACTTATCTGTGGATATAAAAATAAGTGATTAGAATAGTCACTTGAAACACCAGTTGACATGCTAACATAGAAGGATGAAATGTCACCAGGACCTGCCCCTTGACAAAGTTTTACAGACTCTTAATGCAACAATTAATGACTGTTCAGAGAGGGAAGATCAGTTTTTACCAGGAACAAGTCCCCTAATAGTTATTCAGTCCCTAAACACATGAGCATAACAGAAACACTAAAGAGACCCAGCAGGCTATATTTACATATACATTATGTATATACACTCCCATATGTATACATACATATGATACATATGAAGAAGTCACAAATTTTAAGAGTGGGGAACATGGGAGTAGTCGGAAGTAAAGAAGGGGTTTAGAAATAATGTAAGTATAGTATTTGTGTATGAAATTCTCCAAAATTGAAAACAACAAAACAAAATTAACTTATTTGGGGACCAATTAGTTATATTTTGTTTCAGGCTATGAAATGACAAGCTTTCTTAAATATTCATAGGTTAAGGAGATTTGTAATACTGTAAGCAAGTTAAATAAATATGACTTTCAGGTACTGAATAAATCATGCTGTAGGTATTAAGGGAATGAGGTATGTTGGAGCCTGAAGGAAGACTAAGTACTAGTATCTTTCTCTCCCATTCCTGAGTTGGAGCCTGCACACTTACACCATGTGCATAAAGATCTGCTTACTTCCCACCCAGGAAGTAAGGTCAGGGCAGAAATAGACAGTGTCAATTAAGAGGACTTGGGAAGGGGACAAAGCCTGTTAGCCTGGGGATTCAGTTTAAGTCTCTTGTTGGCTGGGAGACAAGAATTTTGATGCAGTTGAAGCCTGTATAAGAGACAATATTTCTTCCTGTGAGAGATACTACAAACATATGTGATATAAAAGCTAAACCCCACATGATATCTCATACCTGGAATCCCAGGCTTAGCAGGCAGAGGCAGCAAGATTCCTATGAGTTTGAGACCAACCCGACTGGACATAGTGAGTTTGAAGCTAACTTGGAATACACAAAACAACAACAAAAACATGCTGAAATAGCTAGAAAAACTTATTTGAGAATATGTGTGTGTGTGTGTGTGTGTGTGTGTGTGTGTGTGTACCTTTCTGCTAAAATCTCAGAAACAAGATGATGGATTATATTACCTTGAAAACATACTGTGACCTTCTTGTAACCTATGTATAGTAAGAATTCCTTTGAATATTTCTGGCCTGTGTTTCTATCTTAGGCTCAAAACCTGTACAGTACACCTCATAAAACACTTTTGAATCTCATTTACAAAAGAAAATTACTTGAATAGAATTACATGTGTTAAAACATATGGCTTAATCATTTAAAGGTAGATTCATATTATGTCTGTTGAAAATATCACTTCAAACGCATAGAATCTTACTTGTTAAAATGCTTGAAGGCAGCTCTTTACTCTTGAGCAGCTGATACTCACCCTTGGGTTTATCCTTCTGTTTCTTTCTCTATCTCTGTCTCTTTAATT
The DNA here is from genome assembly GCA_021653895.1 of Mastomys natalensis. Lineage (NCBI taxonomy): Eukaryota > Metazoa > Chordata > Mammalia > Rodentia > Muridae > Mastomys > Mastomys natalensis. Next base: position 894,786 of record JAJTUV010000037.1, read on the forward strand.
TTATTTTTGAGATTACATTATAATTACATTTCCTCCTTCATTCCCCCACCTACAAACCCTCCCCATATATCATGTCCCACTTCCCTTTAAATTCATGGCCTTTGTTATTGAATTTATGGATTGATAGATAGATAGATAGATAGATAGATAGATAGATAGATAGATAGATAGATATTTTCAGGGTTGACCTTTTGGCACTGGACAACAAATTAGTGTGCTCTTCACTGGGGAGACTGTTGAAATAATTATTTAATAGAAGGCTGCCGGCCATGCAGACTATCTAAGCTGTAGCAGTTCTGCCTAGCTCAGCCACCATGTTTCTCAGCTGGAGGCCACACGCATGCTGCAGTTAGAAGTGGCCAACTAGAAACACCAGCCCTGCCACCCAGGAGACATCAGCATGGGAGATGGCTCAATCTCCCACGCTGTCTCTGTAAGGCTGGGCATTGCCCAGGTCATTCCGCCATCCACGCGGGCTGAGTAGAAAGATGAGACTCTAATGCTTAAAGATTAATCAAAGGCTTATATATTTGACAATGATCAGTAACAAGATACCCATACAATCAGAAATGTAACCCAATACCCAACCTAGTTATACCAACTACCTTTGACTGCTACAGACATGTGAACATCTGCCTCCATCTCCTCTCTCTCTCTCCTCTTCCTTTTCCTCCTCTCCTCCTTACTCTTACTCTTCCTCTCCTAACTCCTCCCACCTTAGCTCCTCCTACAGAAGACCACCTCTCTCACTGTCTTTCCTCAGTTGCCTATAGAACTTGTATAAGGTTGGCTCATATAATCCCCACAGCAATCTATTAACATTCATCCTTATACACAAAGATAAGTGTAGTCTTTTTTTTTTTTTTGGTTTTTCGAGACAGGGTTTCTCTGTGTAGCCCGGGCTGTCCTGGAACTCACTCTGTAGAGCAGGCTGGCCTCGAACTCAGAAATCCGCCTGCCTCTGACTCCCAAGTGCTGGGATTAAAGGCGTGCGCCACCAACGCCCGGCGATAAGTGTAGTCTTTATTCCACATCAAAGAAACTTCTTTTCAACAGCAGAGATCACCACCAAACAAAACCAAAGCAAAACAAACAAACAAACAAAAAACCAACAAAAAACCCACCACCACCACCACAAAACAACCAATGGACTCATATAAAACTAGAAAACGTTGGAGAAGATGGTACAGAAAGACTATAAAAGACAAAGGATCAGGGAAGAGGCTGTGAAATTGTGTCTTCCAATGCTACCAGAAGCTAAAAGTCTCACCAACATGACTGCCCACACATGAGTTTAACAAGGATGAGATCGATGGACATGCTAATGTGGATGGGGAAATATGCTGCACACCTCAAGCCTATTGTCTTTTTCTTTAATATTTTTTCCCTTGATAATATAATTTATCTGCATCATATTTACCCCTAGATACCCTCCTCAAGTAACTGTCATCTCCTTTCCAATTTTACCATTTCCATTTATAACTTTTATTTATGTAACTAATCCTCTCTGTCCACTTAGAGCTGTTCATGTGCACATAAGTATAGGATCATTCAGTGCTGGGGTATGAGGAGCTTTCCTGTATCCACACTTCTCAAAAAAAGTGACCATTTCTCTCCAACAGCCATCTAGAAATAGTTCCTACACTAGAAGTGGAACTTTAAAAGCCCTTATCTCCTTCACTGGAATTTTTAATTGACTGGATCTTATACAGATCTTGCATAGCTAATGCCTGCTATTGTGAGTCCATGTATGCAACCATCATGTCATGTTCATTGCACAATATTTCACATACACCTCTCCACCCTATGACTCTTATGCCATTTCTGCCCCTTTTTTTTTGATGATATTATCTGAGCCTTGGGGTAGGGGGTGGGTCATTGATATGGATGTTCAATCAATGATTGAGAATTCATACTCAATTTGTTCTCAGGACTTCAAAGAGGAATGTGACCCTGCATTCATCACAAGCTATTGCAATAAGGAGATTTCTGACCAAGGTTGAGTGCAACACGAATATGTGAATATAAGCATAAATAAGTTAGTTTTCCATTTAGAAAAACAATATCACTAGACTCCCCCCTAGGACCTATGACATCCCCAGTTATGTGTCTTAAGCATGCTTACAATACCAGCCTGAAGTGCCTCTGTGAGACAAGCTCCAAATAGCAAAAAGTAAATGGTTACCCTCACAGTCTTCTGCGTGTTGGAGTGATGGGCACATTTTGTCTGGCAAGCTGATATCCTAGCATGCAGTTTTCAACACTAGATGGATGTCTTTTGATTTGTGTTTTTTCTGCTACCACCCTGTACAACATCCAGTACTATGAAAGCTAGCCAGCAGGGAATTAACCAAAAACCCAAAGGCTGTGTCCTTCAACCAAACTGTATTGAGTCTTGAGCTATAGAGTCTTAACATCTAGTTAATATCACAATGATATTATGTATTGTTTAGGGAGCTGCCTCTAGTGCCTCTCTGACCAATAATTATCAAGGATGTAACTTGTGCCTGAAGTTGTTATTTTCATTTAATAACCCATGCCTTCTGAGAGCAGCATTGTTCACTAATTTGGAGTACTCCTCTTCAAACTCTGAGAACAGTGATCTGTGCTGATCCATGACTTTAATTTCAACATTTAGGATAGATTATTTTGAGCTTGAGACCAGCCTGGCCTACAAAGAGAGTTTTAGGCAACCCAGGTGACATAAGGGTATAATTCTTAGAAAAAAAAAAGAAAGAAAAGGAAAGATTTGTAGAGCTGCAGAAGATGTGCTAGTTCACAAAAATAAAAGCAGGTCAACTCTGAAAGCTGCAAGAACTATCAGCTTGATAAGACATACCTAATGGTCCACTTGTATCATCCATGGCATGGGATTAGTGATTCATATTCTGAGTCATATAAAGACCTGTATAATGAGATAAAACCCATACACAGTACGATTATTGTGCTAGGAACATATGGCTAGATAACCCATAGGCCATAAGAAAGAACCTATTCTATTCTAAGTCAGTGCTCTAGTGCTGTGAAGAGATGCCACAATCACAGCAATTTTTTTTTTTTTTGGTTTATTCGAGACAGGGTTTTTCTGTGTAGCCTAGGCTGTCCTGGAACTCACTCTGTAGAGCAGGCTGGCCTCGAGCTCAGAAATCCGCCTGCCTCTGCCTCCCAAGTGCTGGGATTAAAGGCATGCGCCACCACTGCCTAGCAACCACAGCAATTCTTATGAAAGAAATATTTCATTGGGGGTTGCTTACATTCAGAGTTTCAGTCCATTGTTGTCATGGCAGAAAGCATAGCAGTACACAGGCAGGCATGGTACTAGAGAGGAAGTTGGGAGTTATGTATCCAGATTGACAGGCAGCAGGGAAAGAGAAAGAGAAAGAAAGAAAAAGGAAGAGAGAGAGAAAGAGAGAAAGAGAGAGAGAGAGAGACAGAGACAGAGAGACAGAGAGACAGACGAGATAGACAGAGACAGACAGAGACAGAGAGACAGACAGACTTGGTCTATCTGGAGCATTTGAAACTCCAAAGCCCACCTTCAGTATCATACTTCCTTCAACAACCTCTTAATGCCTTCAAAGAGTGCCACTCCATGGCAATCAAGCACTTGGACCTATGAGCCTATAGGGGCCACATTCCTATCCAAACCATACCATCTGCTAAATTAAAATATTATTTAAATTACTCATAATCATTCATTGCTATACCCATAGACTAGGACATTTCTCAGACCTCATTAGAAAAGCTTCTTCTAGAAGTAGATGGTGATTTACATAGAAATCCACAACTTGTCAAGGTCTAAAGAGGAATAAGAGGAATGTAGGATGTTTAGGTAAACAGTCATAAATAAGACATTTATAATACACCTCTCCTCTTAAGACTCAGAAATCACCATGTTTTTTTGAGGCACTCATATAATACTAATGGAATATACTTTGTTGGGACTATGTTAATCAGTGAATATCATATCTTTTATATAGTTTATAAGCTTCTTCAAGGAGATGGAGGTTTCTTCTTGTATGGAATTTTTCATATAGTTCAAGATATGTGATCATCTACCATAAAATGTATCTTTATCCTATAAGCACGAATTATTTGCTGCTATTTGAGTTAATACATGGGGGAAGTACAGAAAAAGAAAACATCACGAGTCCCTTACTACATGAGGTACATACATTTTAATTCTTCGGCAGGCAAGAGAGTTTAGCAGGCCTTCAGTCATGAAGAGCAGAGTTCAATCTCAGAACACCATAGTGGCTGTCCTCTGACCTACACATGTGCATTGTGACATGTATATGAGTACACACACACACATATACACATACACACACACACAATCATAATAAATAAATGTAATAAAATGCTTAGGCCTTAGCTCTTGGGTATAAAATTTTTTTTGAATCTTTTATATGACAATTTGCTTTTCAGTTGCCATATATGTTTTATAAATTTTGCAGAGATACCAAGAGAGTGTTAATCTCTAGACTCATTGCTGAGTGATGGTGGTGTATTGAATGTCACTCTGGGAATGACTGTGGGGTTCAAACGGAAAGTGATAAGGATGCTCTCTCAGAATAACTAAGTGATTAAACATTTAAATCTTCATTACATTTTTGGTATCGAATTCCACAGAATTAGCTTCATTTTCCTACTTTGTTTCTGTCTCACGTTTTCTTTCCTTCCCTCACTGCAGTTCACTGGGAGCACAGTTGAAACTCTAGTCTTCGTTACGGTCAGTAAAATCATCCCACACAGAAAGATTTCCTTTCAACTTGGTGATCTCATGGTTTGAACTTTATCAGGTTAGGTTTCAGAGATATTATATTTCCCTTGGATGAGACTCTATTGCTGGTGATAATTTTTAATACTTCTTCATGGTGATGAGGGAGTCACTGGCAGCAAGCATTGGGACTCAACAAGACCCATAAGAACATCTAAGCATCATAAACATAAAAATGCATGAGAAGTATCACTCTAAATCTCAACCAACTATGATGTAACATCCTTAAAGTTGTTCTAAGAGATGATACATAAACAAAGACAGAACTTGCTGGGAACATTTCAATAGAATGTGAAATGTATGCCTCTTGGAAGAGGCTCTGCAAGATCTCCTTTCACACGTTCTCACTTTCTGGTTCAAGACGTCAAAGGTGATGTACTGGTTAAGTTTCTAGGTTTTATAATCAAGATATTTTGGATTAAAAACAAACAAGTACCAGACCAATTCACAGTCTGTGTAACAATGAATGCGTTGTATACTCTTTGTTAACATTATTTCTTCACTGTAAACTTTCCCATCGATCTATTTCCCGAAGATACATATTTCCTAAGGCAATGTTCATTTTTATTATTCAATATCACAAACATTTTTACAAAAGACTGATGAAAAATATCACAGAGAATGAGAGGACGCTAATAAGGGGAAAGTGTTGCAAATAAATTCCCAGCTTCAACCAGATTCCAAGTGAGTTTATTTATTTCATCTCATCTCATACCAAAGGAAGTAAGGTAGGGGTACACCAGTCAGTCTCCAGCTAATGCTGCCTTTGGATTATTGGAAAGCTCAATCCTTTAGATATTAGGTGGACAGGTAAAATGGAATTAGGAACCTGAAATTTCTCCTTCAATAGAAAGCAAAAGGTCTTTTTTAGAAGCAAAGTATTGAGATACCAAAGTTGGAGCTGGGGAGATGGTCTAAGTGGGGAAAGCATTCACTGCACAGAATACACAGACTAGAGTTTAGATCTCTAGCATCCATGTAAAGGTCAGATGGTCTTGGTTGTTTGTCTATAATCCTGGCACTGTGGAGACAGTGAATCCCCTAGGAAGCTAGACAGCTATACTAGACAAATTACATGCATGCATATACACACGCACATGAGCGCACACACACAGACAGACACACACACACATCCACTCAATCCATTCACCCTCCTGCAATCTATACTGACACACATACATATACACAATATACATATGCACATGGAAAAGATATATAGCAAAATAACAACAAGTCTAGTTAACTGGTAGAGTGTTTGTCTACCATAAACATAGTCCTCAATTCAATATGGAATATGCTGAAAGAATGTAAGATTTTTCATATTCCATATTTGCTTCCAACAAAAATGCAACACTATCTTGTCAATGTGAAGTATTGTCTTGCTGATTCAACTTCGCTTACAAATATGAAAACAATTACAAGCAGTGACAGTTTTGAATTGCTGATAATTTATGCCTATACTTTTTTGAAAATAACTCCAAACAACTTACACAGAATAATGTTCATGTTTAAGCCTTTGCTTTAAAACTAATTCACTTTAGAATTAGAACCACCCAGAAAATATATATAGGTACCTGACCACCTAGGATATAAGCCTGCTTTTGAAGTTTCAATACCTCCTAGTGTCTTAGGTGAAAGAGTCAAAGTGGACTCTCCTCAGTCAAATTGATCATCAAAGCTCTTCTCTGGATAAATGTGTGAAGCTTTAAAATTGCAAATTCCTTGAAGAAGACTTAACAATTATTTTATAGATAGCCTAATATATATGACTGAAGAAGACTACATACTTTGTCATTTAATGATCAAGAAACAGAGTTCAAATAGACTGCTGTGGTAGCAGTCCATCTTAATTAACATGTGTTAGTACTGAAAAAGAAAACTCAGCTCACTTGTGTTGTATGATTTCACTCTAGAGCTTTGCTTGCAAACAGGCTGGCACTGGAATGTCACTGAATATTCTTCCTATCTCTTTTTTTCTTGTTTTCTACTTGTCTTGGTTACTTTGCTGTAGCTAGGAAGAGGTACTGTGACCAAGGAAACTTATAAAAGAAAGTATTTAATTCAGGGCTTGTTTGGAGTTCAATAGGTAAGTTCATGTGTATCATGGAGGCAGCATGGTAATAGGCAGGAGGTAAGGTTCTGAAGCAGTAGATTCTTATCTGAAATTTGAGGAGAGAGAGAGAGAAGAGAGAGAGAGAGAAAGAGAGAGAGAGAGAGATGTTGGACATTGGACCCTGCTTGGGGGAGGGGGTCATGAATTTTGGAATCTTAAAACCCATCCCAAGAGACTTGTCTCCTCTAAAAAGGCCACATCCTCAATCCTTTCCAAAACAGTTCCACCAAGTAGTGACCATTCCTAAATTAGTCTACGGTGGCCATTCTTATTCAAACCACTGTGCCACTCTTTCCTTAGAGTAACTCTTCAATAAATCACTTGTATATAAATTCTTGTCTAAAAGGATGTTCTTGTATATTATAAGACCAAGGAAAAGTCAGTGACATAATTCGTTTAAAGTCACAAGAGAATAAAAATGCAGCACTTGAACTCCTGTCTACCTTGTTCTTAAAGTTAACCCTTCACAGTCACCATCTCTATCAACAAACTGAGAAGAAACATTGACTAAAATAATGGCTAACAGATAACATCAGCTGTGACTCTGGTAATGGCCATCCTTCTCTTCTCAGCTCTGGGACACATATTTCTTGTCAGATACTGAGACTTGAGGGAGGAGTGAGCAAACTTTCTCCTTTTGTTAGTGAACTTATATAGTTTAAGAAGGGTTTGTTTTTGTTTTGGGGTTTTGTTTGTCTCCAGAGAAGGAAAAGCTTTAGACTTTGCATCTGGAAAGCATTTGGAAAGCTAGAAAGCAAGGAATATGAATTAGTTCACCAAGTCCTATTTGGGAATGTGGCTCCATAAGAAATGTCTCCCCTTTCACTGTAATCTATATTTTGTGTGAGAGACAATGCATATCTTTTTTGGCTGCTTACTTACATTCTCTCCATCCAAGCTGCTCTGAATAAATGCCTGCAGTCATGGGACTCTGTTTAAACTTAAAACTGGACCTAACTGACCTGCAGAGTGACTTGAAATTCTTCCAGGTCCTGCCTTTGTGATTCTCTTCAAAGACATGTGTGCCCAAGGGAATGTCACTTTTAGTATTTAATTGTAAAACTTTTCTTTGTTTCTGATTTGATTTTTTTCTTTTTCATTAAACCAAGGCTAGTCTCAAATTCATGCCACTCCTGCTTCAACATTTCAAGGCATGAGACTTTGTTCATGTGCTCCAGGTTGAGCTTAAAAATCTATCTTCTTTAGTGAGCAAAACCTATATGCTCTTTGTAGAATGATAATGCCTACATGATTCCATACATAGACAAATATTTGCATGGCATTTTGGAATAACCTATCTTAATCAACTCGTCATAAAGTTATACCTACTAATGTACAAAGAGAATAGTACATACTTAACAGAATTGACTAAAGCAAGAGACTAAGATAATGGTTGAGTGCAGTATTATCATGGCCAACAATAACTGCTTCAAAGCTTATCAACAATCCAAAATGTATATACACATTACATGAAAGATTAGTTTGTGGGTGCATAAGTAGGTAGATGGTAGATAGATATAATAGAGGGAAAATCCCTAGATCAAAATTACACATTCAACATTTGATTGAAATCTAATGTTATCTAACTCCATGCATTTAATTGCTAAGGTTATTGCTTATTTTTCTTGTGTCCATGTTTTTCAGTCCTTACTAAATAAGAACCCATAGCATATAATTTTGACCTTGTTATCTTCTTTAAGATGTGCTATACTTTCTATTTTTATGTCTTGGGTGATTGAGGCTGTAATTAAGAAAATAGTGAACGTCAAACAATATTCAGTCAGAAGAGAATATCCTAAAGGATAGACATAAAGCACCAAAAGGTAATTTAATGTGATTTTACTCTAATCATGGAAAGCACAGTTGGCCCCTTACAGGGATAGCTTGACTACTATGCAGTTTATGCATATAGCAGGCAGAGATATTTATTGGTTATGATTATCCATCTGTTCTCTAAGAAAACGGACATTTCTGATGTTTTTGTTATTTAAAGTTGTAATATAAATGGGCTGGCCTGACATTTATAATGTGGTTCATGGTGTCAATCTTATACAGTCATTTAAAGCCACACCCAAGACTGATGGCAATCTGGGTAAAGAGCTGGAATTTGTATTCAATCAGGAGTCTCTGCTGAATATATCCAACTGGATAGCTAACTACATGCAATGGTGAGGCCAGTCTGCAAGCTTGGGCCTCCTGAGACACAAAGGTCTGTTCATCTGCCCTGTCGGTGTGATGGGAACACACCACCTCATTCCCATTAGTGTTAATGGAGCCAATCATATAAATCCACCACATTTCAATGAGTATCCTCTTGTGTTTTGATATCTTAATGCACAAAATTACATCTCTGGGGAAAAGCTTGCATCCTCGTAAGTGCTCCCAATTCCCATTAATGCTAATGGAACAGAGACACACACTCACTGCTGCTCAGGAAAGTGGGCAAAATATGGAAGATGATTAGATTTGGGGAATATCATAAGAGACTTGCAGAAGCTGCAGAGATTGCCCAAAATGATCTCTTTCCATGCTAGCCGAAGCACTTTCATTATATGCAGCTATTGTTCTCAGAAGCATCAAGAGATAATTGACCACACTCTGCTCTCCGGGGGGGGGGGGGGGTGGGCATTGATGTTGATACTTATTTGAGAATAGACTTGGGGTGTGTTCATCCAAAAAGGGGGAGGGAAAGGTGAGAGAATCCTAGATATTCTTGTGAAAAGAGTAAGGTAATGCAGCTGCAAAGGTGGGAATGTGGGGGGGGGGGCGCTGTTTTGTACATTGTCCCACAGAGTGGGACACTGTGGCACAGAGTCTGTTTAGAAAGGTTCCTCTGTATGGTAAAAACCTAACCTCGGAAACTGCCCACTGTCTCTCTAACTGAACTTTTTTTTTTTTTATTTATGAGAAATGCAAGATAAGCAATTCTGGCCTAACCCTGCGCCCTCTTCTCTTTGTAGAGAGGACACTGGCACAGGCTCTAGTATCATCTGACGTTATTTCAGAGGTAAAATTATACAACTTAAAGATAAGACTGTGTGATCAGAATACAAATGACAATGAAAATCGAACAGTCCTCACTTTCCTTCTGAACAATTCTGGCTGCTCTTTCTCCTATGGAACAAAAGTGTGCTCTTTGGTGAACTTCTGCGGTTTAGGGAAGGCATGTGTCTAGGTCTGGTATGCCTATGGTAATTAAGATCATCTTTTATAGGTGGAATAAAGAGAGTACAGAAGTATGACTTCAATTTGGAGATTCAATGTATAAAATTTTACTAGATGGATTCATACCTTCTTTTAAGGGTAAAACAAAATAAATTCTTATACTTCATATTTAACATTTCTAGAAAAACAGTTCAGCTGGATAGTCCTTACATGTGATTCAGAGGGTCAATGATTCCTCAAGGGGAGAGAGAAAATGAAGATAAAACAAGGAAACAGGAAAGAGTAAGTGTTGTGAGCTAGGTATGGGAGAAAGGAGACTCCAAAGCCAGCCTGAGTTACAGAGCAAGACTGTTTTCAATCCCATCTCTACAGAAGTGGGATACTTCCTGTAAGCAATCTATCTTATCTTTTGGGTGGTAAATAAGAGTTTTAAATCTACTCTGAAACTCTGATGAAAAACAATGGAATTTCTTGTTAAGAATAGGTGCCTTTGTGCTCACCCCCAGGAACAGATGAGGTTGAAGTATTTAAGATCAACCCTTCAGAATGATGTGTATGTGTATTTCTGTCATATATATGAATATATATATATTCAGATATATATTTACTGAATGGATATTATTGAGACACATAGGAAAACACTCTGCTCCAAATGAGTGTTCAAATGGTTCAATAAATACTGTAGTTAAAGAAAGGATTTCCCAAAATCCAGAGGAGGCTGGACTCCCAGGAGCTCTAACACACCCATGATCATAGTTGAGTAGGCCTCGACACCCCACCCCCAACAGGGAGTAATTGGAACCCACAGGGAACCAGGAGCTCCCTGATGGCTAGTGACACAGAAGCCTTCTGGTCTGTTCCAGTGCCCAGAGAAATCCTAGGGCTCCACCTCTGTATGAAATTCCCCAAAACTCAGAGGAGGCTGGACTCCCAGGAGGTCTAATATGCCTAATCAGAACCTAGTTCCCCCACCATAGCAAGTCCTGAATACCCCATGACACCAGAAAAGCAAGATTCAGATAGAAAATCTTCTCATGATGATAATAGATAATAGATGATAATAAAGGACTTTAAGAAGGACATAAATAACTCCCTCAAAGAATACAGGAGAACACAGGTAAAAATGTAGAAGCCCTTAAAGAGGAAACACAAAAATCTCTTAAAGAATTACAAGAAAACACAACCAAACAGGTGAAGAAATTAAACAAAACCATCCAGGACATAAAAATAGAAGTAGAAACAATAAAGAAATCACAAAGAGAGACTACCCAGGAGATAGAAAACCTAGGAAAGAGATCAGGAGTCATGGATGCAAGCATCACCAACAGAATACAAGAGATAGAAGAGAGAATCTCAGGTACAGAAGATACCATAGAAAACATTGACACAACTGTCAAAGAAAATATAAAATGTGAAAAACTTCTAACCCAAAACATCCAGGAAATCCAGGACACAATGAGAAAACCAAACCTAAGGATAATAGGTGTAGAAGAGAGCAAAGATTCCCAACTTAAAGGGCCAGTAAATAGTTTCAACAAAATTATAGAAGAAAACTTCCCTAACCTAAAGAAAGAGATGTCCATGAACATACAAGAAGCCTACAGAACTCCAAATAGACTAGATCAGAAAAGAAATTCCTCCCATCACATAATAATCAAAACACCAAATGAACAAAACAAAGAAAGAATATTAGAAGCAGTAAGGGAAAAAGGTCAATAACATATAAAGGCAGATCTATACACCAGACTTATCACCAGAAACTATAAAAGCTAGAGGATCCTGGACAGATGTCATACAGACCCTAAAAGAACACAAATGCCAGCCCAGGATACTATACCCAGCAAAACTCTCAATTACTATAGATGGAGAAATGAAGATAGTCCATGACAAAACCAAATTTACACAATATCTTTCCACAAATCCAGCCTACAAAGGATAGTATAGGGAAAGCTCCAACACAAGGAAGGAAATTATACACTAGAAAAGACAAGAAAATAATCTTTTTCCAACAAACCCAAAAGAAGTTAGCCACACAAACATAACTCGACCTCTAATAAAAATAACAGGAAGCAATAATCACTTTTCCTTAATATCGCTTAACATCAATGGATTTAATTCCCCAATAAAAAGACATAGACTAACAGACTGGATATGTAAACAGGATCCAACATTTTGCTAGATACAGGAAATGCACCTCAGTGACAAAGACAGACAATATCTCAGAATAAAACATTGGAAAACAATTTTGTAAGCAAATGGTCCCAAGAAACAAGCTGGAGTAATGATATTGAATAAAATTGACTTTCAAAAGTTATCAAGAAAGATAAGGATGGACACTTCAAACTCATCAAAGGAAAAAATCAAACAAGATGAACTCTCTATTCTGAACATTTATGCTCCAAATGCAAGGGCACCCACATTCATAAAAGAAACTTTACTAAAGCTTAAAGGACACATTGTACCTCATACAATAAGAGTGGGAGACTTCAACACCCCACTCTCATCAATGGACAGATCATGGAAACAAAAACTAAAAAAGACACAGTGAAACTAAGAGAAGTTATGAATCAAATGGATTTAGCAGATATCTATAGAACATTTCATCCAAAAACAAAAAAATATATCTTCTTCTCAGCACCTCATGGTACCTTCTCTAAATTTACCATATAATTGGTCACAAACAGACCTCAACAGATACAAGAAAATTGAAATAATCCCATGTATCCTATCAGATCACCTGAGACTAAGGCTGTTCTTAAATAATGATAAAAATCAATAGAAAGCCCACATACACATGGAAACTGAACAGTGCTCTACTCAATGATAACTTGGTCAAGGAAGAAATAAAGAAAGAAATTAAAGACTTTAGAATTTAATGAAAATGAAGACACATCATATCAAAACTTGTGGGACACAATAAACGCAATGCTAAGAGGAAAACTCATAGCCCTAAGTATCTACAAAAAAAAAGTGGAGAGAGCATACATTAGCAGCTTGTCAGTACACCTGAAGCTATAAAACAAAAAGAAGCAAATGCACCCAAGAGGAGTAGATGGCAGGAAATAATCAACTTAGAGCTGAAATTAACCAGTAGAAACAAAAAGAACTGTACAAGAATCAACAAAACTAGGAGCTGGTTCTTTGAGAAAATCAACAAGATAGATAAACTCTTAGCCAGACTAACCAGAGGGCACAGAGATAGTATCCAAATTAATAAAATCAGAACTGAAAAGGGAGATATAACAACAGAAACTGATGAAAATTAAAAAATCATCAGATTGTACTACAAAAGCCTATACTCAACAAAACTGGAAAATCTAGATAAAATGGACAATTTCCTAGACAGATACCAGGTACCAAAGCAAATCCATATCAGAGAACCGTCTAAATAGTCCTATAATCCCTAAGGAAATAGCAGCAGTCTTTAAAACTTTCCCCACCAAAAAAAAAAGGCCAGGATCAAAGGGTTTTAGTGCAGAATTCTATCAGACCTTCCAAGAAGACCTAATAATACCAATTTTCTATAAACTATTCCACAAAATAGAAACAGAAGGAACACTACCCAATTAGTTCTATGAAGTCATGGTTACACTCATACCTAAACCACTCAAAGACCTAACAATGAAAGAGAACTTCAGACCAATCTCCCTTATGAATATCAATGCAAAAATACTCAATAAAATTCTAGCAAACCAAATTCAAGAACACATCAAAATAATCATCAATTATGATCAAGTAGGCTTTATCCCAGGAATGCAGGAATGATTCAATATACAGAAATCCATCAATGTAATCTACTATATAAACAAATTCAAAGAAAAAAAACCCACACGATCATCTCACTAGATGCTGAGAAAGCATTTCTCAAAATTAAACACCCCTCCATGGTAAAAGTCTTGGAAACAACAGGAATTCAAGGTCAATACTTAAATATAGGAAAAGCAATATACAGCAAACCAGAAACCAACATCAAAGAAAATGGAGAGAAACTTGAAGCAATCCCACTAAAATCAGGTACTAGACAAGGCTGCCCACTCTCTTACTACTTATTCAATACAGTATTCAAAGTCCTAGCCAGAGCAATTAGATAAATGGAGATCAAAGGGATACAAATTGGAAAGGAAGAAGTCAAAATATTTACTATTTGCAGATGATATGATAGCATACATAAGTGACCCCAAAACTTCCACCAGAGACCATCTAAACCTGATAAACAACTTCAGAAAAGTGGCTGGATATAAAATTAACTCAAACAAATCAGTAGCCTTCCTCTACTTAAAGGATAAAGAGCTTGGAAAGAAATTAGGAAATCGAGTACACTCTTCACAATAGTCACAAATAATATAAAATACCTTGGTGTGAATCTAACCAAGTAAGTGACAGATCTGTACAACAAGAACTTCAAGTCCCTGAAGAAAGAAATTGAAGAAGATCTCAGAAGATGGAAAGATCTGTCATGCTTATGGATTGGCAAGATTAATATAGTAAAAATGGCCATCTTGCCAAAAGTAATCTACAGATTCAATGCAATGTCCATCAAAATTCCAACTCAATTTTTCACAGAGTTAGAAAAACCAATTCTCAAATTCAAGAACCCAGAGGAAGCGTGGCTCCCAGGAGCGCTAACTCGAGCAGCTTCTTAAGCAAGGAGGCAGCAACACCTGCCCCAAACAGGGAGTAACCAGGTTCCACAGGGATCCAGGAACTCACTCCTGGCCCAGAGCACAAAGTTCCAGGAAAGTGAAAACAATTCTCAACAATAAAAGATCTTTTAGAGGAATCGCCATCCCTGACCTCAAGCTGTACTACAGAGCAATAGTGCAAAAAACTTCATGGTATTGGTACAGAGATAGGTAAGAATATCAACGGAATAGAATTGAAGCTCCAAAAATGAACCCACTTACCTATAGTCACTTGATCTTTGACAAAGTAGCTAAAACCATTTGGTGGAAAAACAAAGATAGCATTTTCATCAAATGATGCTGGTTGAACTGGAGATCAGCATGTAGAAAAATGCAAATTGATCCATTCTTATCTCCTTGTACAAAACTCAAGTCCAAGTGGATCAAGGACCTCCACATAAAACCAGATACACTGAAACTAATAGTAGATAAAGTAGGGAAAAGTCTCGAACACATGAGCACAGGAGAAAAGTTCCTGAACAGGACTCATGGCTTATGCTCTAATATCAAGAATTGACAAATGGGACCTTATAAAATTACAAAGCTTCTGTAAGGCAAAGGACACTGTCAATAGGACAAAATGGCAACCAACAGATTTGGAAAAGATCTT
Organism: Mastomys natalensis; assembly: GCA_021653895.1. Classification (NCBI taxonomy): domain Eukaryota; kingdom Metazoa; phylum Chordata; class Mammalia; order Rodentia; family Muridae; genus Mastomys; species Mastomys natalensis. The sequence continues at coordinate 910,136 of JAJTUV010000037.1, forward strand.
TACCAATCCCTACCTGATAGAGGACTAATATCCAAAATATACAAAAACCTCAAGAAATTAGAGTCTAGACAATCAAATAACCCTATTAAAAATGGGGTACAGAGCTAAACAGAATTCTCAACTGAAGAAACTCGAATGGCCAAGAAGCACCTAAAGACATGATTAACATCTTTAGTCTTCAGGGTAATGCAGATCAAAACAACCCTGAGATTCCACCTCACACCAATCAGAATGACTAAGATCAAAGACTCAGGTGATAGCAGATACTGGTCAGGATGTGGAGAAAGAGGAACACTCCTTCATTGTTGTTGGGATTGTAAGCTGGGACAACCACTCTGGAAATCAATCTGGCAGTTCCTCAGAAAACAGACATAGTATTTCCTGAGGACCCAGTTATAACATTCCTGGTCTTGTACCCAAAAGATGATCCAACATATAACAAGGAAACATGCTCCACTATGTTCATAGCAGACTTACTTATAATAGCCAGAAGCTGGAAAGAACTCAGATGTCCTTCAACAGAGGAATGGATACAGAAAATGTGATAATTTTACACAATGGATTACTACTCAGCTATTAAAAAAATGAATTCATGAAATTCTTAGGCAAATGGATGGAACTAGAAAATGTCATCCTGAGTGAGGTAACCAAATCACAAAAGAACACACATGGTATACATTCACTGATAAGTTTTGGATATTAGTCCAAAAGCTCACAATACCCAAGATATAACTCATAGACCACATGAAATGCAAGAAGAAGAAAGACCAAAGTGTCAATTGTTCTTAGAAGGAGTAACAAAATATTCACAGGAGCAAATATGGAAACAATGTGTAGAACAGAGACTGGAGGAGGGATTGTCCAGAGAGTGCCCCACCTGGGGAAATATTGCAAGTGCAATCACCAAATGCAAACACTGTTGTGGATGACAGGGAGTGCATGCTGACAGGAGCCTGATATGCCTGTCTCCTGAGAGGTCCTGTCAGAGCCTGACATATACAGCAGCAGATGTTCACTGCTAACCATTGAACTGATCATGGGTTGCGCAATGGATGAGTTAGAGAGAAGACTGAAAGAGTTGAAGGGGCTTGTGGCCCCATGGGAAAACTGACAATACCAACCAACCAGAGCTCCCAGGATCTAAACATCTAGCCTTGGAACACATGGAGGGACCCATGGCATCAGCTGTATATGTACCTTTTGGGCATCAGCAGGAGAAGAGGTCTTTGATCCCATGAATGCTGAATGCCCCAGTGAGGGAGAATTCGAGGGTGGAGAGATGGGAGTGTGTTGATGGGTGGGGCACACACTCAGAGAAATAGGAGGAAGGAGGATGGGTTAAAGGGTGTCTGGGGGGCACTATGGGGAAAGGGGATAACATCTGAAATGGAGATAAATATAGTAACCAATAATAAAAACAAACAAACAACAACAAAAAAAAACAGATAATGAAACTGGTTGTCAGAGTGGAGCATTTGAGACTTTTTGGCAGCAATTTAGTATTACCCATATTACTGGGATTCCTTATAATTGTCAAGGACAAGGGACTGTGGAAGGTGCCCATGGAACATTAAAATGATATCCTTATAAAATAAAAAAGGGGGAGGTATATCTCCATACACCACATTTATTTAAATCATGTTTCTTTTATTTTAAATTTTAAAAATATTTGGATGTCAAGGAACTTTCTGCTTAGTGTCTATCACACTCTACAATTAGGCATACTTATGCATAGGTGAAAGGGAAAGATCTACTTACTGGCATATGGCATGATCCTGATCAGGTATTTAATATGGGGAAGAGGGCATGTTTGTGTTTTATCTACAGGATGCTGAAGGAGCATGGTGGCTGCCAGACCTACAGGTGAGACATGCTGATACCAGGACAAAGAATGATGCTGACCTGTGAATTTGCTGAGTGCCCTTACAGTGATGACTGGGAAGCTGTACTGGAGATAGATTCCTGACCACCTTTGCTTACCTATACCCCTATTGGGACAAACTGCCTTGCCTCCCGTTTTTAGACCTTGTAGGACAGAGAATCAATAAGAGAAGTTATAATGACTCTTGTATTTTCTTAAATGTGACCAGTTATTTGAATTCAATCATGGACTGGTCTAGAAATCAATCCAATATTGAAAATAACAGTCTTCATTTGGAAGTCTGGTTCTGGACATTTTCAGAGACATATTTGGAAGTTAGCTGCAGTTCTCTATGATGTTAGGTTAGCAAGAGATAAAATTGTGACAGGATTTGGATTTCAAACAAGTGTTAGTACATGTGTTAAGACTCTTTTAATTGTCAAACTAAAATTACTTTTGTTTCTTCTACAATATTTAATGTAAGTTACATTGATTATACACTTCCTAATTGTATTTGTATGTTGAAATCTGGCATGTCAGTTACAGAGGACAGTCAAACAGCTTTTGTTTTATTGCTCTGAGTATCACAGAACCTTGGTACTCTGAAAAAAAAAAAAAAAGCTTGCAAGTACTGGACGAAGTGATTCAGACTTTAAGCAGAAGCAAGAGGGAAGTGGGCTTGATTATTGCTGGTATAACAGCTTTAATTACATTAATTGCTAACACTACTGCTTCTGCAATTGCTTTGACACAAGAAGTTAAGACAGCTACCTCTGTTAATCATTTAGCAGAAAGTGTTATTAATGTGTTGAATATACAAAAGGATTTAGATAGGCATTTGGAACAAGAGATTGATGTTCTTTATCCCATTCAAATTAGTGGAAGGAGGTTCAGAATTTATGAGTAAGGACTTATCTTGAGTGTCATGCCAAATACCATTGGATTCGTGCTAGTTCTAAAATTTACAGTGGTAGTCATTATAATTAGAAAAAAGGTTAAAGACACTTGCAGTGTATTTGGCATAATTCTAACACTTCTCTGGATGTTTTAACTTTGCATAGTGAGCTTATGAATTTAAAGAATGCTGCTCTGCTGAGAGTTGATGCAGCAGATACTGCTGATAAAATTACCTATGGCCTGAGGCCAGTATTTCTATTTTGGTCAAGCTTCAAGAATGGCATATATAGCTTGATCATGCTAACCCTTTTTGTCCTGGGAATACTTTTATTCTTGCTTATCATGTTAAAGCTTGTCTTTAACAACGTCAACATGTTGGCAGCCAAAGTACATGACTTGAAACTGAAAATGGACTCCCAGATAGAGTTATTAAATTAACAATCTGGCAAGCCAAGGATGGGTAAAATTTTGCACAGAGCCTTTCCAACCTAAGACAGAAATGCATTGCTTTTGATAACCCATATTCCATAATGCGTAAGGAAGTCATTCTTGTTTAAACAATCTAAGACAGACTCAGTCTTTTTTATGAAATACAAAAGGGGTGAGGTGGAGAGCTTTGGGGGCTGCTTGGCAAGAATTTGACATGGGCCAAGGACAAGGAAATGGGCTGCTTGGCAGGAATCTGACATTAGGCTAGAACAAAGAAGTAATTTCAGGCAGGAATCTAAATATTAGGCTAGAATAAAGAAAAAATTTCAGGCAAGAATCTAAATTTTAGGCTAGAGCAAGGAAGTAGGCCTCAGACATGAAAATTACTTTTGGCTAAGTTAGGGAAGTAGGCTCAGATATTTTGGTAATCCTGATAAGCCCTTAGAAACAATGATCATGGGAGAGTTCAAGGATCTTTGTTTATTGCCTTGCTTGTTCTTTGACTATTTATGTTTATTGTCTTGCTTGTTCTTTGACTATTTGCATCTATTGTATTGCTCGTTCCTCAACCTAGAACTAACCTTAATACTTGTATGTAATTAAAATGGTATAAAATCAAAAAGGAGGAGGGGGCATGGGATAGGGGGTTTCTAGGGAGGGGAAATGGGGAAAAGTGATGACATCTGAAATGTAAATAAATAAAATATACAAATAAATAAATAAAAATAGAAAAGTAGGAAAAATATAATGATAAGATTTGTTTTCTTGTATACCCACATTATTATTTGCTTATACAAACACTCAAACACATAGACACACACATACACACACACATATATACACACATAATGTGGGAGGTATGAAGGGAGGGAGGATGGAGGGAGAGAGCATATAATTCAGGTACTAATTACACTGGAATCATTTCAGTAGTGAAGAATCAGTTATTCTTTAATAGCATTCCATTTTAGAGGCATTGGCATTCCTGCATCCTCATCTGCCTCTCAGTTCTAGTGATTTCCTAAAAGAAATGCACTGTCTTGACATAGCACCCACTGCCCTCTAGGACATCTTTCCAGTTTCCAATCTTTACCAGCAAAGAACACCTTTCAAAACTGCACCCAAGGGGAAAGAAATAGGAGATGACATTGTTTTTAAAGCCCTTGATAGACAGAAATGCAACTGTTAAACCCTCCATTTCATGGGTCTTCAGAAATAAGAAAACCTTGCTGTGCAGGGCTGTAAGGGTTAGGTTTAATAGAGTTTTAACATCCACACACTTGGAGGAGTGTCTCCAAAAGTGAACAAGAAGCGTCTCCTCAATCAGCTGTATTCATCCTTGATTTTGCAAGACACAAATTACTATGACCTCAATTACTACAGAAGAAAAGTGTCTCCTTTTAGCTCCTCATTTCCTAAGGGGAGGAAAGAGGTTTTGCTTGATAAAAGTGAGTAAATCAGAGAAACTACCATGTTAACTGTTTCACTGTTTTATATTTTTCAAATTATTGTTTAAAACTGTGTTTTTTAGTTAAAAATTATTCTTTGAAACTGTGTTTAAGTTAGTTAGAGGAAGAATTAAATTACAGTTATGTATTTTACTTAAACCAGATGAATTTTACATTTTAAAAACACATCAAGGTTAATTTTTTTCTGTCTTACAATTTAGCAGTATTATTTCAGGCTGATCAGCTTTTGAAGTTTTAGAAAAAGCCACAACCAAGATAAAAACCCTATCCACAAACTCATTATTCTTAGGAGTCCAAATGACTGTGTCTGACCGTCTATTTTGTAAATGACAAAAAGTTCTGATTATTTTTGTGTCCTCAAGAGATAGTAAGAGAACATTTAGCCATCCCAGTTCTAAAAGACTTGAATTCTTTCTCTTTGAATGTTTCCTAGTTCAACTTGGACTCTACCAAGAACACTAAATTCTCTCCCATGGAGAGATAGAAAACCCTGTGTCTTCTACTTATTTATCTGACATGAATTTTACTCATATATTCTCTTGTGACTGTCACTTTAACCCATGACTAAACATAAAGTTTAGCAATTGTGCATGGATAGAAAAGAACTCCAGATGTATTTCTGGAAGGAACAGAACATCCATTTTCTTAATTTCTAAGGTGCTTTTCATAAAAAGCATATCTATTCAGGAAGATACCTATCAGAATGTGCCATTCTCCCTAGTTTTCTAATCAGCCACTCTCTGTGCTCAGCTGCAGATGTGTAAAATGGCAGATGATGCAGAGGGAGCCATAGTAATTGATTAGCTCATGGAGTTGAATCACAAAATGTGTAGAAATGGGTTATAAACATCAAATATTTATAGTAAAGATCTGTTAACCTGTTAAGATCAAAGTGTCCTTGGTTAATGTTAGTCAAGTTAATGCTATCAGTTAATGCTAGACAAACTTAATAGAGAAATTAGCAGTCAAATATTTATAGTGCTATGTGCCTGGTACTACCAATTAGATACAGGCTTAAACAAAGAAAAAGTCCCAGAAGTGACTGACTCTAATATGAAGGGGATGGATACTCTAAAAACACCCTGAGGGTATATACATATCACACTGTTTCTTGAGTACATGGGCCTGATATTCTTTATCCACTCAGGTGTTTCACCATTTGTTACTGACTAGAGACAGTGCATGCTCAAGGTCATTCTTGGAGGTAGGTCTATATCTAGACAATCATGTCTCAGGTGTTATTTCTCCCTGATTTTTCTTTCTTAGAAGATGGTTGGAGTTACAGTTTTGTTTGAGTCACAGAGAAATTGTACAACTTTATATATATATTCTGAAGTGGGTATCGAGTTCAGAAAACTAGATCTAAGATAGAAACTTTGTTAATTTACCTAACTCAGAAGCAAGAGTTCAATATAACTTTCAGTCTGATAAGCGATCACAAAAATCCATGCATTTCTCCTATAATTCTGAACATTCTCTCTTTTAACTTTCTGCTTTAGTCTAGAAAGGAGTTATGTTTGAATTTTATCTAAAGTAAGAAAGATTAAGCTCTAAGTGAGATTTTGAGGGATTGATCTGAAGAAAATCCACAATGGATCCTGAGTGATCAATGTGTGTGGCTCACATAGTTTGGCATTTAAGCTTTCCTTTGTTTATTTTTTTGCTCTGCCTACACTAAGGTTTCTATATTTTAACGATTTGAAGATATATTGGATAGGGTTAATAAGTCTGGTTAGGTAGGTCAAATTGTAGAAGCAAGCATCCCTGTGGTTTCAACGCAGAAGCACAGTAAAGGTGTGATTCTTGCTTATAGAATACCCACTGAGCTTTCAAGTGAGAACTACTGTCCCCAAGGAATCTGTCCATTGTACAGCCCTTCATTATACCAGCCTAAGGCTGTGTCATTGTGTTTAGGTATACCATGTCAAGGATGTGGCATCCTGTTCACCAGAGCAAATTGAGAGAATAGTGAGAAAAAGGCATAGGCTTTCCAGAGAGCATCTCTGTCCTCTATCTGTTGGCCAGTACCACCAACAGCAAAGGGGAAGGGATATTTACTATTCCTATGTTCCTGGGATCAGATTTGAGAGAAATATTTGTTAAGACCTTTATAATCCCAAATAAACAAGTTTACTCATTTTAGAAAAATTCTAGCTTTCATGTTTTAATTCTACCACCACCCCAATCTCCAGGTGCTCTGTGTCCACAAAGGAATAGAGTAGAGAGCCAGTATTTCCTTTTCTTTGTGCAAAAGAGAAGGGCACAGTGGCTGGTGTTTCCAGGTCATGATTTATTGGTTCCTTTGAACCACTGCAATGCTGTATTCTTCCAGGACACTCAGCAACACAGCAGGCCTTTTTAAGAATCCCAACTGGCTCCCAGGCTGAATACAAGAGGAGGAAAAAGCATCAGTTGAAATGGAAATCTGCTCACACCAAAAATAGACCTCTCATGAGGGTTGTCTTGAAAAAGAACTCAGGGCTAAGTAGTTCTGGGTGACATATGTTGAATCATTTAAATTTTGTTTCCCTCCACAGTTTAGTCAGGAAATAAATGAATTTAAAACAGTGAAAGAAAAAAAGAAGAGAAAATATTTTAACTTTAAAAGCCAGCTCAGGAATTACTCCTGAAGCAGAGTAACCAAGGAACTGGTCAGCCCAAGCTGCTTTCCATTTCCCCTTCATAGTTCTGACACATAATTCCACGAAACCCTGTCAAATGACAGTGCTATAATACTATTTTTATCTCTCACCTCTCTACGTCATCTGATTTTCCTCTTTGGAAATGTGTATCTAACCTTCTCGCTCTGCTCTTTCTCTCACTAGGACATTCAAGGTGTCCTTCCCAGGCTCTTATCTTCCCTAGCTTTTCTCTGTACTTGCTCCAATGTGTGCAGTTTTCACTTTGTTAAATACAGCCCTTTTCTCTGGGATCTCCTCTAAATGGATGTGGACTTAATCATACACTAACAAGCTCAATAGATGTTGTAAGTATGATAGGCTGGCTTTTCTGTGAGGTCAATTGATCCTTGACCCAACATTTTGCTTCTGGACTTTGGAGCAAAATTATGAAGGTATAGTTTAAGTCCATTTTGTTGGTTGTTTGGATTAGTATGACTTTCTGATGTATGTGGCTAATGTTTTCTGACATTCTCTGATGATGCCATCTCATCCATCTGCTTAGAAACAGGTGTTAAGGCTGATTCTCCATGGATCACAAAGCTAAGCCACATGGTATGCTGTTTTGTTCCCAGGTTGAACTGGGACCCCAGTACATGCCTATCTCAGAGATACTAGGAACATTTTTATGAGGATTCCCATTCCTAATCCTTTACTCTCTCCTCCATGATATTTCCACACTTCTTTGCCATGTTTCTTTCCTCAATAGAGGAATATTGATCCTAATCCTCAGCACTGTAATCTTAAAACAGGATTTGACTAGAGAGACCTTAGCAAGCACATCATGTAAGGAATGCATAGCCATCTTCTGTAGCTGGCTTAACTAAAATTTCTGTACAATTCACCTTAAGAGGAACTTTCTTTTTATATTTATATAATTTCAGAATGATGGAAGTTGCATAGAAACTTAAATCTGACCAGAAGCTAAGAGTTTGTCTTTGCCCACCCACACCAGGAAATCCACTCAAAATTAGCCAAAGGTGTTCTCACTCTACTCCAATTTGAGTAAAGTAAGAAAATACATGTTTCTATAGATCAAAATTTATTGTTAGAAGGAGGAGACATTAACACAGTTAAAACTTAATACAAGGGGAAATAGACTTATAAGAAAAGTAACATGTGGACACCTCAATGACACATGGGGACTAAAGGAATCTTTGCTGTCTTGAGAAATAAGTAAGCACAACACCAGAACAAAGGTGTATCCTTCCCAACATGACACTGAGAATGATCATACAAACCCTTGTAAGCTATTAGGTGCATGGCTATGATATCATCATAGAACCCTCTTTAGGTTATTTGGGTACATTTGCCACTGTAGGTTATTGGGTTCATGATTCCCTATGGCATCATCATACATCCCCCTGTAGGCTATTGAGTGCATGGCTCCCCTATGACATTGACAGTACCTCCATCTACAGACACTCCTCTGCTTTCAAAATTGCATTAGTGCTATTCTCCAGCTGCTATGATTTTATCCTGGCCTAAGAATGATAGCACAGTGTGAGAGGTAAGAGAATTTCCCTGGGACCTAAAACTGGGTTTTATTTTCAGCTCTGTTGTTTTACTGACTTCAGTATTTAAACTCTTTAGGTCTCGGTTTCATATCTGAATAGGATCAATTGTAAATTATACTTTATAATATCATTAGACATTAAATATTTTAAGCCACATAGAATACTTAGGACAGCATCAGGAATTTAATATGTTCTCAGCAAGCATTAGCTATTTTTATTATTACCATCCTTATTTAACGAAAATTGAGGGCATGTAAGTCCACAGTACACTGCTGGGTACCCTGTGGAGAATTTTGATGAATATAAGACTTGGTTGCTATCCCAAAGGAATATATAACATAATAATGTGTTAATTTTGTGTCTTAAATTTTTGTTGAGTTCATTTACTCATTCAAATAGTCAAAGACATTAATAATTATTGTCAACAGACAAACTAATTGATATGAGAGCAAAACATATTAAAAATGGGAACTGTGAACTCAACAAATAATGAATCTCTAGTCTATAGAAATTTCTAAGTATAAGGAAATTTCATCTGGAAAAAAAGAGATACATAGTGTTTTGTTTGATTTTTGTTTTGAGACAGTCTTCATAAGCCTTTGTTTGGCCTTGAACTCAATGCGCAGTAGTCTGGTCTTAAGTTCCTTAACCTTCTAGCTGCTAAGACTACAGGTGTGAATAACCATTCCAGCTAAGATATATTTACTTCTATTCTGACAGAATACCTCTGTTTACTTTTCTTGCCTAAAACTTCTGACTAGCAGTTTCAGTATTGTGCTGAACAGAAGTGATCAGAGCAGACATTTTTTCCTTCGTATTGAAATGATTTCAGGTTTCATGTATAACATTTATTATATTGAAATATTTTCCTATTGTTCCTACTCTGTTAAACATTTTCATCATGAAATAGTGATTAATTTTGTCATAAATGTTTTTTACTCATTGAAAATATTAGCCTGAACTATTAACATTTTAGCTGATTTTCGTATAGTAAAATAATCTTGTATAACATGGCCGTGGTGTGCACTTTTTTAAGTGTGCTGCTGGGTTTGTTTGCTATTTGTAGTGACTTTTGTCAATAGAAATTTGGTCTATTAGTTTTCTTTATTTGTGTCTTTTTTTCCTGGCTTTTAAGTAAGGTTCACTCTGACTTTATAGAGTAAAATGGAAAGTATTATTGGCTAGTCACTTTTAATAATAGCTTAAAAAAATTGACACTAATTATTCTTTAAATACTTGCTAAAGTAAAGGTCATACCTAATCCTGGGCTTTTCTTTGTTTGGAATAAATAATTTTTATACAGAAACATATAGGGAAGCTGCTAATGAATTGAGCAATGAAGTTAATATATTTATTCACACTTGATCCATTGTTCATTTATTGTTTGACAATCATATTTCCATGTATATGAACAAATAAATACAGACATATAAATACATTTATTTTTTGTAAATCACTAGAATGTAGGTCACATATATAATTGTTATGATTACTATATACTTGTAGATTCTAAAGATGGATGCATTTCCTAAGCATAAAGATTCTACTTTATATAATTATAGTCAATCATGGTTTGTGGACTATTTAAAGGCCTATCTAGTCTAAAATTATATATTTCACTTAATTACCCCTCTTTTTAACTTCTTTTAACGTCCAACTGTTACTCAACCTTTTAGTCACACTATTACATTTTCAGAAAATCAACCTGGTTTTATCTTAGGAAATTTTGAGGAATTTTTCATGATTATATCAACATTTACATGGTCTTACACAGAGTAGTACATTCAGTGTCCTTGTTATAGTCATAAACACACAAAGTACACTTTCCCTCCTCAGTGCTGATAGTTTTGGTCACCTGGTTAATATAGTATGTAATTATTCCTCACCGAAGTTTTATCCAGTTATTCAATTTATCTGTATAGGATAGATAGATACTTCTGCAATGAATACAAAAGTATGTCAAAGATGGATGGTCATGCAACGACATTTTTCTCAATAAGATTTGTCAATTTAGGATGACTCTTATATGAATAGATGTTTGTAATAATGGTTTAAAAGTAATGATATCTAGATAGCAATCAGCATTCTGTTTAGGAAAAGGCCCTTTCTCTCTTGTATTTAAACTGATTTTTCTAGCTATTTCTAGTACTAACTCAGGGATTACCATGATTAAATAATTAGTTGCTTAAATAACATTATATTTGACCATCAATGATTCGTTAAAACTAGTGTCCATGTCCTGTGCCAAAATAACATTGTGGGTGTTTTAAACTATTCTCAATTTTATAGTTTTAAATCAGCCATGCTGGGTAGATTATTTTCTGTGGCTTTATGATAAAATCTTATGAATTTACAGCTTTAGAACTGCTCCCTTCCTTAATCCTTTTTTATAAGTAGGTATATAAGCATACAAGACTTTGTAGAAATTTGCTTATTAATTATTTATATATATCTTATCTTAAAATTCTTGTCTGCTGAAATGGTGTTAGTAGATGTCTTAGGTTTCTATTGCTATGAAGAGAAGAGACACCATGGCCACAGCAACTCTTATAAAGGAATTGGGGCTTGCTTATAGGTCCAGAAGCTTAGTCCATTGTCATTATGATGGGAAGCATGACTGCACACAGGCAGACATGGTGCTGGAAAAGTAGCAGAGGTCAACATCTGGTTTGGCAGGCAGCAGGGAGAGAGAGTAACATGAGGCCTGGCTTGAGCATCTGAAACCTCATGCTTATCCCCATGACACACTTCCTCCAATAAAGCTACTCCTAGTTCAAAAAGTCCACACCTCCAATAATGCCACTCCCTGTGAATATGTGGGCCAATATCATCTAACCCATTACAGTGGACTTTAGAGTCATATCCTAACCATAGTCTTACTGTGTGTTCCCTAAGCTGGGGGCTCAAGTGTTTTCTAATGTCTAAGATCAGTTGATGCATATGCTCAACATGTTATCATCAACAAAGACTATGACTTACAATTCTGAAAAGAGCATATTCTGACCATGATGCTTTTTGGTGAGGAACAAAACTAGGGTTAGAAATAAAAGAGTGTCATAGAGCTTGTATACTCTTACCAAGCTTCCCGACTGCTCTATAATCTTGGTCCAAGATGTTCCTATTAGAGATGTGAGTTAGACATGTTTGTTACAGATTATCCCCAGGGGAGAAAGGAAGGGAAAAATGATAATCACTAAAACATCTCCTTTTTTAAACAGTCAAGGATAATGTTATCTTAAGAAACAAACCTATATATCAAAGGTACTGTTGTTGCCTTGTCTAAATCTTTAGTAGCAAGCAGGACACACCAAAACAGTGCTAGGAGTTTGTGGAACCTCTAGAGAGTTTCTTTTAGACAGTGGGAACATTTATTCCCTAGAGGCAAGGATCATCTTGGCTGAAAGGAAACCTGAATCAAGAGCCAAAAAAAGTTTTAAATTGGGCACTTACCTCAAATTAAATGGCAAAGATCTTGCTCAGCAGATCTTGGCGGTGAGGTGAGGTGGGAGGGGTGGGGGTGGAGGATGGGGACCTGAGACCTTACTGCCCTGTGCAGGAACTTAAGATCTTGCTTAGTGGGTTCCCTGAACCTATATGTTTATTTTCTCCATTGAAGCTTCTCCTAATCGTCATCTGAATAAATCATGAGTTGTGGATCACACATACACGTTGTGTGTCATGTTCATTTAGAAACTCACACTACCCCAGGTTTGCTGACTCAAAGTCTGAAACCCAAGTTTATTATCTTTGTGACCTGCTTCAAACAGAAGGACAATCTATCCCTAAAAATATAATTACTTTTTCAGCAGCCTTTACAGCTTCAATCAAGGGTAGGCATCATGACCTCTTCTTTGCTTTCTTTTTTTCCATTCATCATCATAGACACTATGCAGACCCTCTTTGACTCAGGTAGGATTTCTATATCGTTTCTTTTTAATTTCCAGGCCACTTCCTCTGCGAGTTACTAGTGGTTCTCCATGCCAAGAAAATATGGCGATAATGCATTGCCTATTTCCACTACTCTTGCTTTTGAACTTGCTTTCTGTCCATTTGGGTTCTTTCTCTAAGCATCTCTGCATCTTGGAATCTATGAAAATTCAGATCAAGTATTACACAAAGTCAAAGATTCCATAAACTAAAACCACTATTTTTCCTTATTTCCTGGAGCATTTATTTTTTCTTTATAATATGTCACAGCTCATGTCTATTTGCCATTTTATTGCCAGGAAATGTATCTATCTTTGATACTGTAGCATCGGGTGCTCTAAGGTAGGGGCTGTATTTTATTCCTGTTTTCACATCCTTCTACTTGTGTCCTTCTGAAATGTGATGGTCAACCTACAGCTTCCCCAGACTAGCAGCATTCACAAAGCATACCTGCCAAAACCAATTTCTGTCCAAGAACACTGCACACCATCCTGTGTTTGCATATCACCCTTTAGTTCTTGACTTCATCTTTATGCCTCGCCCTTGCTTTTCATGGCCCTTCCTTTTGTAGTTTACTCATCATTATCACTTGTGTGCTTAGATTTTGTGTTTGTTTCTAGTCTGGCTCTGACTCAACTCTCTTTAAATATCCCTGAAGTATGAATGAGTGCTGCTTTCTTAAAGCACATATCTACTGAAGGTTTTACAAATATGTATGCTCTGTAGCCCTGGGAATACTCAACCCAGTTTGCTTTCAACAACTATTCAGTATAATTTCATTTCAAGAATCCTTTAAGAAAATCAGAGAAGTGAGGACTTATCTAGTATTAACTCTCCTTTGAGGAGAAGTCAATAAGCCTTGGGCCATCTCCTGCATCTCTATGGTAAGCTTCTTGTTAGAATAAACACACACACACACACACACATATACACACAAACAAACACACACACATACACACACGTGGGGTGGGGGAAAGAACACAACAGACATGGTTGCCAGGGATAGATCAGAATAATCAGTCTATTTTTGCTCTCAGTACTTACCATAAATCTTTCTCCTATAGCTATAAAGGGAGATGTCTATCCTACTAAAAGTTGGATCCATTAAGTACTCTAAAATATTCAATTTATCAGGTATGAATAAAACAGAAAATGTATTTGATATCACATTTGAAAATTCCACATTAATCCCCAAATGGCCCTTAGTTTTAGCAATCCACTCTCTCACCCTCCTTTTCCTTCCTCCTCCCCATTTGATATTTCTATTCCAGTTCCAAATCCATTTATTCATAACTCTATTATATTTTCCATTCCTAGTGTGACCTAGTACCATACCCTCTGTGGATATTGGTTGTTTTTGATAAGCAGGCTAAAATCCTGAGCCAGCATTTTGGCTTAACTCCAGAGTTATTCAAGAGAAGTTTCTAATATTTTATATTATAAAAATTTCTGTAATATATTATGCACAATACCATAGCTTTTAGACACATAGGCTACTGAGTACTTCCTACTGTAACTGAGAAACTTTTACTTTAATTTTAGTTTAATTTAGTTACCAATGACAGATTCTTATAATATAAGATAGTGGAGATTTATAGAGTAACAGAAATCAGGGAGCAAATATTCAGAGTGCAAAATATGTATTGCAAGAAGCTAATACAGAGAAGTCCCCACTGTTTTGTGAGTGTGTTCATTTTTTATTTTCCAGACCACCTCTTCAGGGATGATTGTCCCAGTCCCATTTTATAGACACTTGAATATTGAGGAATGTCACTAATAAATAACTGAGAAGGATTCTAATCTTTAATCCAAGCATGTCTGAGTATTGAATCTGCTGTCATTTGGTTACACTATCTGTTAATCCATAAAGAGGTGACCTTCTCACATTTCTCATTTTTAAACAGGAGTGTTTTAGTTGCAAAGCACTATGTTAGCTATAGATGATTTAGCAACTGATATTTCAGGCAGGAAAAACACATTTATTCTGGATGGACCTCTCTTAAACTTGAGAAGCTCTGCACTCTGACATCTCATTATTATCACAATTACAGCAGAAAAAGGAGAATTAAAGCCAAGCCCCGGCAATTACATGTACAAGGGTAAAAGTGCCTATTTATTAAAATGTATAACCCATTTTAATTTTACTTAGGATGGTTGTTAAGAAGAGGACCTAGTATGCAGATAGTAAGGGAAGGCCTATATGTTTAAATCTGGACATCAAAGCCCAGTAAATGATTTTAGTTCTTTCAGCCTGACACAGATATCGTCAGGAAATTACTATGTATGAGACATTGTGTACTTCTGTGGTCTTAACCAAATGCAAATAAGATTCTAGATTTGTGATATATTGACTTATTATAAACCACAAGATGAGTGCATTTATTAGAAGCTTAAAAATGCCCATCCCAAACTAGCAAGGGCAGAACTTCCAGTTAGAACAAGCCAAAACAGAAGACAGAATTATAAATTATAGACTCTTAGCCCTGTTTGGTAACAAAACTCAAGGAAAACATACACAGAATTAAGATTAACTACCTTTCCACTCCTACTTTGGATAATGTTCTGTTTGTTGATTTACAACTCCCTCATCTATGTTTGTGAAATTTAGGGGTTTAACATTTATATTTTAAAATAATTATAGAGTCACAAGAATTGTAATAAGAACAAAAATACAGGAGACCCTGTGAGCCCTTCACTCAGCTTCCTGCAATATGAGCAATTTGAATGTTTCTGGCACATATCCAAATCAGGAAGTCAACATTAGTAAAATATGTTCATACTACATGCATACCTGTGTGTGAGTTTATTGCACTGAAACACTTCTTAATCAACAGTACAATCAAAATACAGAAAAGTACCTTTATCATGACTTTGCCATGCTGACCCTTTATATCTACGCCCTCTTCTTTACATGATTTCTGTAAATCATGAAGCTCTTGGCTCCATCATTCCATATTGAAACTTCTTTCAGTAATATTACATAATAGGATTGTGCAAATTTTATAATGTTTGTTTTCACTCAACAGACACTTATCCAAATTTATGTATATATTAATGGTGTTACTTTTTCTTGCTGAATAGAGTTTTAAAACATGGATGAATCAGTTCCTTTAACCATTCATCCATTTTACATTCCTTAAAAATAAATGTGAATTGAAGAATTTCTGAGGATACATTTTTGTAGAGTGTCTCAGCAAGCTTTACATGTGTATAACTTATGCTTGAACATTGTTGATTACACACTAGTATATGATCTCCACTCATTCTCCTTTAAATAAAAAGAAAAGAAAAGAAAAGAAAAGAAAAGAAAAGAAAAGAAAGAAAAGAAAAGAAAAGAAAAGAAAAGAAAAGAAAAGAAAAGAAAAGAAAAGAAAAGAAAAGAGAATCTGTGTAAGGTGGTCATTTGGGGTCTGAGGAAGCAGCCATGATGGGGCCTCTGGATGCTTGCCGATGTTTCTGGGGAGAGAGATCAAGAGTAAGTTCCAAATCAGAGTTACTGAATTTAAATATTTTACTCTCAATTTATAGATTGGCAGAACATTAACACTACATTTTTTCAATATTGATGTGCACAGATCTTGCAATGTTAATTTCACAGAGCTTGTGAAAATTAAGGAGCTCTAGAGATTAAGGGGAAATATGGGTTTTATAAAGTGGAAAAGGGAAACTAGGTCACTTCACTGGGGGAAGGGAAGAAGTGCAATACACAGAGAACTGGAGGGAAAACACTTAAAAGTTTTTGGCAAACCAATACAGAGACCTATGATTTAATACACTTATTTAAAAATATACAATATTATATAAACAGAGATAAATTACACACACACACACAGACACACACCATGACCAAATGATAAGATGTAACTCTATGTGTATGTAGTACTCATAGACTCTCTAACAAAGGTTTCATTGCTATAAAAGGAATACCTCTCTTTCACTTGTTGGCAATGGAGGTGGGGGAGGCAATATCTTCTAAAACAACATAAATTATTCTCATTTCTGTTGGTTGTTGTCAGAACATGAAGCTAAGATCCTATTACTGAAAATATTACAGATTTCTCCCACAGGGCTTAGAGAGGTTAGGTTGGTACTCTTTGGAAGTTTCTTCCCTAAGGGTTGGCGCCCATCATATTGGAAAGGTACTATGCACACTGCCAAGGGAGAGAAGTAATAAACAGCTATAACCAGCTGTAAAGCCTCAGAACTACAACAGCTGGATCAGCAAGGTATCTCATGCATCACCAATAGTTGTGTGACAGGACCTACACCCTACTCAATTGGAGGGAATCATGCCTAGCACTGTAAAGATCATGTAGATGGAGGGGTCGTAGGTCATAGGAAGAACTGATTACTGCTGTGGCTAAAATTATATAGTTTGCAATGGCCTTCTAAATGCTTATCTTTATAGCCATAGATCAGTGTAGCTTTCATCCCTCATTAGGGGTGCTTCATTTTTCAGCCAACAGATGCTATTATAGAGCTTTACAACTAGCCAAAATGCAGTGACTAAGTTACTATATTTGCTTGTCCCAAAACCATGACACAATCCCTACACTTAAGGCTCAGGTATTGTTGACAAAAATAGGGCAGAAAAAGTATGACACCCCAAGGACAGGGAAGGTTGATGCGTTATAGTGCCTCTGGAGGAGGCAGGCAGGTGTCTCCCATGAACTTTCATCAATATGGTTGCTTGCTTAAAAAGCTGAAAAGACCAAGCTAGTCTCATGTCAACACGCAAGAAGAAAAATTTTGTAATCTGTCACATCTACCTGAACAGCATCTTCAATCAATGGCTACTTATTGAGGGAGAACAAGTTTTGCTAAGTGAGATACCTCAAGTTAGACTAGCCTATGTCTGAAAAACAAAAAAAAAAACATAAAATAATAAAAACAAAACCAAAGTCAATGAATGACTCCTAATGATATTCTGCTATATTCATAGTCAGTGCCTAGCCCAGTCATCATCAGAGAGACTTTCTCCAGCTGCTGATAAGAAAAAGACGCAGAGACCACAGCCAATTTTAGGTGGGGCTCTCCACGAACCTGAAGAAGATGGAAGAACTAAACAGGAGTCATAGGATCTCAGAGGCTAAAGAAGCAATGACAGAGCCTGTATGGATATGTTCTAGGCCTTCTGCATACATCCTATGGTTCTTTTGTTTGGGTTTTTGTTGGATTCCAAACACGGGGAATGGAGATGTCTCTGACTCGACTCTTTGGCTTGCTTGTAAGACCTTTTCCCTCCTACTGAGCTGCCTCCTCTAGCCTTGATATGAAGGTTTATGCCTAGTAATATTGTATCTTGCTATGCTGAGTTCCATTGATATCACTTGGAAGCTTGTATTTTTTTTCTGAAGAGAAAGAAAGGAGCAGTGGATCTGGGGAGAGGGGAGAGGGCTGGGAAGAGAGGAGGAGGAGAAGGCTATGGTCAGGATGTAAAGAAGAATACAGAAAAAGAAAAAAAAGGATGAAAAAGATAAGATGCTTATCCTACCTGGTCAGCCTAAACATGTGCAAATAAGTAAACAACACTTCACAAGGTCCTCATAATATAAAATGCCTAGCTTCGTTTAGTCAGACTTAAAAGCTGAGGACTCAAATGCTGGTGACAAACTTTTAACTGTTAGGAACGCAGAGTCTACACTTAGGACACTAAGAACACTGAGGAGCCAGAGTGGCACCCTGTCCAATGACACTGCCTCCTAGGCTCACTTGGCATGGCTAAGTGGGAACCCTACGACATCTGCCAAACTAGAGCAGCATACGGTGAAGCCATAGAGTAAAGCACGTTGTGTTTAGGGGTAGGGCATGGAGAAGCTTTTTGGCATCCATTCTTTTAAAATCCTAAATCTCCTCTGTGTGTTTGAGAGCCTACTAAAGGGGGACCTATGGGGCATTGAACAGATGGTGCCAACACCCCTCATATCAATGTTGACAAGGGAGAACTTTTTAAAATTTTGTCTTCATGCAGGGAGTTTGGTGTATAGAGTCTGAATCATTTTATTAGATTTCTTAATTATTCCCACTGGGCTGAAGATGAGTTCAATGTGAGAATGCTTGTGAGGATTATAATTGGCTGTCAATTCTAGGCTGTTTTGTGAGGTGGTGCCTTGGACAGTGTTGGGGTAACTTAAGTGCATGGTCCATTAGATATATCAGGATTGGAGAGGAGAGCAGACAGACAATTGAATCTATCAAAGAGACAGAGTACTAAGAGCTTTCAAGTCAATTCTGCTGTTGTGGAACAAGACCACCTACAGAGAGTGCATAAAGGAAGACAGGGCTGTGTTCCAAAAGTTCCACATGGACACAGAGATGTTAACTCACATATTTTTTACATGTCTTAGAATATTGGTCATCTTCGACCCTCATCTCAAAAAACAAAACTGTTTGGCAATGTAACAACAATTTTAGAAACATACAAATTTTACAAAACATACAAATACATCCCTCAACTCTTAGTTTGGTCTTTGTTTAGTTGAACCTTAAAATGTCAGAAGTCTAGGATGTGAAGACCTTGACATCCTGCATTCAGGGTAGTAGGACTTGCCTTCTGGTGGATGGGAAGAAATCCTAAGGGAATGTGTGGCAGAGGGTAACACATGTTTCATATACTGTCATCTGTCTGGAAGGTCAGATTCAACAGTGTTTACTGCTTCCAGGGAGATTAGGATCTATGCTGCCAGGTTTGCTTGCTCAGACTCCAAGCAGGAGACCCTGCCATGGTTCCCTGCATCTGGAGCATTCACCTCTAATTTGCCTGTTACTCCTTTCTTCCAGGATCTGCTGCTGAGCAGGATGATTGTACCAGTGCATAGAAACCTCTCAAAATAATCTCCAGCTTTTTTAAGTCTCCCAGAGGCTGAACTCCCTGCTACTTTGAGTTAGTGTGACAGACTCTTAGAGCTTGCCCTGCTTCTGAGGTGAGCATCCCCAAATATCACCTATGGGCTTTTGGCTTCAGATAGTAACATGACCCCTACCCGATTATCACTAATAGGAGTGATAGCAAGCACAAATATTCCCTGGGCAGATAATTAAAGAGAACCAGTCCCCAAGTGAATGCTATCTTTTGCATTAACCTTTCCACTACTTTAATCTCATCAGTGAAGATTCTCAGATCAGACAAAGGGGGCAGAAAGTGATTTGATATCCTTTTGAAGAAGAAATAAAAAAGAAGAAGGTTGAACAATTTCCCTAGTGTCACCAAGCAAGGCCTTCACTGAGCTGGAATGAACATGTACAAGTGTGAAATTGTCAAACTTGCTAAATCCTTCAACTATTTATATAAAATCCCTTGTCTTTTCAGGACAAATTTACATTTTAGAAACTCAGCCAGCTTACATTTTCAGGTATAGAACTTGTATCCTAAGACCTTGAGATGGGCATGAGGATTATAAAATTCTAACCAGAATGAAAAATATGGATAGACATCCAGCTTCCAAATGAACTTGCAAGCCATTGGCAGCACATGATGACAACTGTTGTTGTGGGAGAGTGACATGCCACATGTCGTAATACAAATTTTTACACACGTGTACACAAACACACACATGTACACATACACACACACAGTAGCAAAATTATTTTCATAATTTGAATGGTTTGATGTTAGTTTGATTTAATTAACTAAGTTTACCAAGAATTGAGCACAGAGGCATTCAAAGCTTAAAAATAAAGCTTTAGAGGAAAGAAAGACACCCAAGCATCTGACCTGGCATAGCCAGAAGAACGACACTCAAGCACAGGCCACTGGCACAACTACAATGGAGAAATGCGTAGTGGAGAGATGAAAAAAAATGGAAGACACAGTGGAAAGACAGAGTGAAAGCAAAGTCAAGTAGTTCATACACTGTGGAAAGAGGTGGAACTGAGACTTGAGGAGCCGGCAGATATGTGGAAGCTATGGGAAGGTCCTGACCTAGGCTGCCAGCAAGGACCATGACTGGGTCCATTGTCCTGCTGAAGCTGGGATCTGAATCAATGTCTGTGGACTGAGATAACTAACACCAAAGGCCAAATGGATATCTGTGGTCTGGACTGCCACTGGAGACCATGTGGATATCTGATAACTGTGCTGCCCTAGAGTCTGGGGATTCTGATCTGAGTGGTCTGTGGCCACTGGGATATCTGGATGCTACTTCCAGAGGGCCATGGTAGCTGGGGTCTGGATTTATGTCCCAGGCCTCTGTTACCACCAAAGGCCATACAATATCCCTGGGCTTTGTTGCCACCTGAGGCCTTGCTTATTTCCAAGCACTGTGCTGAGCTAACCCCACCCTTGCCTGCATCAGAAGAGCTGGCCATATCCTTTGTCTGGGCATGAACATGGGATAGTGGATCCTGTCCCTAGTCTATCTTAGGATGGCTCTGGGAGAGGAAGAGATATCCTACTCATCTCCACTCCTGCCCCTTGCTTTACTACAAGTGGACAAGTTGGTTCTGAGGTAATAAGAGAGGAAGAGATGGCCCCACCTGTCACTGACTGCAGTTCTCAAGAGAGTGGGTCCTGCATCTTTTCTGGACAGCATAGTAGAGCTGACACTGGTGGCAAAGGTGCAGGTGAGCCAGAGCTGAGGACATGAAAACAGGAGAGCTGACCCTGCCACTGGTTGTGTTTGGCATTGGGAGAATTAGCCAGCCAGAGAGAGCTGGAAGCTGGTCCTGGTGGTGTGGGCACAGATGAGCCTTCAGATTGACCAATTCAGCTACATCCCAGTGCCAGATTCAGGACTTTGAGCTGGTCTACCCCAACATCTACCCCATCTATGATCTTCTCAGGGGTATGAAAGGGCTGGTCCTGCAGATCCAAAGGTGCAGGATCTCCATGACACAGGACAACAGCAGGATATCTGAGAAGAGTCTCTATGAAGATCTAGTATTGACAGTGTAGCAGAACCCAGAGGCCTCAAACCAGACCAGTGACTCATTGCAATGAACATCTACAAGTAAAGATGTGTGGACAAAGGAGTGTACTGTGTGACACACCATAACACAGTATAGCTTCCATGACAAGATTTTTAAATTCTATTTTATTTTAGGGGGAAGATTGCAAGGATGGAGAGTTTATATGAAGGAGCAGGGAAATAAGTAGGACTGGAGTGTGAAATTCACAAAGAATCAACAAAAGTTAAAAAATTAAAGCTGCAGAAGGCAATCCAAACATTTACATGCTCGAGTGATTCTAATAGAATCAGGAAAAGAAATAATTAAAATACAAGATTAGTGTTATTAATACATAAAATCACATGCAACACAATTTAAAAAAAAAAAGAAACTTAAAATACTATGGAATGAACTCAACATTTAATTATGGAAGTCCTGCCAGCTCCTTTTGTTATGTCATTATAAGGTATTGGGGAGAAAATTAGGTCTAGAAGGTGAACCATTCAAAATGGAATCAGTACCCTAAGTCAGAGAGCTAAGTAGGTCTCTTTCCTGTATGTCAGGGTACCCCAAGAATGGGCAATCCACTCTTTATAAAACCCCCCACCAGAACCAAGGCCTATTCTGATTTGGGATTGCAGTTTCTAAGAGTATGAGAAATAAATTCAAATAAAACAAATCCTGTTGTTTATAGGATACACTGGCTAGAGTAAACTGCTAGACTGAATGAACTAAGACAATTTATAAGAAATAAAGATAAAGTAGACAAAATATAGTTTAAGGAGCCTGACATAGCTGTCTCCTGAGAGGCTCTGCCAGAGCCTGACAAATACAGAGGCCGATGTTCATTCACAGCCAACCATTGGACTGAGCATGGGCTTCCTAATGGTGTCCCCAATGGAGCAATTAAAGGACTGAAGGAGCTGAAGGGGTTTGCATAGGAAGAACAATAATATAAACCAACCAGACCCTCCACCCCCTGAGCTCCCAGGGACTAAACCACCAACTAAGGTATACACATGGAGGGACTCATGGCTCCAGCTGCATATGTAGCAGAGGATAGCCTTGTCAGGCATCAATGGGAGGAGAGGCCCTTGGTCCTGTGAAGGCTTGATACCCCAGTTTAGGGGAATTCGAGGGTAGGGAGGCAGGAGTGAGTGGGTGGGTGGGGGAACACCTCATAAAAGCAGGAGAGGGGGAATGGGATGAGGATTTTGTGGGGGAGAGTAATCGGGAAAGGGGATAGCATTTGATATGTAAATAAATAAAATATCTAATTAAATAAAAGAAAGAAAAAATCATAGTTTATAGAAAATCACCATAAAAGTATCCAAATTATAGGCCCAAGGGGAGGAGCTATAACTATTCCCCTTCTGCAGAGTTACAGAGTTAAGAAAAAGCCTAATGACTTCTCCTTTTGGCTACGGATTAGTGCATTTCTCAAATGTTATCAAAGATGCTTCTATTTTCAATGGATGGTGACTGAGTACTCAGCCCTAAATGAGACATCTGTATCACAGCTCTTCCTTTGTGGGGGTCAGTGATCATTGTGGAAGAGGAATGGGAAAGTCTGACACATTCAGAGGGCATGGATGACTCCAGATACAAAAGGGAAGTTACACCTGTGAACTCACAGCAGTTATAAAAACATGCACCATTATCAGTGCAAGCTCAAGCCAGACAAAACCCAAGCATGGGAAGGAGATGAATACATGAAGTACTCCCATTAGCTAGGGAGCTATTGGCAACTCGTAGGTACTGGGAGAGGATAGAGTCAGTTTTCTTTAAATGTGTGACCCCAGGTTGGGAAAAAACTGGGCACAGCCGGGGGAGGCTGCCTGGAGACTTCCACCACGCAGCGGGTCCCACATCCAGGAGAAAGGTCTGGGGTTCCACAGGCTGGAACCTTCAGCGACAGCAGGCTCAGCAGGCCCAATGACACGAGGAAGTCCTTGGTTCCAAAAGGGTTTATTGTCATGGCGGATGGTGGATGGATCTGAATGTACCCCCCCAAACTCAAGGCAGACCTGAGTTAAGTAGGGAGGGAGAAAGGGGGAGGTTCTGGGGACGAATGCTTAATTGGATCCGCCCTCTGACCTTCATTAGTATGTAAATCTCTAGGGCCTGAGGCCTGTAGTCACACCCTCTACTTGTGCACTTTGGGAGGGGCTGTAATGGCCTACGTGACTGAACAATGTAGGTCTATGGAGATTGGACTGCTTGTTAGGACCCTGAGTTCTGGGGATGTGGCTGAACTCCTGCCGATTCTCACTTGGAGTCTCGGGGTTCCAGGCCCATGCCCAGCCAAGAACCAGGATACCCTTACGCAGTCCTACAGGTGAACATGCTGCAATATATGGAGAAACACCTAAGACTATATAGCCAGCACTAACTGGATTGGAGGCATTGTTTGTTTGTTTGTTTGTTTGTTTGTTTGTTTTTAAATGTGAACACACATTTGGTTCCATATGGAATTTGACAGGATGTAGGAGGAGTTCTGGGAAGCAGGTAAATAGGATAAAAATAAAAACCCAATTATCAAAGAAAAATATACATTAAAAGATAAAAAAAATTTCAAATTAAAAGCAGAATTTACTTTATTAGACTAAAATTGATAAAGATTAAAATAACACAGTTCATTAAAACCACAAAGAGATAGCACTACACTCCTATAATTCTGACCAAATAAGAAATAGTGATGCCCTCAATTGATAGTAAACCAAACTTCTCCCCAGTGCTATTATTAGGGCACAGTAGGGAAAAGGACATCAGACATCTATGTCTGTTACTTACTTATATCAAAATTATATCAAATTGTAAAAGTTCAACCTTAAGATGTAATAAAGCCTGAACTGTCCTGCACAGTGGATGTAGCCCCAGTTTCACCTGTAGTAAGTTTTACCTTGATTTGCAAGATCTTCAAATAGATACAAAGTATCTCATAGTTAAATATTTAAAGAATAGATAGTATGAACATTTCATTAACTTTAACACAGAAACGAAACTCAGGTTTTTGTAAGGTAGTAAGGCAGAAGAGGACAGCAACATGGTTAGGCACATAGGTTAGGACAGAAGTATAGTTTGTCATATTGGCTTTATACAGAAGAGGAAGGCAGAGTGGTTAGACATACAGACATCAGTTCATGGAATTAAGACCTAACCTAAATGATATGTGAGTTTGGACAAGAGTTTGACATATCTACATATTTATCATCTCATAAAATAATTAAGTAGTAGTGAGAATAAAGGGACTTCAAATTAAAATCTATACAGAGACTGACAGTAAATCACAATTGATATTTTCTAGGTTTTAAGCTATTTTTGAAAACTTACACGAGGCATGTATTATTTTAAAATTAAAAAGTCTGACAAATAAACAAAGTTATTGTGGAACAGAAGTGAGTTACAATATTGAAACAGGTAAATGTCAGTGGCGAAATTCAATATAGACCTTGTTTTCTCTGTACTGTCTCCGAATGGTTTGTGATATGGGTCTTGGAAGCTTATGAAGGAATGTTTTATTAATCAGGGACTAGACGGCTTTTTTCAATCGAGTCTGAGCACCTTCCAGTTTTCGTGGGCCTGCAGGGTTGCAGTCTGATTTCATCCCCCTTGCTGACTCCTCATCTGCTTTGCTCACTGACCCTGTGGTCCCAGTAGACCTCTTTCTCTCAGTACCAGCTGCCCCTTCCCCAACATTTCTTGGTGCTACTGCTTTCTTCAACACCATCTAACCTTCCATCACGAAAACTTCCTGCCAGTCATTTCTGTGATGTCCTAATCTCTCTTTATAGAACGTGTTTCTACATGGGGTCATCTGGAATGATCTAGTCTTTTATAGTGGTGATTTTGTAAGCATGTTCTTAAGGTAGCATCTTTTGTAGACTTCTGAGAGGGTGCACTTGTAGTTTTCAAATCAAGGCTCTGTGGCTGAGGGTGCTTTCACCTTTGTTGTGCTACTGAGACAGGGTAACTGCCAAAAAAAAAAAAAAAAAGATGGACCATGCATGTACAGCCTGAATTGGTTTGGTCTTCAGAGCCTAGGAGGAGATGTGCCCAATTATGAACTCAGTTATTTGGGATGATAGCCTATAACCTACAGGAAATAGCAATTCTCCTTTCAGAACAATCATGGGGCACAAACAAACATTAGGAGGGATCTCACGAGATCTGAGCTGAAACATGCCTATTCAAATCAGGGAAATCAAATTGCTGAAGGATATAATTACACAGTATGTATATCTGGGGGCTTGGCTTGCAGGCCTGACAGAAGGATGCAGATGACAAACAAAATTCTTTCTTCACCAAACAATTTTTCCAGCAAATGGAGTCCCTAGTTTAAAGATAATCTTAAACAACCCCAATATATAAGCAAATAAAAGTAGCATTTTTGTTTAGATAAACATGTTTTCTTACTTTCAATCTACAATGATGCAATCACTGTCAAAGGAACTGCTCTCCTAAAAAAAATCAAAGAATCAAAATGATAGATTCTATTATACTCTAATAACGCTTTGCTTGCTGCTTTCATGATTTGTTGTTTTGAGCTACAAAATCATGCAAATTTTGATCCCGTACATTTAATGAACTTTAATGGCTACAAAATTGTGGGTTCTGTTGCTTTGCTGTTAAAAAGCCTGTCTGCAATCGAGGTATTTTTCAATCAAACTTGGACGTCTGAGGGAGTTGTCAAATATTCCAGTTTCTACGCTTGCTGATTTTGGCTATTCCAGCAGCCTCATACATCACAGTATCTGCAGCTGCTCTTTTTTTTTTTTTAAGCGTTTGAAAAGATCAGGAATATTGTAACAATAATTACTCAACAAAGGTTTGCATTCCACCAAAGTTTTTGTATTTTGCCCTTACTGCTTTAAATTTCCTTCCAATATTTATTATCATTGCATTACAGATATCTGAGACTCTGTCAGCTCCAGCATCATATACAATCACTCTTGAGAAATCACTCATTATAGGTTCCAGATCTCTATGTTCTTAGTTTATTTGTAATTATAGTACAGGCCTAACATACAGATTCCTCAGCCCTCAGAAAGCAGATTTCTGGGTACCTGGAGAAATTATCAATCAGTTGGTCAGATAATTTGCATTTCCCTCAAGGTCCAATAAAATGATGGTGTCATTAGTCTATGTACCGATTTTATATCATTACTTATGGACATTTTCTGACTTGACAAATATTTTTGTTTAACTAATTATTTTTAAAAACACTGTGCATAACATATCACTTGCTTTTAGTTCAAAATTGTTTGACGGCCTGTACATATGAAATATACGTATTTGTTTATTTATACTTGTTTATTTATTTGTGTGTGTGTGTGTGTGTGCATATGTGTGAAAGATGGATGTTTTGTGTGATGAGTGGTTTGTATGTACCATGGCAGGTGGCCAGTTGCAGAGAAGAGCTTTGTAGAGTCAGTTTTCTTTATCCAATCTATATGGAAGTATGTATGATTTTTCATCCATATGAACATGCGTAGAACAGTGGCACATCCTTTTCTCTGTAATTGCTTATTTATGATTTTCCACATTCTCAGATGAGTACTCACTCAGTAGCTCCCACTCACATGCCCATCATTAAACTATAAAATCTTCAGTGTTTCTCCTTCTCACCAGCCCTCAATTATGTTACACTTTTGTCTCTCACAACTGATGAGAGCCTTTCATAGTTCATTGATACTTTCACTCTCACTTCATAAAGTTTTAGGTGAGACACCTTTTTCTTATTATTCTTTATTTATTCTTCTATTTGTGGAAATTATGCACTTAAACCATTTTGTCTCATTATTTTGTATTACAATGTTTTTATTACTGGTTTTCAAGAAGTTATTTTTCTATATCCTTTTTACATATTCTTAGAGATATAAGTAGTATCAATTACCCTTATCTCAAATTACCACTAAGGAAACTTCATCTTGGAAATAAAAAATGACTTAATATATATCATAAAGAAGACATGTGAATAGTATAAGAACATAGCATGGTGTACCTTCACTGTCTCAATAAAGTTAAAAGGACTGAAAATTTGGAGGATGCTTAGATGTTTCCAAAGAAAAAGGCTGCACACAAACTTTAGTGATTTCAATTTGAATCTCAGAACTCATAGAGAATTGGATAGAGGGAACTGAATCCAGAAAACTCAAATCTGCATTTATACACTTGCATGCTACACACACTCCACTCATCACATGCAACACCCATCACACACACACAACACACACACACACACACACACACACACACACACATCACACAACACACAACACACTAAAATAAACATAAGCAAGGAAGTAAATAAATGAATGAATTCTTTAAAAGACATCAAATTTAAAAGATTATTAGTATCAGTATCAAGTGTGGAGGATGAGCATCTGAAAAACTTCCTCTATATCAATAACCAGAGTATACATCAGTCGACCAAATTGGAACATCACTGATCTTTCATGTGTCTCTTAGAAATACACTGAGAACTGACAAGTGCAATGTTTTACCCATAGTGCCAACATAATGGTTTACAACACTGTGATGGACAGCAGCTCCAAAATGGAATCTGAGGTATTATTTCTTGGGAAATTATAAAACTGTAATTTATTTATACATAAATGTAGAGTCAATAATGAAAGTGACTTACTGATAATTGTTTATATCAATCATAATACATCATGTACAATAAAAGAATCCAGGCATAGAAAAGCACATACTATAGGATTTCTTTTATACAAAATTCAAGACCAGTTAGAATGATGGCTACTGCCAAGTCTGGGAAGGTAATAGGGAAATGTTTATTTCTTTCTAGATGCAGTTACTAGTTTGTGTATGCAGGTAAACGTTGCATGGTAGTGTAAAATGAATCCATGTCACTAGACTACTCCTCACTGAACACATTCCTGAAAACATATAAAACTCTCCTGTATTGAAGTGCAGGAAGAAAATTTATAAGAGAAAGAAAGTTGAGATCTACGTTCTTATAATACAAACACATATGTTCCATAATGGTTGCTTGTATTTCGAAAGTAATCACTATTAGAGATAGAAAATGAACTCTTGCCATCCAAAGGAACAAACATGAGGCACTGAAAAAACAAATGGAAAATGTGAGGAACAGTGAGCAGAATCAAATCGATACTTCTGTTGTTTTCCTTCGGCGAGGGCAAGCTAAATTGTCCTCAGAAAAGTACAGATGATGGAATTCACTTAAAGAATGCAGTCTTATTGTTTACAGCATATAAAAGAACTGGGGCAGAAGTACTGCTAGCAACCATAGGCAAAAACATATCAAGAGGTAGAAGCAGAAAGACTATGCGCAAAGTGCAGAAGGAATCGTTTAAGAATCATCCAAGAATCATCCAAACCTACACTTCTGTTTACTAGACAAAAAGGAAACTGTGGATACACATGTACACAGATCTGCACATCTAGTATACATGATTCAGATATGTTTTCTGAATGCTGCTGCTTTTTGATTCTATATACTAAATATATCCCTATTTTTATTTTGTTAATTTATGTTTTAAGTTTATGAGTGGTTTGCCTGAATGTACGTTTGTGCATCATGTGCATGCTTAGTGCTCAAGAGTCCAGAAGAGGACATTGGATTCCTTGGAACTGGAGTGGGTACTTCAACCTAATCCAGGGCCTTGGGAAGAACAGTCAGTCCTCTTAAACCTGAGCCTTTTCTCCAGACCTCCAAATGCAGAAAGAAGTACATGATTGTTTTATAAAAATTCTAACGGAGAGCCACCATCACAACTGCAACAACGATACAAGGCAAACTGTTGTTTCTTTAAATACCTGAAAAGAGTATGGGAAATCTTTTCTTACATCCAGGTATCACTATGTTCCTCTTTTATCTTGCCAGAAAGGAAACAGGAAATAGCTATGAAGACGACATGTTCCCCTGCCTAGTTTCTTTCGCTTTATTGTAGAATGAAGAACTGATATCTATTTCTACAAGTTTGGACTTTTGTGCATTCCAATGCTAACTGATTCTATTTCTACTTACAATACAAATATCTCCCACTTACATCTTCAAGTTTTCATTTCAAATATCCTGTATTTAATCCAGAATCAATTTGTGGCTTAAATTTTGTATCACACAAGCAAAACTGTATTAAAATATAGCAGACCAGAACCTTGCTAAATATGTAACAAGTACAATATTTTGCATGAACAATTTCTCTTGTGATGAAGTGTGGTACTTAGTCTCTTAGTGTTGTACTCATCTGGGTGTTCAGAGTAGAAAGGGCACTGAGGCAACAAGCTAGCTAGGGTTTTATTTTCAGTTAATGGAATATGTTTTCATTGTTCTGTGGGCTTGAACTTACTTGTAAAATTTGAAGTAAATGGATGGGAGCACAGTTCTCAAGTGAAAAAGGTCAGAGCAGAGCAGTACCTTTTATAACCACAACACGTTGTCACAAAACCCAGGTACCTGGAGAGGCTCTGCCAACTCAGGAGATGCTTTAATTACATGGAGGCAGTAGGAAATCTTTCATTTAGCAGGGAAATGAGACACAAAGTGACACTTGTGACCCTCTGTGCAGTCAAAGTTTCTATTTATGAGATTTTCTTCTCTGAACATTTAAAAGTGTGTTTAAAATATTTAAGAAGAAAAATCTGATGGAGAATATTGGGGAAACAGAAATATCTCCAAAGACTAAAGGATATAGAGAAGCTTAAATTAAGAACTGAGGGAATCCTTTTAAGTTTTAATTCTCTGAACCCATGTTTAATTGGAACAGAAGTTATTAATATTGTTATTATATTAATCATTCAGGACCATATAAAACTTAGAAGCAAGGTTGACTTACTCTCTGACCGGAAACACACAATCCAGTCTCTTAGTGGATCATCAGTCTGACCTCATCTCGTTTATTGGAATACAGTGAGAACGTCTCAGAGAATATCACACACGGATGGAAATGGGCGAACCTCCTTTGTTATCATAGACTACATCATTTTAGAAGCAGTCACAGTGAAAGGTAAGCCTGCTTTATTCAGCACCTTGAATTAGTTATTTTCTCATAGGCATTTCCCATGGTACTTTTTGAATTATGGAGATTTTTGATCAATATTTCACAACTTTGAATAGGATCATTCATTTTATATAGCTAGCATGTTGGCAGTACTATTTGAAGGCAAAAGTCCCCAAAGAGAAGATGGAAAGTTTATGAGGAGAATACAGTTTCCTTATTAAATCAAAACCAAACTGATATGAAACTGAAAGCATTTATTGAAATTTGATGATTTTACATGTGTATAAGTCCATGAAATTGTCAGCCATATCAAGATAATAACCATAGCTATCACATCCAAAAGCATCACTGTGTCTTTTGGTAATTCCACTTTTACACTCATCCTTTGGGATAACTTTGGAGCCTAATGTCTTTTTTAGTTGTATTTTTATAGAGATTTCATAATAATACCTAAATTTAATATTGAATATGAATGGGGACAGCATATAGGTGTGCTTTTATTTTTAAAACCTAAAACATATGCACATTTAGACTTTAGCTATAAAGTGTGAGGTTAGTGATGAGTACTTGCAGATGTATACTATTGGGTTATAAGACTTCCATTCTATTCCTATTTCATAGAGAACATTCTTGAGAAATGGATTTTGGATATCTGTAAATGGCCACGTGGATTTTTCTAACCTTTCAAAAATGGAAGCCTGCACTGAGTTTCTACTGTTCAACCAATATAAGATTCATTACAAAGATTCATTACATGAGTTTCTTTTGTAGATCCTGGTGTTTGTGTGGTCTGATCTATATGCTATATCTTAGCACCTCTTTTATTCTTATCATTAATTTAGAGTAATTTATTATAATAGATCTTGTGTATGTAATGATCATTTGAACTTGGAATACTTACATATTTTCTTCCATATGGCTTGAATACTTTTAATCTGTCTACTCTTTTTCTACCTTGGGTAACTCCCTTAAACATAAATCACGTATTTTAGGATGTCTGTTACTTTACTGATACTGTTTCTTTGCCATTGATTTTATTCTCCTTTTATCTATTTCATTTTTTTCTATTGCTCCATATACAGATTTACTTACTCATCTCTTGTACATAAAAGCATCTCCAACTCTGTCCAGCATGATTTTCTTCTCACAGATTATGTTTCCATCTCTGGATGTTTCTTTCCCACTACTGAGTATCAGCAAATATGAAACATCTTGCTTCTTTCTCAAGCTCTCTGTATATTTAGCTTTTATCCTGGGGAGTACTAGCTATACTGCAATCCCAAGACTTAATTTCTTATTCCTTAAGTCTAGTAATTAACTGTTTTTAATGTTTGCTCTCTGTCCATGCACACTGGACTAGACATGCTCTGCTGCAGACTTTCCTGCCTTCAGGGGTCATGGTCCCTCACTGCCCAGTACTCAGTTTCTTGAAATATATTTCCTATGGTTTAACATTTAAAAGTTCTTTCATATTTAGCATTTATCCACCTTCCTTTTCTTGTCTTATCTCACTTAGCTACAGTGAACTCCGAATCATGCCCTCTATTGTCCCTTGACAATAGTTATTGACAATTTCGAAAATGCTTTTCTAGTATTCAAAGTCATGCACTTGGAAAACTTGTCATTGGAGTAGCTGACAATATATAAAAATAGCATCACCATTGAGGGGAGATTTAAAAAGAAATTTTACAGGTGTGTGTGTGTGTGGTAGAAGAGCTTTTCATAATTTGTTACTTCAACTCTACCTAATGTGCTTAAGTTGTAATATATTTTCCCTATCCTTAAATCAGGGTCTGTTTTTCTTTTGTTTTAACCAAAAGAATTTTGCAATCTTGATGCTGAGGCCAATTTTATGACTAGTTTGCAAGAGGCCTTGGCAATTCTGCTATTTCTGTGAAATTCCCACTTGGGAGAGTGAAACAGGCACTCAGAAGCTGCTTTTGCTAAAAAGCATTGATTTCTCACCTGGATCCAGGATGAAAGCCTGGCATCCTACCTGCATGCTGTGCCTGTCAGCATCTTGTACTTCAAGTGAAGGCATAGAGATAAATTACTAGGCATAACTTTTCTTCTTGAGTCACATTAAATTCCAGGAAGAACAGATCCTCACAGGACAGATTAGACACCCTCACCAATGAAGACAATTATTTATGGAGAAGCTCTACACCCTCAGCCTTAATAGATGAACAATTAACACTTTTTCAGAGGGACCACCTTAAAGAAGCTGAAAAAAAAGAATGGTCCAGTGATAGTACACTACATCTTGCACAGTATGGCTTGATTGTGAATAACTTCTTGCCTTCAATTTAAACCTAAACTTCATGTTGGTACCTTATTGGTGATTGAATTGGGGTCACTGGACTCCTTTAATTGTTTTTTTTCTCCAATATTTGTCACAATGACCTAATATCCTCTCTGCTTTTTCTTGTTGCTCTTTCTTATCTGTCTGTTGTCTGTCTATGTTTTTATTAATTCACTGTACATCTGGGTCATATCACTCCTCCTCCACCCCCTCCTCTTCTCCTCTAAGAATGGGGAGCTTCTCCCTGACCCCAGGTACCAACCATAGGTCCCCCAACATCTAGAGTGGAGGCTGTCCCTGACTCTGTTTCCTGCCTGTGAATTATGTTCTCCTAACTGGGCTACCTTGTCTAACCTCAGTTGGAGAGAATGTGCCTACTCCCTTACCTTTCTTTAAAATTGGCACATTGCAGATGAGAAACTAATCTAGCTTGCAGCTACTGGGATTTTGTCTCAAGATCCTTAGTAGTGAGAGGATTTCTGGACTAGCTTGATAGGAAGCAGTGTAGTGACATACACTGAGGATTGCCAAGGACAATGAGTCCTGAGCTATATTGCAATTGACTGTAGATACATGGAAAACCCAGACAAGATCAGCTGGCCTGCTGAATGAACAGAAAACACCCATCAAATGATGAGCTTATTGCTGTTGTCTCAAACCACTGTGTTTTGGAGTCACTTGCTATCATCAGTAGCCAATGATACTATGTGTATACAAATACCAATGGTGAGACTGCAACATATATTAGTCAAGGTAATTTACCTGTCTGAGTGATTAGTAAAGAACAATAACTTATGGGGAAAATTGACCATTTTATGACTATAAAATATGCTATATATATTTTATAATATATATATAGTATATAATACATATTATAATATATAATATATATAATTATACATATGTATATTTTGAAGCAATATGTAAGGAATCTGAACACAATTCACTATCATATATACCACATTATAGATAGAATATGTTTTGAAAATCAGGACATATTCTGTAAAGTATTAAGTTTCCTCATATGTACAATTTCCTCACTTCTTCATAGAGATGACTAATTAAAAGCTGGCCTTCTAAATGCAGTTTTCTTCCTTTTAAAATTTATATTCAGTTTTTGCTACCAAGTTTTCATTATAAAAAATATGTAAAATTCAATTTCCAGAAAATACTCAGAAAATTTTCTGTTGTGAAGTTACTGTATTATTTCAAGGGAAACTTTCAAGGGAAGATTCTCAGAAAAAACAACAAACAAACAAACAAACAAAAAACCTTACCTGCACTAATATGATGTATAGAACTGGGAACCAGAATCCTGCCAACATGGACTCCAGACATATGACCCCTTTCTGTGGCTACTCGCCCTGGCAATCACAGAGATTGTCTTGTATACACTTGTGACAATCTAGCAAGTTTTATGCAGAATGATTTGCCTATAAGTGTTTCACTGGACAGATTATTTGAAGGTAACACAATAATGTTTTAAAAAGAAGATTGCTAGACAATTATCTAGTAGTTTGAAAAGTCAGAGGGCAAGAAAAATTATTCATTCAGTTACTTGAGTTTTATAAAAAAAATCACAAAGAATAATTATGTGATTGATTAAGAGAGGCATTAGAAAGCTTAGAATGTTACATATATTGAATATATAAAAACATCATTGAGATTCAAAATTCATGAAATGTTAATAGTAGGATGATATAAACCATTTTTTTTTTTAAATCTGGAAATAGGGTGTGCTGATCTGGAAAGGAAATTCAGTGTCATTTTGTAAGTTTGGGGAATAATATACTATAGTCATACTGTTGGTTGTGAGTAAATTTATTATATAGAGAGAGCCAAGGAAAAGAGTAAATAGCAAGAGCCAGATGGATAGCCCAGTAGGTGATAGAGAATAGACATAGATAGATAGATAGATAGATAGATAGATAGATAGATAGATAGATAGAAAACAGATAGAATAATGATGACAGAGACATAGACAGTAGGTAGTAGATGACAATAGATAAATAATAGATAGTAGATAATAGATAGATAGATAGATAGATAGACAGATAGATAGATAGATAGATAGATAAATGGAGAGACGGGGGGGGGGCGGGGAGATACGATCAAATCAATCATTTAAACCCTCCAACAAAACCTTCCTAGTTTGCTGAGGTGATTTGACTGGGGACACTGAGGCTATCACCTTGTTCCTGATTGATATTTCTTTCCCACTGTAGTGACTTCTTATTGTGGAATGATTATTAATTAAGAGTTTGAAATGGCTTGCAGTTGTATTTAAGAATGTAATGTTCTCTAGGATGACTCAGGTTATGGTGTCTCCACAGGAGTCTCTGAAGAAAGAAATTGAAGAAGATCTCAGAAGATGGAAAGATCTCCCATGCTCATGGATTGGCAGGATTAATATAGTAAAAATGGCCATCTTGCCAAAAGCAATCTACAAATTCAATGCAATCCCAATTAAAATCCCAACCCAATTCTTCACAGACTTAGAAAGAGAAATTCTCAAATTCATTTGGAATTACAAAAAACCCAGGATAGCGAAAATTGTTCTCAACAATAAAAGAACTTCTGGAGGAATCACCATCCCTGACCTCAAGCTGTACTACAGAGCAATAGTGATAAAAACTGCATGGTATTGGTACAAAGACAGGCAGGAAGATCAGTGGAATAGAATTGAAGACCCAGAAATGAACCCACACATTTATGGTCATTTGATCTTTGACAAAGGAGCTAAAACTGTCCAGTGGAAAAAGGACAGCATTTTCAACAAATGGTGCTGGTTCAACTGGAGGACAACATGAAGCAGAATGCAAATTGATCCATTCTTATCTCCTTGTACAAAGCTCAAGTCTAAGTGGATAAAGGACCTTCACATAAAACCAGACACACTGAAACTAATAGAAGAGAAGGTGGGGAAAAATCTCGAATACTTGGGCACAGGGGAAAAGTTCCTGAACAGAACACCAATAGCTTATGCTCTAAGATCAAGAATTGACAAATGGGACTTCATAAAATTGCAAAGTTTCTGTAAGGCAAAGGACACTGTCAATAGGACAAAATGACAACCAACAGATTGGGAAAAGATCTTTACCAATCCCACATCTGATAGAGGACTAATATCCAATATATACAAAGAACTCAAGAAATTAGATTCCAGACAACCAAATAACCCTATTAAAATATGTGGTATAGAGCTTAACAAAGAATTCTCAACTGAGGAAACTCGAATGGCCGAGAAGCAGCTAAAGAAATATTCAGCATCCTTAGTCATCAGGGAAATGCAAATCAAAACAACCCTGAGATTCCTCTTCACACCAGTAAGAATGGCTAAGATCAAAAACTCAGGTGATAGTAGATGCTGTTGAGGATGTGGAGAAAGAGGAACACTCCTCCGTTGTTGGTGGGATTACAAGATGGTGCAACCACTTTGGAAATCAGTCTGGTGGTTCTCAGAAAATTGGACATAGCATTACCTGAGGACCCAGCTATACCACTCCTGGGCATATACCCAGAAGATGCTCTAACATATAGCAAGGACATATGCTCCACAATGTTCATAGCAGCCTTATTTATAATAGCCAGAAGCTGGAAAGAACTCAGATGTCCTTCAACAAAGGAATGGATACAAAAAATGTGGTACATTTACACAACTCAGTTATTAAAAACAATGAATTAGAGAATTTCTTAGGTAAATGGATGGAACTAGAAAATATCATCCTGAGTGAGGTAACCCAATCACAAAAGAACACACATGGTATTCACTCACTGATTATTGTATATTAGCCCAGAAGCTTGAAATACCCAAGATTCAACTCACAGACCACATGAAACTCATGAAGAAGGAAGACCAAGTCGGGGCACTTCGGTCCTTCTTAGAAGGAATAACAAAATACTCAAGGGAGCAAATATAGAGACAAAATGTGGGACAGAAACTGAAGGAGGGACTGTCTGGAGACCATTCCACCTGGGTATCTATCCCATGTGCAGTCACCAAAGGTAGACACTCATGTGGATGTCAGGAAGTGCATGCTGACAGGAGCCTGATATAGGTGTGTCCTTAGAGGTCTGCCAGAGTTGACAAATTCAGAGGCAGATGCTCACAGCTAACCATTGAACTGATCAAGGGGTTCCCAATGGAGGATTTAGAGTGAAGACTGAAGGAGCTGAAAGGCTTTGTGGCCCCATGAGGAGAGCAACAATACCAACCAACCAGAGCCCCAGGGTCTAAAGCACCAGCCTGGGAGCATTTGGGGAGGGACCCATGGCTCTAGCTGTATATGTAGGGGAGGATTGGCCCTGTCGGGCATAGGTGGGAAATCCTCGGTCCAATGAAGGCTGGCACACTGAGTGTGGGGGAATTCTAAAGTGGGGAGGTGGGAGTAGGGGGTCTAGGTAGGGGTACATCCTCATAGAAGCAGGTGGAGGGGGGATGGGATAGGGGTTCCAGGGAGTGGGGAGGCAATGGGGTAAGGGAATAACATCTGAAATGTAAATAAATATCCAATAAAAAATGAAAAAAAAATGCAATGTTCTTATTCCTGGGCTGTTTCACTGCTTTCTCCTGCCTATTACAAAGTCAGCAGAACTAGCCCATCCCCTGGTAAAGGGTCTTGGAGGACACTGAGACAACATGCTTGGCTCTAAAATGGAGTTATGGGAAGAAGCCATACTTCTAAAGTCAGTTCCTCAGTGAGTTCAAATAACATGGGACAATTTTTGTTATTAACAATTTTATAATTTAAATTACATGTCTTCCCAATACATCTATCATGCTTATAGATTTATGTGACAGTAATTTAAAAAGATAATGTTAACAGATAATATGATTAGTAAAGAAAGTAAAATGAAAGTTCTTTAAAAATTTAAAAATAGTATTATAGGTTAAGTATCCTTGATCTGAAAACCTAAACCCAAAAGTGTTTGAGAATCTAGAACATTCAAGTACTGGCATAATGCTACATGAATTTTTTTTTGTGTTGTGAAACTGTTTTATACATAAAATTATTAAAAATACAATTTAAGATTAACTCCAGTCTACATAAAGTATACATGAAACATAAATGAATTTTATTTTAAGACATGCCCCATAGCCAAGATATCTCATGATGTATAAGCAATATTTCAGGATTTGAAATGTAAAACACATTTGGTCTCAGTCATGTAAGATAAACAGTGATATGATAAGCAGTGGTGACAATTTGAAGAATTATGAAAGCATGCTTTAAATGGGAAAATACGAGCTCATTATCCTTGGCAATATTAAGACAGCTAGAACAGCTAAAATTATCAATGAATTTCTTTTCATAAGGAATCCTTGAGAACAAGTTGACTCTCAGGAAATATTACTAATATCAATTTGACATAAGAAGGATGACTATGATCTAACTGAATATCTTTTATTGATATGATTAGAAAGGCTTTTTGTGAGGATTAGGAAATTATGACATTTAGGCCTAATCTAAGATGATAACTATTTAAAAATTAGTTTATTGTAACAGTCTCATCTGATCCATTCAATATTCTCTGACTGCCTTTATACTAGAGGAATCATAGAGAATGCCAGTGGTGACTACATGGGGAGAAATATTTGAAGTGTTTGCTACCTAGTCCATTAGGAAAAAGTGAATGTTTTCTAGATTTATGAAAAAGGAGACTGAGCTACTGCCATCTCTGCTTTCCTGTTCCCATAGGAAATTCAGAATAAATCCAGAAACTATGTACTCATGTAGAGGAAGCTACTCACTAAAATGTTTCTTCAAGTAATTATATTCTAGACATGTTCTTAGGCTTCTTATCTTTCTTATTTTTACTTTTTCCTAGGTCATAGTCTTGTGTGACATCTGTATTTCCAGCCCTTTGTAAATGCAAAGACAATTTGAAAAATATCAGTGATTATTAAATTATGCAAAGAATTCAATCTAAGTCTGGTTGTTTTTGAAATACCACTAACCTGTGAGACAATAAAGACAAGCAAGCCTCCTACACGCTTATACCTTGACCTTGAATTTCTCTGGGAGAATAAACATCAGTGATGAGCTGCCCTCCAAGGGTATGGTTTTTATACATGACTGAAGCAGATGCTGAAGACACTTCCTCAATAACTCACGTTTATTATTTTCTCAGAGTAAACAAGAAACTTATTTATTATTATTTCAAAACACTGATGCTAGAACCTTGCCACACCAAGTCAGAAGCTATCTCAATGTTTTTTATTTATGAGAAAGAGCCAAATAACATATTCAGAGGACATTGTACTCTGCTTAACTCTGGAAAAGATTGGGTTTACCTAAGTAAAAGAATGAAAATTTGAAAGCAACATACGTACAACCTCAGTTGCTTAAAGCTGTAAACATTTATTCCCTCAGCAATGTGCAGAATCAGTCTCAACTCTTCCTAGCTTCTATGGGACCACAGTTAATGCCTGCTATGAGAACATGGGATGCCTCCCTCCTCTCAAGATGCTTCTAGTCACATCATCTTTCATGCTATAGAAAAGTCACTCATTGTTGGCTTTATTATGAGTGTGGCATAATCTTTGAGTCTGGCAATCGGGGTGTGGGCATTTACTTTGAAGAACCATTATTAAGCACAAAAATACAAGACTTTTAAAATGAGCATATGATGACCCTGTCTTCTTCAAAAATCTAACATTTTAAAAAATAGATCATTTTCCCACAGCCTAGGGTAGGGGATACAAGTCAATTCACATTTTAGGTGGAGCTGTCCTTGCACTGATGCTGTTAAATTTATGTCTGGTTTGATCTCTTCTATTATCCTCAGGAAATTCTGGTTAAAAGTTATAGCCTGGGTGCGATGTATTGTCAGGAGTCAAATAGGGCCTGTACT
Organism: Mastomys natalensis; assembly: GCA_021653895.1. NCBI lineage: Eukaryota > Metazoa > Chordata > Mammalia > Rodentia > Muridae > Mastomys > Mastomys natalensis. The sequence goes on from JAJTUV010000037.1 coordinate 949,944, forward strand.
CATACTTGGATCAAAGATATATAAGTGTTTCAGATATCTACAAGTTCTATCCATCAAATGAATTTGAATATAAGTGTTATTCTATGAGGAATTATGACCAAAGGGAACATTGCTAAATGGAAAAAGGAGGAGACCAGGTACAAGAACATGACATGGTTGAGTGCCTATGATACAGGGTTATGGAAAACACTGGAATATAGCCAAGGGCATTCTGAGGTAGAAATGGGAGCAGTAATTTCTGAACAAGTGCTCAACAAGCTGATGGATTTAGCCACAGTGGTCCTGTGGCCTTATAGGCCATGAGTCATGATCGTAAAGTAGCATGAATAATACTTGCTATTTGGAGAGAGGTAATGATTTTTCTATGCAAGGAAAATTTTACCTTTGGTTCACTTCAACAATAATGTTTTGAATATATAAAGCATTGACGCTAGGGCTAGAAAATAGAGGTTTGTGATTTGAGGTAATACAGCTTAATTTTTCATTTACTTATGTGGTTTTATATTCCACTTGAACAACTGTACACATTCTGGTTCGTTTGCAGGAGAAAAACACACTACAGTTTTATAATCAGTAAGTGTAGGCTTAGAAAACAAGGGAAAAATCACTCTCTCTCTTAATCCAGACCCACTGCAGGCATGTCAAATTCAAAAATTAAATGTCGAATGTTTAAGACATTGAAATAGAACACAGCTGTTGCTGCTTTGTAAATTTTTAAAAGGATGAAAATGCAACTTGAATGTAGAATAGATCCATTGGATAGTTTCATAAGATTGAGCTTCTTCTCAATCCAGAATCTAGAAAGATTAAATGCAACAGACAAGATATGAGCAGAAAATCAATTTGATACATTAGATAGCATGGTTCTCTACTCAAATATTGCCATGATATTATTTTTCAGATGTATGTGTTATGATTGAACAAATCTTAATGGACATTGGAAATGGGATATATCGATATTTCCTGTCCCCAAAATATCACCAGCAGTTAGGATAAAATTATTCCTAGCCATGGTTCTTATGGACACTATTCATGTTGTCATGGAAGATTGAGAAGTATTGTATATTGCAGTCTCTGTTGTTGAGTAAGCCTAAGAGTATAACAATACTGTAGATGTTATCTATATTGAATAGTGTTCATAGCAAGGCATGTCATGGCTTATAAGCATCCAGGCAATGTTATTTTCATCTATTAAGCATTATAATGGGGAGAGGGGCAAATGCTCTGGATGTAGAGACTATCCTTGGTAAAGTTCATACCAACATCATATGGTGCTCCAGTTGACAGTAATTCAGGAAGTGTTAGAAAAAATAGTCATGCTTATTGATCAACCATCATTTACCAGGTATATGCTAAGTGCATTTTATCATAATGTGTATAACTAGTGATAATGATTGCATAGTTCATTTTTCAAAAGATAAGAAGACAGAATAGAATTTACTACTAAATGGAAATCATAGTTCGTTTTAATGTGCATCTTCCTGACTTTATTGGTCCTATTTGTATTGCCATTGAAATTGTCACAAGATTTACTGCTTAGAGAAGTACACATTCAATTTAATTTGGATGGTGCTTTTCTGCACAAATCTCAAAATGGCAGACATAGAGGACATCTTTTTTGAAAATTGGATCATATGACTAAAATACATCATGCACAGAGAAACACAACATATAGTCATATATATTTAAATTAAATACATGACCTTATAACATGAATTTATGAGGCAGATACCGTAGCAAAGGGGTAAATTCCTACATTGCCCTCAATGTTCATTTCTCTAAATCTGCAGCTAAAACATTTGGGAAAGGAAAATAGAAAGCTAGTAAAAGAAAGACTGCAAGCCCATTTGAAGTTTTTAATAATTATGATGTGACTTAAAGGACATCCAGTTCTTCCACCTACCATTTTTCAAGGAAGTTAAGAATGCTACTGTGAAAGAACTGCCAACTCTAGCCGTTCCTTTTGTCTACCAATTTTTTTCTTTGCTTTTTGTATAGAATAACTTATTTTTTTACATTTCAAATGTTATCCCCTTTTCCGGTTTTCCCTCCAGAGAGCCCCTATCCCATCCTCCCTCTCCCTGTTTCTATGAGGGTGCTCCCCCACCCACCCACTCCTGCTTCCCCACGTTGGCATTCCCCTACACTGGGACATTGAGCTTTCACAGGACCAAAGGCCTCTCCTCCCATTGACGTCCAACAAGGCCATCCTCTGCTACATATGTGGCTAGAGCCATGGGTCTTTCCATGTGTACTCTTTGGTTGATGGTTTGGTCCCTGGGAACTCTGGGGGCTGGGGAGTGAAGTCTGGTTGGTTGATATTGTTGTTCTTCCTATGGGTTGCAAACCCCCTCAGCTCCTTCAGTCCTTTCTCTAACTCCTCCATTGTCTACCAGTTTTAAGATACAATGTAACTGTCCACAAGCCTTCAGGTCCACCATGTTGCTTTCTTGAACTATGCCTTAAACTGAGTATGTTCAGTAGTATATCTCAAAAGTTTTTATTTTTAATTTTTTTTTTACTTTTTGGGAGTTTAATATGTTTACATCATACATTTTGTGTATATTCACCCCTATCCTGCAACTTTTCAAAGACCCTCCTCTCCTGTCTCCTTCTTTGAGTAGTGCACATATTCAAATGTGTAAGCATAAATTTTTCTAAACCTACTTTAAACCATTCAACCTCCCCTCTAGCCCACCAACCACTAGAGGTAGTGGAAGAAAAATGTTAGGTTATGGGAGAAGTAGACCTGTTTAGAAATAGTTCTTTGGAGGTGATTCTAATCTTTGTTGTTAGGAAATCAGCAGTTCAGTCCAGTAGCAAACACCAAATAGGAATCAGCAACTGCAGTCCAGTCCTCTTGGCAGTCACCACACACGAACCAGAAAGGGCAGTTCAATCCAGAAGAAACCACAAGGCTCACCAACTAGCCCAGGGCCACAGAAGCAGCAAGAAGCTGCAGGAACCTCTTGAGAAGTTCTTTGGTGAGTTTCTCTCTATGGCACCTCCACAAGTGGAGCTCAGCAATGCAATATAAGGTGAACAAAGACATACATGTTGTTAGTGAAGAATATCAAGGCAAAGCAAAACAAACCAATGTTCAAATTCCCACTGTCTGTGGGGTCATATTTATATTCCTTTTGAATATCATGTGTCCTTTCATGTGTTTGCTATAGCAAAACATCCTTTCACCTGTGTGTGCTTCAGGAAACATTTTTTCACATGTCTGCTTTTGCTAAATATTATTTCACCTGTGTGCCCTAGCAAAATATCACTTGGCATAACTGACTTTCCAAAGAAACCAAAAGTTTTCACTTCACCAATGAGTATGTTTACTTTAATAAACACACCTGCTTGCACATAGATATACAGAGACTCCTGGTGTGAAATCACTATGTTTTCTTTGTTTGAGGAGAACATCATTGGAATTCCTGAGTTCTCCTTATGTGTTCCATGTAGCAATGATTTCTCTACACCTTTGTCATTAGTCTTTGTTTGTTATGACTTTGTATTCACGCAGATACAGTTGCACTGAATTCTCTTATATACTTCACAAGGTACTCCTTGAAGTGGGACTGTTAAACTGAAAAAGGAGGACATGAATAAACAACTATGCTTTTTATATTTTCCTTAGTATTACCATATATTCTTTATTAGTTTTGCTTTGTTTAGGAACTGTTACAAAATACGCTACTGATTTGGAATTTTAATGCATTTTAATTTAGATCATAATCATATCTCCAACACCTCACAATCTATTTCCAAACCTTAACCCAATGAATGACTGTTTCTTTATCATTTTTGTTTTACTCATTCATTCATTCATTCATTCATTCTTCATCATTCTACATCCTGATCACTGTCTCCCCTCTGGGTACCTACCTCCCACAGCTGCTCCCTCCTCTTTCTCCTCTGAGAGAATGGGGTGCCCCCATTCTCCTGGATATCCCCCTACCCTGCCACATCAAGTTCTCTGCAGAGTAGGTGCTTCTTCTTTCACTGAGGATATACAAGACCCACATGAAGACCAAGCTGTACATCTGCTATGTATGTGAAGGGTCGGGGGTAGGTCCAGGCTGTGTGTGCTCTTTGATTGGTAGTCTAGTCTCTGAGAGCCGCTAAGGATCCAGTTTAGTTGACTCTGTTGGTATTCCTATGGAGTTCCTATCCTCTTGGGACCCCCAATCTTTTGCTAGCTCTTCCATAGGAGTCCCAAAGCTCCATGTAATGTTTAGCTGTGGGTGTCTGCTTCTGTCTAACTCAGCTTCTGGGTGGAGCCTCTCAGAAGACACTCATGCTAGGCTCCTATCTACAAGCATAACAGAGTATCATTAGTAGTGTCAGAGATTGGTGCTTGCCTATGGAATGGGTATCTAGTTGGGCTGGTTATTGTTTGGCCATTCACTCAGTCCCTGCTGTGTTCTCCACTCCTGCATGTCTTATAGAATAAATTTTGGTATGAAGTTTTGTAGATAGATCAGTGTCCCTGTTGATCCACTGGGGTTGAATCCAGGTTATAGGAGGTGACCTCTTCACGTTTGATATTACCACTGCTATAAGTCTCAGCTAAGGTCATCCCCACTGATTCTTTGAGTCACCTCTATTCCAGGTCTCTGGTATATCCTCAAGATCTCTCCATTCATTCTATGTTCATCTGGCCATCTCCCTTGTCTTTCTCCACACCTGATCCTGATCTCCCCCTCATTCCCCTCCCATCACCTCTTGCACCCAGTTCCCTCCCTCCGTCTGTCTCCTATGACTATTATATTGCCCCTTCTAAGTGAGATTCTTAGAACCTCCCTTGGGCCTTCCTTCTAGTTTAGCTGCTTTGGGTCTGTGGAATGTAGCAGAGTGTTGTGTTTTATAAAAAAAAAAAAAAAAAAAGAGAGTGCCAGGATATGTTTTGTAGAGCCAGGTATGGTGAGGTGGGATGGGTGCCTTGGAGGGTCTATGCTGAGACATCCCTTCCCCCTGAGGTACCAGCTATACTACAAGTATAGTGTAGAATAGTGTATTTAGGGCATGGGAAGGGGAGTTCAGAAGGGAATAGAGACAGAGAAAGATCTGGGGGGAGAGGAAGAGGAAGAGGAAGAGAAGAAGAGAAGAAGGAACACACAGGAACAAAAGAACAAAGAAATAAGAAGAGAAGAGAGAGAGGAGAGAGAGAGGAGAGAGAGAGAGGAAGGAGAGGAGAGAGAGGAGAGAGAGGAAGAAGAGGCCTGCCAGGAACATATAGAGGGATAAATATTCCATTGTACTCCATTATATACATGTACCACATTTTCTTTATTTTTCAGGTAAGGTACATCCAGGTTGTTTCTAGGGAGACAGGGAGATAGAGGTCAGAGAAAGAAATAGCAGAGAGAGGAGAGAGGGGAGGGGGAGGGGGAGGGTAGATGGAGGGGGAAGGGGGCTGGGGCGGGGGGCAAGGGCGGAGATATGAGGAGCCAAATAGCCTCCTTTATAGTACCTGGCTGTTGCTAGGTAACTGTTGGCCAGAGCATAGAGGGAATGCTAACAAGCATGATGCCTGTATTTTATGGATTGTATCCACTTAGCAATGAGCACATACTGTAGGAGAAACAGTGTAGTCACCTCAGCATAAACACTAGGGCCGCACAGCCAAAAAGGCATCTCCTTAGGAGGTCCTAATTGAGGAGTGCCTGAGAGACCAAAGATTGCTGCCTGAGAGACCAAAGACAATGGCAGCCAATCTGGAACTACTGTTTAGAAGAGATACTTTCAAGGGACCAATGAGGGTATTAAAGGAGTTTACAACAACTTGCTCCTGGAGTCTGTGCTATTGATTCCCAGGGCAGTCCAGGTCACACATACAATACATGTTCTTTTGGGTCTGGGTTACCTCCCTCAGGTTATTCAAAAGCTCCATCCATTTGCCTGCAACATTCATGATGCCTTTGTTTTAAATAGCTGAATAGTATTCCATTGTGTAGATGTACCACATTTTCTTTACCCATTCTTCAGTTGAAGGACAACTAGGTTTCTCTAGTTTCTGACTATTACAAATAAAGCTACTATAAACATATTTGAGCAAGTGTCCCTGTGGTATAGCAGGATATTTTTAGGTATTTTCCCAGGAGTGGTAAATCTAGGTCTTGAGGTAGAACTATTCCTATTTTGCTGAGAAACTGTCAAGTTGATTTACCAAGTAGCTGTACAAGTTGCCACTCCACCAGCAATGGAGGGTTATTCCTCTTATTCTACATCACTGCCAGCGTGTGCTATCACTTGAGTTTTTGATTGTAGCCATTCTGTCCAGTGTAAGATGGAATCTCAGAGTTGGTTTGATTTTCATTTCCCTGATGACTAATTAATTTGAAACATTTCAAGTGTTTCTCGGCCATCCAGGATTTCTCTGCTGAGACTTCTGTTTACTCTTTACCCACTAAAAGTTCAATTTGTCTTCCCTAAATATTCTCAGGTACCACTGGAGAGTGGAGGATCTACTAGCATTATACCTTTAAAAAGGACTGACTCTTCTCGTCTTGCAGCAGTTATCAACTGCTAATGAATTTTTTTAGTTAGACACGGGACTTTATGCCCTCTTGTCCTTTCCATGCTGGGATTTTTAACAACTGTCTCTGTGTGTAGATTATGTGCAGCTTTCCCAACCACTGTGAGTTTGTATGTGCAACTGCCCTTCCATGTGCTATAAGATACAGGTTCCTGGTAATCATCTACCCCCTCTGACTCTTAAAGTCTTTCATCCTCTTCTTCCACAGTGATCCCTGAGTCTTGGACCCAGAAGTCAGAAGGGTGAGCTAAATGTCCTATGAAGGCTGAGTTCTCTGTGGCTTTTTTCTCTGTAACTGACCAGTTGTGGGCCTGTATTGTGGCCATCTATGCAAATGGAAGCTTCTCTAATGAGAGTGGAGAGATGTACTAATCTTTAATATATATGCATGTAAAATACCCACACACATAAAATAAAAATAAACATTTTAAAATAGTAACTCGACACTATTTTTCATTGGACAGAATCTATACCTAGCATTTTTATCAAAGACAAGAATATGTGATTTGGTGGGTCATGTACTCTAGGGCAAACCTACTGTATTATTCTGTTGAATGGATATAATGTTAAGCTGACACAAATTTATGTAGCAAGGGTCTGTGCATACAAGGCAACCACTCTAAAGGTCCTATCATTGAGCTTTATATGACATTTATATTTTCACTCTCTTGTGTGGATGACACTTCTAATTTTAATAAATACATGCATGCATGCATGTGTGTGGAGGGGCATGTATGTATTTTTTCTGGTAGGAAATAAGTCCTTACCAAATCTGCCTCAGGAACATTTTCTTGATGGTTAGTGCCTCATGTTTAAGTTCATTTTCTAACCCACCTCTCACAAGGTTTCCTAGAACCTTTATTGGTCTACTCTTTATATGCATTGTTCTATTACAGTGATCAGTTTGCAAGTGACTTTCTGTAGATAACAGAAAGGGAAATTGTACTTTTTCTGTATGAAAGTTTAAGTGACTCAGTATAATAGCTGAGCACACATTTTTCACTAATATTCGTATTGACTGAATACAAACTAAACAAACTTTACCAACTAGTCTACAATGTCACCTAAGTCATCAGTCAGCTGAGAGTTGTCTCTGAATTCTAATGTCTGGGGTACTACTTATCTGTACTTTAGGCTGGGCCACTCTGACTTCCTGATGATTTCTCTTGATAACAAGAAGTAAAGTGCTGCATATCCAGGTGAAGTCTGACTCTTTGATCTGTTGTGCTTTCTAAACACTTTCCCATTCTTATATAATTGTATTATTACCTTGATAAATTCCACAAAAGAAAACCCTTACACATTTAAGTGGATTGTGTAGGACGTAGAGGTTAATGTCAGGATAATTATCTTCTAATATATCTTGAATCTTCCAATATGTAATAAAATTGTATCTTATCACTTGAAAATTATTTAGTTTAAAAAATAATTTCAGCTTAAAGGATTTGTATTCCATTATGAAATATTCATGAACATAGATCATGAGCCTTCCACATTTTTGGCTCTCCCACCCTGCTCCTTTGTCTCTCCTCATTTCCATGGGTCCCTTTCCTCGCCCTAAAGAGTTTACATTCTATTTTAATATCATATAAACTTGTTCCTCACTCCTACCTCCCTTGAGACCTTCCTCCTCACATGTACAGTTTTCATCTTTCTATTTTCACTGTATGTATGTTTGTGTGTGTGTGTAGTTCATAGATATGTTTAAATCTAGATTACACGTGAGAGAAAAAAATACTAAAATCTTTTATATTTCCCTGAGTGACTGATTTTGTTTAATATGATAACCTCCAGCTCTACCCATTTTCCAAAATCATTGTACAATGTTATCCTTTTTATGGCTAAGTAATGCTCCATTTTCAACATACACTACATTTTCTTTATCCACTCATCTGTTACTGGACATCTAGTGTTTTTTTTTCCATATTTTGACAACATGAGTAAGGCTCAAAACACATGGATGTGCCGACCTAGAGCCCTTTATATTACAAAGTGGTAGATAGGTTCGATCTCTAATATTTTAGGACCATCGGTGCTGATTGCTTTCACAAAGGCTGCACTAGTTTTAATTCGCTTCACCAACCTATAACCATTCTTCTCTTCACACCACCATTAGTATTTATAGTGGCTTGCTTTCTTCTAGATACCCATTCAGACTAGGGTAAAATGAAATTTCAGGATGGTATTACCTTACATAATCTGATGGCTAATGATATTGCAAATGTCTTTTAAATATTTACTGGCCACTTATGTTTCTACTTTTCTGTTATTCATTCTTTTATATCATTTAAGTTTATGACAATTTCATAAACACATACAATGCATTTTTATATTATGCAGCCTCCATTTCTTTCTCCTGTCCCTGTTTCTTTCCACAGAAACCTTTGCAACTAGCTCTACCCCTTACTTGTTTATGTGTGACTCACTGAGTTAGTTACAACTGCTTACATGATCACAGATGGGGTTTGTTTGTCCAATTTGTTTTCTCATTTATTGAATAGATGATTTGGGGATTTTTGCGGGAGTGTTTTGAAGTTTTAAAAAATATATTCTAGTTATGAATCTATAGTCAGATATGTAGTTGATGGAGATTTTCTCCCATTCTGTAGGCAGTTGCTGATTATTTCCCTCATTGTATGGAAGCTTATTAATCACGCAATTCCACCTGACAATGGTTTCTTTATTTCTTGAGCTATTGGAGTCCTGTTCAGACAGTACAGATGTTTTGAAAATCTCCCGCTAGATTTTAATAGGGGTTTTCTTTTCATTTCATTATAATCAGCATCTATTTATTTATCTGTCTTTCCTTTTGTGATAGACTCACTACAATGACCAGGTGGTGGCAAACTCCTGGGCAAAGAAGACTCTCATGCCTGAACATTCTGAGCCCCATGTGCCTAGCTAACCTAACTATTATAAATATCATCCTATAAAGGTACTCAAATGTCAGTACTTATGATGAATTTAAAAAAAAAACAAGCTCACACTTTTGAATAACAAAACTGTATGTATGTGTTTGAATAAGAAAACTTTTATGTGTATGTTAAATAAACCTTATACATATAGAGTACATAAATAACATTCAGAAAACGTCAATTAAGATGTCCACTATGAGAAGAAATATGTGTTAAAAATTATTTAGGATTCCCTCACTAAATCCCTCCTGTTCTCATCCCTACACCTCTATACCCCTCCCCTTATCCATCTACTTGGGGAGGACTGAGGAAGAGAGTACTGGAATTGACAACTGGAATCAGGGGACATCTCTAGGACAAGCTAGAAACCTAGTGAAATGGAAAACTAAGAGGGTATTTGTGGGTAAGACTCCCAGCTATGGCAGATATAGAGTCTGTACCAACCATTTCCTACAACCAGGCAAGACTTTCAGAGGGGGGATTGGGACACCAACTCAGGCACAAAACTTTTGACCTATTATTTGTTTTGCCTGTAAGGTGTGCTAAGTAGGGTAAAAGTTACACAGTACTTGTCGGAGTTGCAAACCAATGACTGGACCAGCTTGAGAAACATACCTTGAGAATGAGCCCATCCTTGACAGTACCTGGAGACCCAGGACCCAGATGCTGGATATTCCAGAGACTGAGTATAGAAAATGATTTGTAATGACATTCTGCTATACTCATAAATTTATGCCTAACCCAATTGTCATTAGAGATGCTTCACCCAGCAATTTATGGAAGCAGATTCAGAGACCCACAGCCAAACATTAGGCAGACTCTGAGGAATCCCATGAAAGAGGGAGAAGGATTGCAGAAGGCAGAGTTTCAAGGACTCCACAAGAAAACCCATAGCATCAACTAATCTGGGCTCATAGAGATTCACAGAGAATGTACCAAGAACCAGGGAGCCTGGATGGGGCTGACCCAAGCCCTCTGTACATATGGCACAGTTATGTAGCTTGTTTTTATGTGGGACTCTGAATAGTGGGAGCAGGAACTGTTTCTGACTCTGTTGCCTGACTTTGGAACCCTTTCATTCTACTGGGTTGCCTTGTCTAGCCTTAATAGGAAGGAGGTACCTAGTTTTAGTTCAACTTGATATAACATGGCTGATTGATATCCATGGAAGGCTTGTCCTTTTCTGAAAAGAAATACATATATGTATGTGTACATGCATATGATTAAATATTATTTAGAAATATTATTTTAAAATATTTATATTTATTTAGGATAAAATTAATTGGAAATAATTATACATGTAATTATATATATATAACTATTTAGAATCATCAATATTTAAATAAAAGATTTCAATGAAAAAAATCATCTTCTAAAGCATTCAATAGATTTATTATATTCACTTACTAACATAAAGAGTTTATAAATATTTGTGTTTTTTCTAAATAAACAACATCTACAAATAATGACAGTTTTTCTTGTTTCTAATTTCTTTCCCTTAAAAATTAAAATAACATTTTCTTTGCTATTGCACTGGCCAGATTTTCAGTGCAATGATGATTAGAAATTATAATAGCAGGTATCCTTCTGAATATCATAGGAGAAGATTGCCCAGGCACCATTAGATTAAAATGTCTCCTTTTTTAGCCATCTATGGGTTTAATTTGAATATTTAGTTTTGCCAAATGCTCTCTCAGCATCTTTTGAAAAATCTTCATCCTTTATTCTTTGTCTTTGGGAATCACATTGATTCAGCTTTTAATGTGTACCTCCTGTAGATTCTTGGGCTATCCCCCACTTTATCATGATGTCCCATTATTCTTTTTGTATATAACTAGGTTTTAATTAATATTTGTTTATATTGAATCAATATTCATGGCAGAAATTGATCTATAATTTTCCTTTCTTTATTGTCCTCATTAGGTTTCAATGCCAAAGATATTCTGGAGGAAAAAAGAAAGAGAGGCCAAGTAAGTTTTCACTCTGTCAACTATCTGTGATGCTGTGTGTAAGAGCCATCTTGTTTCTCCTCCAGGCTTGATAGGCATCACAGGTGAAGCAATCTGGGGGCTGGACCTTTCAATATTGAAAACTCTTCAGTATTATACCTCTAAAATCTATCAGAATTGTTGTGTTTTCTACTTTCTATCATATTTGTTAAGGTTTTTCTAGTCTATGCACTGAATGTCTTTTATTTTTGAAAGACAGATTTTCATAATATTCTCCAATTATCTTTCATTTACAATACTTCTCCAGTTATATCCTGGTTCTTTGTGGCTCTTCCTTTGCTGCTTAGTTTGTCAAGGCAAAGGTTAATTAATTTTATTACTCTTTATACAAAACACACAAAGCAACAACAAAACTCCAGCAGCTACTGAGTTTATTGATCCCAAGTATTTTACATTTATTCTGAATTCAATTAATTTCTCCCCAACATGTGCCATGTGCTTCCTTGTACTTTATCAGATTTAATATGTTACTCTTCCCTCACAGTTTTAGATGGATGCTTAGGTAGTTGGTTTCAAGTTTTTCTCCTCTTATGTATAAACTTCCATTTATCACAGATTGAACTATATTCCTGGGAGATTGAACTATATTCCTGGGAGATTGAACATAGTCTATAAATTTTAAGTTCAGACTTCTGTCTGTTTTTGATTTACTTATGAGTAATTAAAGGTATATTCCTTAATTTTTACACATATAAGAAATTCCTTTTAGCTGTTGTTTTATTTTTAATATTATTTACTTCTGCCTTGACAAGATATTATATACCATGTATGATTTTAAAGCCCAGATAATTCATTTTTTACCAACATATTTTGTATACTTGAAAATAATAATTAATAGGTTTCAGCTACAGCCACATTAGCTCTTATGTAACTTATAATCTGCATTTGCTCTATTCCTGTGCTGAAAATCAGCAATGAAACTCCTTCCATGAGTGGGATTGGTCTGTTCCCCTTCTAGTTCTTCTACACTGTGCTTCTCAAATCTTGAAGCTATATTGCTAGATACTACCTTGTAGACCATGTGTTACAAAGTTGTATGAGTATTAATAGCTTATGAGATTTCTAAAGATATAATCCATAAGCCAATGAAACCAGGAATATGCAAAACTATATTATTCTACATTCTAATCATATTTTCAACTTGATTGGAGGAACCAACACATTCTGTCTGAACCCAGAGATTCCCATTAATCCCTTCCAATCAGAGTGAACTTGTCATCCATGGCTATCTCCCAAGAGCTGGCTATATCTTGAATCAGTATTATAGCTCAGAATTTAGCATGCACAATTCTAAATATTTTACCTTGTGAATTTGCTTAAACCATTATATAATCTAACCTTGCACTTATTTTTTTGTTTCAGAGTCTTTTTAATTCATTACCAACCAGGCAGCATATACCAGCTGAGGCCCCCGATACATATACTGCATAGGACTGCCAGGTCTGGCTTCAGTGAGAGAAGATACACCAAACCCTTGAAAGACTTGAGGCCCCAGGGAGTGGGAAGGCCTGGTGGGATCAGGGAGAGTGGTGGGGACATCCTCTCTAAGACTGAGGTGGGGAGATGGGGGTGGTGGTGTGGTGGTGGTGGTGGTGGTATGGGATGGTGAGCAGTCGAGGGACAGACCGGGACGGGGATGAAGTCTGGATTCTAAAAATGGATTAAAGAACAACAACAACAACGACAAAAAGAAACTTTTAAAAAATATACCCACATTTTAAAAAGTAATACCAGACATCTTTTGGTTAAGAGTTGCATCATCTTCTCTATTTTCTATAGTTTTTATCGTGCCTTTTAAGGGGCATCATTATTGGAAAAATTTAAATAATGGAAGTACATGGGAAAAGAAAGAAACCTGAATGGAACAAACATATCCATCAGCTTTAGTGGAAATTAGTTCAAGTAGGAAGGAATCTCTTGAGGCCTCTATGAGGAAACTACAGTGGTCTGTCTCTCCTCCCTGGCTCATATTTGCTCATCTCTGCTTTGCTTTCCCTACCATCTCCATAATTTTCTCTTTAATTTCCTTATGCCAGGCACGGTATCGAAGACCTGAGTAGGGTATTTACAAACATCTTATGGCCATGACAGCTGAGCTAAAGGCAAATGAGAGCAGATTTAGGGAAGCCTTCAGCTTTGCAATTGCCTAAAATAAACGAGGATATATATTTATTTATTTAGTCATTTTTTCTGCCTATCTATCTATCTAATCTATCTATCTACCTACCGTCTATCTATCTTTGCATCCCAATCACAGCCTCACCCTCTTCTCCCAGTCTCTCCTTTGTACAGTCCCTCACCCCTCTCCTTCTCTTTTGAGAATGAGGAGGTCCCCTCTGGATACTAACTCACCCTGGTACCTCAAGTCACTGTAGAAATAGCCACAATCTTTTCCATTGAGACCAGACAAGGCAGCCCAATTAGGGGAACAGGATTCACAAGTAGACAACAGAGTCAGGATTAGTCGCTGCTCCAGTTTTAACTGGTTTAAGTAACTGCTGCAGTTGAGCAGTCTGTGAACTTGAATTTGGTTAATCATTACTCAGGTTTGTTTTAAAGATGGTCTCCTGAGAAGAGTCTATCATTGCATGTGACAACCTGATTCGCTCGAGACAATCCTTCCTGCTTGCTGATAGTCTCATGTTGGGCTAATTTGTCTATGTGCTATACACTTTCTCAAAGGTAAGGTGACTGTATATTGAGAACAATGACTCTCAGAGACCTTCTGGTGATTTTTCAGGAGTTTGGAATATGACACTAAATGTTGACAGCAAAATGTTTTAGTTACTCTTTGTTTCTTCAGCCTTGAACATAGGAAGCATGGGTTAAACACCCCTTGTAAAATTGATATGCTTATATGGGCCTGAAGAGATAGCTCAGTGGTTAAGAGCATCACTTGCTCTTGCAGAAGAAGATTCTAAGCACCCACATGGTAGCAAACAACTATATGTGACTCCAGTTCCAGGTAGATCCATATCTTCTTCTGGTTTCCTTGAGCAATGCATGCAGTTGATGTATAGACATACATGCAAGCAAAACACTCATACACATAAAATAAAAATATGTAAAATATGTAAAAATGATTTTTTCAAGATTTTAGTATGTGTAGGTTTACATTTTTCAAAACCTTCTTAAATAAGTGTACTTAAAAGCTTTAACCTCCCTTCTAGCCTACCACCCACAAGAGGTAGTGGAAGGGAAAGGTTAATAGGGCAAAGGAAGATGTGGATATGTTTAGAAATAGTTATTTGGAGTGAATCCAAACTACATTGTCAAGATATCAGAAGTTCAGTTCATATAAATAAGCAGTTGTAGCTCAATCCACTTGCAAATACCATTCATGGAGTCAGTAATGGCAGTTCCAGAAGAAATTTTGAGGCCCTGCCAATTGGCCTGAGTCCACAGAAGTGGCAAGAATCCACCAGAACACTACCAGAAGTTCTTTGTGTTTCTCTATAAAACAGTGAACAGCAGAGAGTGGCAAGGCAAACCAATACCATACAATGTTGCTCACTTTTATTGAGTTATATTTACATCCTTTCCAAACATCACGTGTTCTTTCTAGTAAAACATCTCATGCCCTTTTCCCAGGCTGCTTCCAGAAAAATTTCATGTGTCTGTTCTCAGAAACATATCCTCCAGTGTGTCTGATTCAGCATAAACATCCTCTGATAAGACAGTTTCCAGAAAAAAAATATCACAACCCAACAGCGTCTTCAAGAAAACCAAAAATTTCCACTTCACGTATGCTTATGCACATAGTTAAGCAGGAGTCTAATCTCCCAAAAATGAAGTGTGAAAAATAAAAGTAGAAATGATAGACCTTTATCTTGTTTCTGGCTACCTTGAGGATGATGAGGATAGCCTTTTAGCAAAAGAAGTTTCTATGTGCCTTTTACATGCTTTCTATATAGTTTAAAATCCCAGTAGGAAATGTCATCCTGAGAAGAAAATTGCTCCAATGCAAGAGCAAAGGCTCCTAGAACTAGTACAAAGGCCTGTAGCAAAAAGAGATCTTACTTCCCAGTACAAATAATAGATACACAGATACATCTACACACACATATTTTCTTGCTTTTGTTTTATCCATTGTATTAGTTGTAACACTGCTATGAATAGGGCTGTCTTCAAGGGAGAATTTCTACTACCATAGTTCTGGCTAAGACTAAAAAGTTCATATTCCTACCTATGGTTCTACCTTCTGTCTGTTTGTGTATCTGTGTGTCTGTCTGTCTGTCTGTGTGTCTGTCTAACTATAATAATTTTCTCTCAAGGTAGGTAAGCACATGAACCTAGAGTTAGACCCAATGATGAGAGAAATCAGTAAACTTTAGAATAACAAAGATTGACCCTTTAAATCAACTTTTGAACCTCTGTTTCATGAAAAGTTCTAGGAAAGAAAGAAACAAATTTCTACTCGTCATAGAAGGGTACTAATAGTAGGTAAAGGAAAAATTCCATGTACTGTGCTTGGTCAATTGATTTAACTGAGGCTACTTATAGGAGCACAGCTGCAGGATCATGAACACCCATGTGCATTTGCACCTTCAAGAAAAGTACCTAGTCCACAGCACATTTAATTTCTTATACTTCCTTTAGAGTACTAACTCTCTTCTCATTAATGACAAATGTAAATAGGTTAATCTTTTATTGGTCAAATCACCATTACTGCCAAGACATACCTAGAGGGCCACATTTCATAATTCCTTATAAGGATTCAGATGGCATCAAAGAAATTAATATAATCAAATCAAATTTTTGTGACTCTAATCTATACATATCATACATTACTCTTTCTACAAACTGTCCTATCTAGAGATTCATCATCCTTTACCCTTGTCATATTGCCATCAGTGAGGGATGGAGGCATCCCAGGGATAGAGAATAGAGAAATTTAGTCATCTACCTAGTATCCCCAAGAACTTACCTGTTGTATTAATGGTTCCAGGGCAGATATAATTGTCTATCTACTCACTCAAGGCAAGGCATCGAGAGACCAAAATTCCATCCAAGTCCAGGTAATTGATGCAGAGTTTGTGGAGCCTACTTTGTGAGATCATGGATAAGAGGTTATTTATAGGAACATGGGAGATATAGAACAAAAACACTGGGATGGGTAACGATCTTCCTGCAACTACATAAATGGAATTCTCCTCCATCACACTTCCATCTTCTATAATTCAGCATTCGCTGAGCCCATGTGCTCGTAGCACAGAATTACAAGCTATTGAAAGGTTTGCACAAGAGGGACAGAGTACCTGGGCTCTCAGGTAAAGGTATAGTGGCCCTTCCTATTTCCCTTTCTATGAGTGAATGATAGCAGGTAGATCTTGCTGAGGATCTCCTGTGGGTATTATTGTAGCAGTTATATTAAGATGACAATGTCTATGCCTATGTCTAGAGGACAGTGTTTCACAACATTGTCACAGAAAAGAAAGAAATCAAAGATAAGACAAAGAATTGAGAGTGAACAACTGAGACTTTATTTCAAAGTAAAATCAAAATACCCTTTGGAGGCCCTTGCAGAGGAGATGCAGCTTCTGCAAATGGGTTGCAATGCCTAGTGTTTTTGGTAGTTCACTGTGTGGGAAAATTTAATAGAATGGAAGATTATTCTTGAATTATGGTGGGGTAAAGACAGGGAGTTCCAGGAAAGGATAGGTATACATATTTCACTATTCTGTACTTTGTATGGGTCTTTAGATGTGTCAGTCACAGCATCAGATGCATGATGAGAGCAGCAAGGTCTGCAAGGCTTATACAGGGGAGATGCCATTACAAGGAAACAAAGGTACTTAGCATTGTGTTGGTAGGACACATTAGTCCTAACAGACTTTAACTAGTCTTCTTCACTGTGAATTCTTAGAGCACAATGAGGTATCCTAGATAAGCACAGGAAAATAAGGAAAACGGAGTGTACAATTGGCCAAGGGGGCTAGAACTGCATAGCTGTTTACTCACTGTTCACTCTGCCTTTTTTATTTCCCTGTGCTTATCAAATATACCTTGTGGTCACTCTATAATTTATTCATCTTTCCTGAAGGTACATAGAAACTGAAATGTTAAGGCATATCTATCGGAACTGGCTATTCCCTATAGCTCCATCTGCTATGAACATGTGAAATACAATAAATTTCTTTTTGATTTTTTTCTTGTTACTTTTTCTGTGACAAAGGGTCTCTACCACCCAAGAGATTAAGAGGGTAGATAAAAATTTTGTTTCTCCCCAAGCAAGTACTGGCATGGCTTTTCAGTGATTCTTTAAATTCATTCTTTTCCTTCCACAAGTTGAATCATTTTGGTCTATGAAGCAAACTGGCAGATAAACAAACTAAGAAACCCATTAATTTTTACAAACACAAAATCTGTATTCAGACTAGGACTCTAATATGAAGGGCAATGTGGCTGAATCTTACCAAGAGCTGAGAAAGCACAGTGGAGCTTGGGCTTTGATGGGCCAGGAAGATGAATGGTAGGCTGGGGTAGTAAGGATAATAGATGGATTCTAACAGGGACTTTCTCCTTGGCAGAAAGTTCCCAGGTGAGAGCTACTTAGAGTACTATGCCTGGGCTATGTGGTAGGCTCCCAATCACTTCTGCCTGTGAGATCTTACCCGAGCAGAAAAGGATATGAGACACAGAAACCTGTCCATATGCATGGACCTTTCACTTCTCCATTCTCAATTTACTTTATACATACATATTTTCCCCATCAGGTCACTTCCCAATGCCATTCTTGTATCTGCAACCATCTGCAGTTTCTCTGAACATTGAATTCTAAATATGACAAAGAAATAGATTTGGGATAGAAAAACCCCCTCACCCTCAGCCCCCCATGACCATGTCCCATCAGCTGGCACTGGATTTCTTATATTGTTTTTTGATTCATTTCTGGGACCTAGATTGCCTCATTTAAACGAGGAGTTAAATATTAAATTTATGTTTAATAAATGACAGACACTTTTGGCAGATAGGAGACAGTCCAACCAGTACCTGGTAATCTGAGCTGCAGCTGGCATTGTGGGTGCCATGCCAGCTGACGGGAAATATGAGGAGTCAAACCCAGTGGAGAACTCCAAAATGTCTTAATTGAAATGTGTGTCAATACTTACAGGTAATGTGAAAAAATACCCAAATATAACTTCTTAAACTTTCAGGAATCCTGAGAACAGCAGGACAGCATCTTGGCATGGAAAAGACAATGGTGATTTTTAATGAAGCTTCCCTGTCCCACACACGCACCTTCCGGATAGGGACTGGGATCTGCACTGCACGTTGCCACTGGGCCCATTTATTTTTATATATACTTCTGACCTGGATGCTTCTAAATTTGAGAAACTTGAAAAAATCCTGACAGTAAACTCCCATTGCTTTTGTGGCAAAGTGTCTTAATTATCTTTAAATCACAGCATGCTAAAGAATGCCTGGACCATATTTAGCAACCATATTGAGGCCAGGGAAATAGTTCAATGGACACTTTAAAAAGCTGTCAGTTGATAGAACTACTTCTTGATTGTTACTAATAAAGTATATTTGTAAGAGTTAATACCCGATGTCACAAACATATCAATTCCTGCAATAGTTTCTTCTTGAGCTTTCAAAACACAAAATAATTAGAGTTGCTCACAGGGAATAAAACTGACAGCGCCAATAACTGGCTTCCTTTTGTTGGGTATAGAAAAATAATTAGCTCAAACTGCTCGATAGGGAAAGAACTGAAAGAGGAAGCCCAGAGTGCAGAAGACCTAACTGGGATCCAGATATTTGTTATGACTCTGATAATTGCTAGAAAGGGTTTTATGAGACAAATTTGAATGTAAATGCAGGTTACATAATTGAAAGGACATGTTTATGCCACAAAATTGGAACAATCGAATATCCTACAGATTGGTTTGGGGTAGCACCTTACCAATTGTTGAAGAATTTCTCACTCTAAGGTTTCTTTTCTTGTTGTTGTTTTTTAAGCATTTGTACTTGTTAGTTAATGGAGGAGTGTGAAGGTCTCACTGTCCCTCTGTCAGATAAGGCAGGCATCACTTATTTCTTCAGAGTACTGTGACCTCAGAAGATTTTGGAACATCCACAGACTGGGGAAGATTAACAGGATTTATATGTACTGATGGGAAAGGACCACTCAGCACCTGGTGATAGCACCGTATTCAATCAGGGAAATTAAATTCTAACAGGATTAAAGGAGTCAGCAGCTAATACATGGAAACACGATTTCCTCCAAGCTGAATTGCACACTGAAAGCCCATCTTCCATGGGCAAATCCACTAAGGACATGACACCATGCATTAAGGAAGGAGGCAGTTCAAAATATGTACAGCAAGTCTGGCTTCTCGTTCTGCCATGGCAACACAGATGTTTTGAATCTCCTAAGATACATTGCCTCGTTTTTTCAACAGTGACTGTAAAAACACTCATCAGTATATGTTGTGGAAACAACCTAAACAAACTGAAATTACACCAAGTTTGTGATGTCACCACACACAAACATACACATTAAGAGAATAAAGGAAACGATAGAAGTCATGAATTTATTTCATTATTCCCAAAATGTCTTTTTTTTGTGTTTGTAACTGTGCATCAGAACATGGCTACCTGAGTCTCTCTTTTGAGCATTTCTGATTGCACAAGTTCTTTTATAATTCAAAGGAGAGACCCAAGGTTTATGCAAATTGAGACCAAAAAAAATCTCTAAGAGCAGTTACCAGGACCTGTCTTATTCTTAAAATTGTTTCTATGTCTCAGAAGAAAGACACCATTCTTCTGGGAGTAATGTCACTCTCTCATATTGTTTCCTGTTGTAAGGGCAACTTGAGACAAAGGACTCCAGTCTTCTGGGTTGCTTCAGTTTCCTTGTTAAAAATCGATCTTAGGCAATTTGAAGCTTCAGTTCTTAAAAAGAAAAAAAAAGAGAGAGAGAGAGAGAGAGAGAGAGAGAGAGAGAGAGAGAGAGAGAGAGAGAGAGAGAGAGAGACTGGTGAAGGGCCCCAGCTAAAAGGTGAGAGGCCCTGCCTTAGCTGAAACCTGCCTTCCCTGGGGACCATAGTTCCCTGACAGCCTCTCCAACCAGCTTCTTATTCTCATTTCCAGCAGTTCTCAGCCAGGGAAGGAAATTGGTCTCTGTGGTAAATTGATTGAATTAATGACTCCAATACCTCACCCCTACCAGTATCTTCACCCTCTGCCTTGAAGCATTCTAGTGCCCACCTCTTCTGATTTTAAGCCCAATAATGTGACTTATTTTGCCCTCTGGGATGACAGTAAGTATAGTGCAGAGAGTTAAAAAAGAGTAAATATTGAGTTGTTTTTCCTGCCTCACTCAGAAATTATACCAAGGGCTGGGTGTAAAAGAGGACTGGGTAAGTCTGCTAAAATGATGGATGACAGACTCAACCCCAGTCAGCCTAGCAGAGAACAACCTAAACCAGCCAGGAGCCTGTGATAACCACTCAGAGAAGAGCCCAAATAAGGCCACTTCTTATGCTGTCTTTGTTTTATTTTTGGATATTCTTACTTTCTTTTACAGACTTAGATCTTCCAAACCATAATGAGACTTAAACAATCTTCCTAATGGAAGCATGCATTCTCCCCTGTGTGCTCAACTGTAGCCCCAGGGTCTCTCTAGTTACATCTGGGCATTTTTTTCTTCAAAAGACTAAGTGCAATAAGAAATAATTCAGTACAATAATTAGGTATTCATTTTGCATCCTCAGTATTGCTAAATGTTAAATGCTTTATACAATTTGATAGACTTTTTTTTAAGTTATTCTGTAGAGTTTCTTTTCCCTTGAGAAATGAGATGATCCAAGAAACTATATTTTTAGAACTATTTTTGACACATAATTTTCTAAAGGAGTCTAAAAGGTGAAGATAAAGGAACTTCTTTTAAAGTTGCTGATTTGCCTTGATGAATAATAATCAATTGTATGACAGAATCCGATCTGTGATATATAAGAACACGCTCTGTACCTTTACTTACGTGAAGTTAAAGTGTTTTGATTTAGAACTAAGTGAGTGTTTTCCACTTTGGGGGAAGTTCTTGAACTTGAGCAGAGGAGTTCAAGTATAAGGACACTCTACTATCGAGGCACACCCTAATAGGGTACATTCTAGAACTATGAAAACAAGTAAATTTACCCTAACATGGCAAATTCTAGAAATAGTAAAACAAGTAAATGTACATATTTCATAAGAGACATGCTGTCTTACTTAGGTTTCCATCATTGTAATAAAACAATATGCCCAAAAGCAAATTGGGAGGGAAGGAAGAGTTTCTTTGATCTACAAATTCACAGCACTGTTTAACATCAATGGAAGCAAGGGGAGGAAATCAAACCTGAAGAAGACTGAAGGAGAAGCTGTGAGACAAATTGCTTCCTGTTTTTCTTTCTGTTTTCTTAGCATATGCAGCTCAGTGCCATAAGCTCATGGGTGGGACTGCTCTCCACACCAGGGGCACGGTCCTTCCATATCAATCAGTAATCAAGAAAGTGCCACACAGATTTGTGTCTAGGCAATCTGCTGGAGGCGTCTTCTCAGTTTATGTCCTCTTTTTAGATAATTCTAGGATCTGTCAAGTTCATAAGACAAAAACAAATCAAATAAACTAAACCAAAATAACCAGAACACACACCAAAAGAGTCAAGGGTCATTACAGAGTAATAATAATAAACAATAAGTTTTAAAAGGAAAAAATTAAACATGTAAATACCTAATAAGGTAACATTTATGGAATATAGATTTAAAATAATAAAATGTAAAAAGATAAACTAAAATATTTGAAATATTATATTTATAGTTTTGGAGAAAGAAAACTTTTAAGTAAGTTATAATGAGGTTAAGAATTAGAAACATTTGACTAAATTAAAATTCAGAACTTCTGGATATCAAAAACATATTATTGGAATATGTGTGTGTCTGTGTATGTGTATGTGTGTGTGTGTGTTGTGTATGCTTTAGGTTTTGGCTTTCTTTTCCACTATGATCTTAATTTACTCGAGGCTGGTCTTGTGTTAGTAATCTTTGTGTTTCTACCTCTTAAATGGTGGGATTGCAGCATATACCATTACATAGGCTAAGTCTAGCTTTACCTAAAACATGAAAGAACAGAGTCTCCACCTGTGTCTTCCTTGCCATAGAAGTGTTGTAACTTGTGGAGAAGAGAAAACAAAGGAGAGGAAATGTACATGTGTACTTGGGTGAGGACCAAGTTACAGGGACTTAGAAATAGACCTTTTCTCAGAGACCAGGGGCAAAGATTTTTGGGTTGGACCATTTTTGACTCCCAGTGTATTTCCCATGGTAATCTTGATTCCTAGGGCCTTTGCTATAATTCTATAAGGAAAATGAGTACTCATTACAAATTAGAAGAAACATTTGTAGCTGTTTTATCCTACCATTAATGAAAATGTGCAATGCAATGAATTGTAATATACACACAAAATAAAACATCAGAAAGTGTTCATAATTGTGTTCAGTTTTACAATGAGTAAATTAATTAAAAATGAGAATATTACTGAGTTTTAAGGTGCCTCATCAACTATGTACACCATGATATCATTTCAATAAACTCAAAACTAAGTGACATATTATCAAGGATTAAGTAAACACAGAACAAAGTTATTACCACAAAAAATTATTAAAATAAGAAAAAGATTAATAATGGTATGATTTAAGGTTGGGGAATGGAGAGAGTGACAGGGGAAAAGAGGAAGGAGAAGAAGAAACCCATGGAAGGAGACAGAGAGATTAACAAAAGCTTAACAAACACCAAGTTTTGATGTGATAAATGACACTTGGATCTCATCTTTCGGCCTATCCAACTTCTGTAAAGTGATAAGGGACATTTCAAGTCAGATAGAATTCTTGGCATTTGCTATTCAGAATGTATTTTCCATCTTGAAGTCACTGTGTTTGAAGCCAGGAGCAATTACTTTTCAAGTGGATATACTGTCACCGCCTTTCAAGGTGTGATTGTCCCACGTTTCATCATAACTTCTTGAGCCGGCTAGAGGTTCACATGCCAAGCATTATGAAATAAATGGGAATTGGAATTCTCTCCACCTGCAAAGCAATGGAATGCAAAATTGAATTCTGACTAAAGGGCAATCAAGGGGCACTCCTCTTTTTAAGAAAAGCATAGATTGCAAGGCTTTGGTGCTGATGCACAGACTCATTTGAATACCTCTTTGCTTTTTACAAATCACCAGCCGTCAAAAACCTGTCTTTATAAGATGTCTTCTACTTTTTCAAGTAAGGTTATTTCTATACAGGAAGTACGATTTAACAATTTTTCAAAGAGCATTTTCTTTAGAGCAGTCTTGATGATTATCCATTTATCCAAGGTTGATTAAGAAGCTTTACAGTGGATTTTACCCATAGGGGCATCTATCATAGTTCTGTGGGTTCTCTGCAAGAAAGACTTTAACAGTGAATGCCAACACACAGAAAGACCAATTCATTTGATCACAAAGAATTCAATTGGCTTGGAAGAAAATTTGTTTAGAGGTCTTATGCCCTGTCTATCCTATCTTCATCATGATATGACTATTTGGTTAAGATTCTAAAAAGTATCTTAGCTGTAATTGAGAAGGCAAAACTTTTTCCCCAACTGAAAATTGACTTCAGCAGGTCAGCCATTTTCCATAGCATTTGGCAGCTTTCAGGAAATTATGGCTATATTTCCTTATAAGTTTAAGTTTCAGTACAATGTTCACAACTAAATACATTCAAAGCACTCAGTAAACTAAACACTGTACAGGCTATTCTAAAAATTAAGGTTATATAACTGGCCTACTTTACATACATACATACATACTTACATACATACATACACACATATGATAAGAGTTCACTTTCTCTACAGCCAATATATTTCTAGTATGTAAATTCTGCATACCTTAGGGAAATAAACCAAGGTAATTGCTATATAATTACAGAGATCCAACTGTGTCCTACTATTCCAGTCATTTATTAGCTAGGTCAGGAGCCAAGGGCCCACAAAGCCTCAGTGTGTTTAAAATTTAAAATTAAATATAGAAAAAAAGTCAGTGTATTTTGCCTACCTTTTTTTTAAAGGTGCCAGAAGATTATGGCTATCATACATTCTTCTGTAAAAACTTTATTTACCTTTAATATAATATACAAAAATATAATAGTTCTTCCTTAAAAGAAATCCCAGCATAAAGTTCAACAAATGGGAAAAAATTAATCCGGACAAAACATGGGAAGAATGTCTCTGAATTTCTTCATGTTATGAAAACATAAATCTGAAAGTATAAACAATATATGTTGAAGTAATTATTTAAAATCGGCCATTGGCCATGCCGACTACCTAAGCTGTGGTGGTTCTGCCTAGCTCAGCCACCATGTTTCTCGGCCGGAGGCCACGTGCGTGCCATAGCTAGAAATGGCCATCCAGAAACACCAGCCCTGCCATCCACGAGACCTCAGTGTGGAAGATGGCTCTGCCAATCTTCCATGCTGTCTCCACAAGGCTGGGCATTCCCCAGACCATCCTGCCATCCACACAGGCACAGTAGGAAAATGAGACTCTAATGCTTAAGTTATCCAAAAGCTTATATATTTGGTAATGATCAGTAACAAGATGTCCATACAATCAGAAATGTAACCCAATACCCAACCTAGATATACCAACTACCTTTGGCTGCTGCAGACACGTGAACATCTGCCTCCATGTCTCTTGTTCCTCTCTCTCCTTCCTCTCTCCTAGCTCCTCCTCTTCCTTTTCCTCTTCCTCTCCTTACTCCTTCTCTTCCTCTCTTTACTCCTCCCACCTTAACTCCTCCTAAAAATATGTCTCAATATTTATAAGTTTAAATGTCCACCAAAGAAGGCTGCTGTGAATGCTAGAAGTGTGGAGGGAAAAGAGATTGAGTTGGTCCATGTTTCCTTAGAAACAAATACCAAGCCAAGAATAAACACAAAAATAGTGGCAGTGGTGTTCTGAGGGACATATAAAAATATTGAGAAGGATCTGTGAAAAGCTTCAGAGTTATAAAAATCAGAAAGGAGGGGAGAGAGGGTAAAAATATCCTAGATCATGTTTCTGAAAATTTCTGAAAGAGTTGGGGTAGTTTTTAATCAAATCCCATCATTAAGAAGGCTCAAGTTTCTCAGACTGGACCTATTTTCCCATGATGTACAATGTGGCTAATCATTGGCTGACAGTAGCCAGTGGGAGGTACAGCCTTAGCATAAATTCATTGTCAGATTGTATACCTCAGTGATTAGACTCCTGGAGTTTCTACTTCATGCTGTGAATGTCTTCACAGGCTATGAAGAAGACAGAAATACTCAAATGGTATCTAGAGAAGACATTTTCTCAAATAGCTTGTTAAAGTAAGTCATTATATAATATCAAGTTTCAAGGTTCCAATTACTCACAATACCAAGGCTTTATTCCTTACTCAAAAGATTGCAGGTATCATGGCTAAGCATAAATTTATGTCAGCTTTATGTACCAGTCATTTTAAGATCCTGTCTACAAAGGAGGGGTGTCTTGAAGGTTGAGAAAATGGCAAAGAACAAACCCGACCATGCAAATGCTCTGCTTCCATCACATGTGAGTGTGCTCCACAGCCAAAAGGAGTCACATAGTCAAGCTCAATGTGAGTCCTGTTATGTGAGGAAGATTTAGAATTCTAAACATAAAGTGCATAAGTGTACACTACTACTATGATGAAACAATTGAATAAATGCTCTTATTTTTTATTGAAAACTAATGTTGCTCCCCTGGTAAGGAAAATATTTTCATTGTAAAAATTAATCATAAGAATATTTGATATATGCCAATGACTAGAAATTCCCCAACCCTCCTTTTATCTTTCTCTCTTCTGGATGAGACAATTTGATGCCAGAAAAAAAAATATAGATATACATAGTACTTACGGAGTCAAAGGCTTGAATCTCAAGTGAAAACAATAGTGAAAAAATGGTAAGTTTCATCTTTATTTTTGTCTTTTCTGAATATAAGAGGAAGACAGAAATATTCTGTGGAAAAATCATTACATACACAAAAAATGGAGTAAGATTTTGGTGAATAGAAAAACATATAGGCTCATGAAACTAAAAGCTTTCAACAGCAAATTGCCACTCAGTGCTTGGAAATATAAAGTCCATATGATCAGTCACTTTCATACAAACATGTTCCAATGCAGAATTTTTAATGAATCTAGAATGCATAATGGTAAAAGTAAAAGTTTATTTCAGCAGAACTATCTTACATAAACCCCAAACATTCATCCATCAAGAAGGCTAGAAACTTCACTATACAACTATCAGCACTTGAACTGGATTACTGGTATATGTCAGATGATAGGGTAAGAGGCTGGATTCAGTCTTCCTTATTGTAAGATAATAAAGAGAATTTGGCTTTGAACAAAAGAAGGGAGGACAGTGACAAAATGGAAAGACACTTGCTACTGATAGCCTGGGTTTTATCTCCTGAATCCATGTGTTTGAAGGAAAGATTCATCACCAGGAAGTTTTCCTTCAACCTCCACATGTATGAAATAGCACATATTTACTCACACACATGAGTGCACACATGATATACATATATGCACTAAATACAGAAATAAATGTACATGGAAACAAAGACAAACTAGCAGCACTAAGACCTTGAGTCTTTGTTAAAGTTAGAGGAAGTTTTAAAAATTGACTTCTTAATTTGTAAGTAAATAGAGAACCTTTCAAAAATAATCACTGGCAAGCAAGCTTCACAGGAATAAACAAAAGCATGAACACCAAGAGAAAAATAATAGGGAATTTATGACCTTACCCTGTTACCCTTTCCAACACAAATGATCTTACCAAAGCAAGAAAATAATAGAGTCAGCAAGTAAGACAAAGAACAAATTGAGACAGAACATTCTTGCAAGAAGCAAGAGAAAATGTTATAGTAGATAATGCTATTGCTATGGACTAAGTGATCAAAGATGAAATGACAAGAAAAAAACAACAACAAAATAAACAGAAGTAGAGGAACTAAAAGGAAAAGTTGATGGAAAAAGTCACCTACATTTTATACAACTTCATAGTAAATAGAGTCATAGTTTTCAATAAACGGAAAAATGCTGATGTTATTGATACCAAACCATGACAATAAGACAGACAGAAAAGAATGAACAATTTAACTTTTTTAAATTATAATTTGAAGGTAAAAATATTAGGATTAATAGTAGTTAATGGGATTAATGCTAAAAATGAAAAAGGTCAAATTTCCAAAAAATTAACAGATTTATTTTGCTGCTAAATCAAAGAAAAAAACAAAAGAACCTATGTAGTTACAAGTATTTCAAAGATTACAAGAAAGCACATGATACATTTAAAAATATATTTAAACATTAAACAAAATAATTATAGTTACAGTATAGCTGTACAGACTATTCAGTGCATTCAGTTTTCATATATGTGTAATGTAGAACTCATGATGCCTGTAGATCTATGCATATTTGTGGGTTTATTTATCACAAAGAAATTATTGCCAAAATCATGAATTCTATTAAAGCACAAATCAGTTTTTCATTTAAACTGAGAAGAAAAGAAGGACAATTGCTGTCATCATAATTATTTATAATTGTTCTAAAATATCAAACTGGAAGTATGAGGGAAATTATTATTTACAAATTGTGTGATTATATCGTCTAGAAATCTTAAGATAGCAAGAATTGGAGCTAGTAAAAGAATTCATTTGTGGAGCCAATCAAAAGACAATCAGATGTAGTTTTCTTGTATAATGTACTTTAGAAATTATAATAGAGAAAATGATTGCATTCACAATAATTATACTTATTAATATTTCACAAATAAATAATAAAAAAACCCACTATAACAATAATTTAGCAAGCTTTGTATAAAAAAAAATGGCAAATTCTACAGAGAGATCCAGAAAAAGATTTAGGCCAATGAGGAATTATATTTTTTATGGCTTGATGGCAATAGAATGGAAATCACAATTTTTAGAAATTTAACGAAGACATCAAAAATAACATAAAAACACAAATGTCTTGATTTTTTTCTTGTAATAATTAGCAGCATCTATTTTAATGTTTAACTGATAAAAAGTATTCAAATATTATTAGAAAAATAAAAGACAAGAAAGGAAATATAAAAGCTTTGGACTGTCAAATGTACAACGTACTAAATAAGATTACATAGAATGGTACAGTAGTAATTAGGAAACTTTGGATTTAACGTTTCTACTGAGACAATCAGTGAGCTGGTGATTAGTCCCTAACATGTTGCTGTGATAAAACATCATGACCAAGGCAACTTATAGTACCATGACAGAACGTGGCAGAGACAGCTGAGAGATTCAATACTGAATCACAAGCAGAAAGCAGAGAGTAAACTGGAGATGTCTGGAGGCTTTGAAATCTAAAACAAAGCCAGACCCCAGTGATATATTTCCTTCAGCAAAGCCATGCCTTCCTACATCTACCCAAACAGCACCATAAACTGAGGAGCAAACAGTCAGTCAAACATTTGTGTCTGTGAGGGATATTCTTACTGAAACCACCATGACTAGTTAAACACTTGGTGAAATAGAGAAATCACATGTGCATGTAAACTCTTAGTAACAAGAAAAGACAAAAAAATAGATTTCATAAAAATTAAAATGTATGTATTAAATACATCGTAAAGAAAAAAGCAACACTGAAAAAAAATATTTTATGTGTGATTTAGTTTGGTACTCAGACTAAAGAATCCTTACAACTCAATAAAAAATGAACAATCCAATTAAAAATGAAAACTATGAGATGTCTATTTATACCCAATTAAAAAATGAACAAAGGTTTTGAGTAGACATGTCTCAAAAATAGTATTTATAAATGATCCCTCAAAACATGCTTAGATTAACTGTTCATTAAAGAAATAAAAATAATAAAGGCCTCTGCCCATGGAGGAAGACACTCAGAGGCCCTGCCCACTGCCATGTAGCATGGGCATGTAGGCAGGAGGGTGGGCAGTGCCACCACAATGACCAAGTCTGTGGTGGGGAGATAGAACACAAAGTAGCAAAATGGTTGAACACTATGAAGAGAGGCACAAGGAACAGCCTGATGTGAGTAGCTTGTGCTGCCACATGAGGCCATGGTGAGATCCTGGCCAATACTGCTGCTGCCAAGGGTCAAGTCTGGGTCTGTGGCCCCGAAGCAGCAGGGGTCTATGGCAATGTCCATAATCCATATGGCTGCTGAAGGTCATGCAGATGTGCCCGGTCTGAGCTGCTGCCTGGGTCTATGTTGAAGTCTTAAGCCTTTGCAGAGCTTTCCCCATCCCTTGCCTAGGCAAGGGACCTCCACAGGCTCCTGCATGCATGTGGTATATACACATACCCTAAGGCATATATATATATATATATATATACATATACATATACATATACATATACATATACATATACATATGTGTGTGTGTGTGTGTGTCTGTGTGTCTGTGTGTGTCTGTGTCTGTGTATATGGATTAAATAATTATGTGAATATAAAAAATGAAAACTAAGAGACACATTTTTATACAAATTAGAATACCACCACTACTACTACTAATGAATCAAATGTTTGCAGCACTTTGATGATGTATAGATGGACATACATTATTGGAGGGAATGTATAATGATATCATTGCTATGAAAAGTTTCATGATTTTCTTTTTCCAGGTGACAACTGATATGTGACTCAGAATTCTACTCCTAATTGTATTTCCATTTAAACAAAAGGCACATTCTCAAAGAAACCTGTACATGAACGTGAATGTGCAGAACCATATCATTCATAGCCTAATCAATGAATGAGTGAAAATGTGGTTCACAAATGTTAGAAATTGTGATTATATTTATTAAAAATCAATGAAGTCTTGATACCTGCAGCAACTTAGATGAACTCCAAAACCTTTATACCATGTCAAAGTTTTAGGCCAGATATTAGGCCATATATTGTTTGTTTCCTTTTATTAAAAAAAAAAAAAAAAAAGACAGCCTGGTGGTGGTGGCACAGGCCTTTAATCCCAGCACTTGGGAGGCAGAGGCAGACAGATTTCTGAGTTCAAGGCCAGCCTGGTCTACAGAGTTCCAGGACAGTCAGGGCTATACAGAGAAACCTTGTCTCGAAAAAAAACCAAAAAAAAAAAAAAAAAAAAAAGACACCCAACACATGAAAATATAATTATAGAAAGCAGATTCTATCAGCATCAGAATCTGGGTGTTGGGACTGGAAAAGGGACTATGGCACCTGGGTTTCAAATAAGAGTATTAATTCCCTGGTGAAAATATTAACAACATTCCCCACTTTTTTGTTTTTCCTTCATTATGACTGTCATAAATAAATTGAGAGAATGATTACATAGCCCTTGTGACCTGAATGGAACAAACATCATTGGTTTACAGAAACCTTGCTCTGATTGTCATGATACCCAACTGTATTTTTGACTGAAAATATAATTTAAAATTGGTTATTTCCTACATTTCTAAGAAACTAGTAAAACAATCATATAGAGACTGCTCAGCAGGTAGGTGCTTAGACGATAGGAGCCAATGAACCAAGAGCGATGCCGTGCTTAAAACAGGAAACTCCTTCATCAGTTTGCACTAAGGAGCGTTGCTTTCCTGTTTTCCTCATTTTCTTACAGGTCTCTCTTGAAATCACCATCTAATAAATTCTTGGAATATGGATTCTTTCTTTCAACCCCTGCTGCTTGTAATGCTTAGTCAAGACTATACAATACATAGATCTGTGAATCTTTTGCATTTTACTATATTCCTATCAGATAGATATACAAATGACCTTGTATAATCTAAGAGGTTAAAGATCATTTATCCTGTATGGGGTATCTCATAAGTGATAGTGGTGAAGTAAAAGTAAAATATGTCTGAGTGTTAAACCCAAGCTTTGTTCTGGTGTAGGTTAATGATCCTCACATAATTGTCAGTTAGAACTCACTACATCTTGTCTAGAAAATAGTCTAAGAGTAAAACCAGCTTATAGCAAATATATTGTCCAACACAGGGACAGGATAAATATATGATATTTTCTAAATGCAAGGTGATGTTGATTCTCTAAGTGATACAGAGAATTAAATTATTATTCTCCCCTTGCTTCTCCTCCAAAATAAACATATTAAGTACCCTCAAGATAATGTGTATATTTAGGCAAAATCGTGAGGTTTCCCTGTGAAACATCAATAAAGAATTTGCTCACATTTAACCCCTGATTCCTAGTGAAGAGTTTGATTTGTTTTGTTCTCTGATGACCAGATTTCATAGAATTAGATGGTTCTAGGCAGACTGCCAGAAGTGAAAAGGTACCAAGCCTTACTCAGCTGTGACCCCTGTGGGCTAAGATAATGTCCTCACATGGTCAAGTCTGCCCATTGATGTATAAGGGGCATGAACGCCATGGGGATATCCAATGCCTGTCTGATTGTATTTATGGACCATTAGATGTTCCTTACCCTACCCATTCCCTTGTTTTTGTCATCTGAATTCCACAGACCACCATGCCTTCTTTTGAGACGACCTTGCTTGCAAAAGCAGCTGAAGATCTAAGGAAAGGATAAAAAATTGAGGACAGATCTAGTCTGTTCATACCTCATCGGCACTGCAATAGCTGTTCCCTCAGACTAAAGTGTTTACTCTCTGAGGGTCAGGTTTTACTTCCTTCGAGCTATTGTTCAAATTTACCTGCTCAGTGAAGATAACCCTCTTCCCTTTCAACTCCCTCCCCTTCACCTCACCCTGATATCTCGTTCTTCTCCTCACACTTTACCATGTAGAATATTATTTGTCATTTATCATGTTCTAAGACACAATACAGGTTGCTTTGATTATTTTTGACAATCTTTTCCTACTGCAATATAATTTAAACCACATAAGGATAAACTCTTTGTTCATTTTTCTATCTAGAGCTGATAGTATATGGTATACTAACACCCTATACCTCTCCAACCGCTGTGCTAAGACACTCACTCCCTAGCGATGGGCAGTGACTGAGGCTGACAACTCAAGAAACGTTATTAGACTCCTGCTCTGATGCTGAACTTCACATTGTCCAATGTAACATTCTTATTTACGGACGGCCCATGTTCCAAACCTAGTGGATACAGAAATATAAAAACCCAACTTTGCTACATTGATGATGGACAAATCTGAAGAATTTTGGTCTTACTGTTTTTACTGATATGATAAAATATGTTGAAAAAAGAGCAACTTGAGGAGGAAAGGGATTTCTTCATCTTATACTTCCAGGTAACAGTTTATCACTGAGAGAAGCCAGGCATGAACTCATTCAGTACAGGAAACCTGAGGCAGGAAAGGATGTTCAAGCCATATATGAGTGCTCCTTATTGGCTCTTCTGTGTCTTTTTAGTGGTCCCCTTCTGGTCTCCACAGGCACCGCAAACTCATATGGCACAGATATATACATGCAGGTAAAACACTCATACATATATATTTTTTTAAAGAAACAAATGTTTTAAAATAAAAGGAGGGACTATCTAGCATTCATCGATAAACGGCACAACAACTATATCATACTATCTCGTTCCAAGGCTCAGGAGTCACTGAGGAAGATAAGCAGAAAGATTGTAAGAACCAGAAGTACTGGAGGACATCTGCATTAAAATGGTAATTTTTGGAAAACAGAACTGTTGCACACATAAACTCATAGTAGCATGAAGAATACCTACACAAGATCAAGCCAGTTAAAATCACAACACACTAGGACTCAGCATGTATAGGGAGAGGCTCAATCCACTTCCTTAGGTGGGGAGTTCTTAGTAACAGACAGCTTCTGTATGAGATAGAGACATCTTTAGGGATGTGGTCCCTGAGAGGTTACTCTAGCTCCTGTAGGTTTTCTTACATCCACAAACATACAAACAGTACTAGATTGGGAGAGAACAAAGGTATGAATGATGGGGAGAAGTTGGAGGTGGAGAATGGAGGTAGCTTTGATAAAAACACATAATATGCATGCATGAGATTCTCAATAAAATATTCAAATAAAAAAGAAAATCAAACACACACACACACACACACACACACACACAGTTTCTCTCAGATCTAGTGACTTGGGATAGTGCAGGGTGTAATAAAAGAAATGACATTTATTGTGTATAGTAGTAAATGCCTTAGGCAAAACAACGAATCTTGTGAATAGATGTTATTTTATTCAACCAGTGTTAGATCACCTGGCATCATCAGCACCACCTGGGAGCTTGTTAAAAATGAAGAATCTGAATTCTCATCCTATGAAGCCAAGATGATAGTAACTTTTTAATATATTTATTGCTTTTTTACTTTTTACTGTATCACTCTGTGTGTTTGTGTGTGTGTGTGTGTGTGTGTGTGTATACCCTTTCCAGACATGGGTTGAGATGTAGTATGTTTGCTACAAACAGTCAGTCAGCCAAAGCAGATCACAGGTCACATGACTGAAGCCAGTCTATAAAGGTTAACTGAGTGAGTACATAGTTGTAGAACAGTTTATCAAATAGTACAGAGACTATTAAAGAATTGTGGCTATTTTATTTATTTAAGTAACTACTGTGTAGAACCAGAGTTGAGCAAAGTATGATAAAGGTCTTTACAGACCAGCAATTAATGTTTCTTACAGTATATAACTGAGCTTTAATGTGCCATCTTTGATACAATTATCTTTCAGGACCAAATTCTGGAAAGCATAGTATTCCATATCTTCCAGCCATGCCTTGGTGGCCCAAATAAAAAGGCACTTCAGATAATTACCTGTCAGCCCTTACATTACCTATTATTCTAAGAGAAGATTAAAGGTAGTTGGTCATTACACGAATGAATTTGCTCTACCACTGTTGGATTTTTGTCTACCATTTCTTCCGATGAGGTATGTTAACTTAGTAAATCTGTATTAGAATCTCACCTTTGCTAACCTCTGTATGAGGTATAAATGGACTATTACAGTATGATAATGCCTATGCCCAGGCTCATTACTCTGTTTTGAGAGTTGGACACTCTTCTAACTTTGTTTAATCAGTTATTCCTGGGTCTGGTGCTTAGGTAAGTAGAGTCATTATTCTCTCACTTCTTCTTTCAGTTTTCACTGTATCTGTGAAGTCTACCCATGTTTGTGTATATCACAAGTTACTACTTACCCACTTGCTTGTTTCTGTACTTCACATAAATATGAAAAATGTAGGGCATTCTAATCTTTTAATTATTTGAAATAATTCTTATAGGTTCATTCGACAATGTACCTTTTGCTTGATTCATATACTCATTTTTTTTAAAAAAATAAATGTATGCTTTTATTTCATATGTATGTATTTATATCATATCCTAATATCCTACCTTTCTTTCTACAGCACCTTCCTCCAACCCCTTTCATATACCTCAGCATCATGTCAAATTTGTGATCATGTTTAAAATAATTGTTACATATACCCTCACCTCATATATGTATATATTCACACACATGTATATATATATATGTATATATAGTAATGTGTATATATATATATATATATATATATATCTTGCTGAATATATATATATATATATATATATATATATATATATATATGTGAATATATATCTTGTTGAATACATTTAATGTTGCTTGTATCTATATATTTTTAGGTCTGACCACTTAGTATTGAATAGCCAATTAGAGATCCCATGCCTGGGGAAAATTAATTCTCCCTCTCTTAGCAAGTTGTTAGTTGCCTGTAGCTCTGCATATCCTTGTA
Source organism: Mastomys natalensis (assembly GCA_021653895.1). Lineage (NCBI taxonomy): Eukaryota > Metazoa > Chordata > Mammalia > Rodentia > Muridae > Mastomys > Mastomys natalensis. Next base: position 985,154 of record JAJTUV010000037.1, read on the forward strand.
CCCACAGATAAGTGCAGTTCTCACTACTCCTCAAAGATTTATGCACACATTTCTTATGAGGATGTAACTGTGAATACGTGCTGAGCCATAGTATTTATATATGTTTAACTTGATTCTCTCAGCTTCTAATTTGAAAGGTGAATTTTAAATTTGATCATAGGATGATACTTATATTTATGTGCTTCTATTTTTACTTATAACCTTGTGTTATTCTACTTGAAACCAAATAATCCTATTTCTTCCTAAGCTTAAATAATTTTGGTTGGAGTTGGGCAGTTTTTAAAACTGCGCTAGCTCCAAATTACCCCAGGGTACTTTTCAGTGTATTATTTATACTCTGGAAAAAGACAGAAATCATTGCCTCCAACACTGACATCCATAGGAAAAGTATCCTAGCACCACATTGATCAATATCCTCATATAAATAGATAATGAATCTGGGACATTGCTATTCCTGAGTCCCAGTGGTTCTGCTGAAAAAAAAAAAAGATGGATTGTTCTAAGACTAATATAGAAGATGCATGCTTTTTCTGGACAAGAGATGGCATTGCTTTCATTCTCCATCTTGCATGTGGGACCCTGTGTGGGAAGTAGAACATTATTTATGATTTGAGAGAGAAAGAAATGATAGAGAAAAGAAGTAGAATGGAAGCCGGAGTAAAAGAGAGATAAAGACAGATGGACAGATGGATGAACAGACAGCAGACGGATATGTGATAGACAGATAGATAGATAGATAGATAGATAGATAGATAGATAGATAGATAGATGATGGATGAGTAGGTAGGTCAATCGATTGATCGATCCATCGATCAATCGATAGAGGGATCTGGCTGCTTCTCCCTCTGTCCTGGTTACCTTTTACTGTCAATTTAACAAATCCTAGAATTACCTAAGAAAGGACATTTAATTGAGGGATTATATAGATCAGATTGGCTTCTGGTCACTTTTTGTAGGATATTATTTTGATTTTGTAGGATATTAATTGATGTAGAAGGATCCAGCCACAAAGATTGGCAACATTATTTGGGTATATGGTCCTAGGATGGATAAGAATGTTAGCTGAGTATAATCCTGTATGCTAGCAAGCAGAATCCCTTCAAAATTTCTGCTTCAAATTCCTGCCCTGACTTCTATCAATACTAGAGTATAATCTGTAAAGTAAAATAAATTATTTCTTTCCCTAATTAGCTTGTAGTTACAGTGTTTATCATAGTAGCAGAAAAGAAACAAGAACAATTTTGAGTCCACACCTTACAATATGGATAAATAATGACTGATGATGATGGTGATGATGATGATGGTGATGATGAGGTGGTGATGATAAAGATGATGACAAAGATGATGATGAGACAGCTAAAATCAATTAATCACCTACTAGTTGTTAATGTTTGAGAAGTACTTTGCATGATGACTGATAATTGTTACAACCAAGAGATTTGTCTGAGCACCACTAGAATAGCCTGAACAATGTAATGCCTCTAGCTTCCCTCTAAAGTAGCCAGCAGTGTCGAGGCTTTGGTCTCCATACCAAAGTCATCTCTATTAGGCAGGAGTGATCCACAATAGTAAAAGACAAAATACACTGGAGAAACTTCATCTAAGTACCCTACTTAGTCGCCGCTTGAGGTTTTATGCTCTTTCTTGCCATATGTTTTTGTCATTAGTTGACTAGGAAGACCCTCTGCTGGAAAACATTCTTTACAGAGTTTCAGTTGGTGGAGAAATGTGGCAAATACTCAGGAGATGTGATATGAATGCAAGTACAGATTAAGATGTGAAGGGACTCACAAGAATGCAAAAAAGTCAATGTTTTAACCATACAAATTAAATCAACTCAGGGAGGCAAATCTAGCATTGAAATGCCTGTGGCACAACCGTATAATAAAATGTATACTTAAGATGTGTTTAAATATTTAGGGATGCTTTTTAATACTGGTAGCTAGTTGCTGTAATAAAAAAATGAACTTCCTAGATGACCAAAGTAGGGTCTCATAAGCAAGTGAACTCATACTCCAATGGGAAAACTGAAGAAAGTTAAAGGAATATTTACTAACTTGGCAGGATTAAAGGGAACCAACTAAATTACAGTCCTTGGGAAGAGAAGTGGTAAGAGAGTCTTCACAACCCAAGCAGATGTTCAGTAAGGAGAAACCACATAGCACCCAAGGTCTATGACTATGGGTAGGTCATTTCAACCAATGCTCAGCCTGGCCTGAGGGTTCCAAACTCACCTTCATTCTTTGACCCAAACTGGAAGGCAGGAAGCAAGGAGTCTGTTAGTAAGGACTCCCTTTCATGCCTACAGGAAGAAGAGGTAGATGCGCATCAGGTATATAGTTATATTTCTCAAGAAAATAAGCTCTTGTTTTCGATCGCTTTTTAAAAAGTGAATACTGCCTTTCTGGTTTGCTGTTATTTTTTAATGTTCATTAAACACTTCTGGCTCATTAAGCATTCATTAATTAGGATCTAAATCTGCAAGCCCTTTTTATTAGCTATGAAAACCAGGAAGCTTTTTTCCCCCTTTGGCTGTCTTTATCTAAGTGAAAGATTTAAAAAAAAGAAAAAAAGCAAATGTTATAGGGTTATGTAAAATCTTTGAGAAAATATCAACAATCAGATTCAAAAGGTGAATATAAAATTTCCCAAAGCATCTATAATTATATTAGAATTTTACAGAGAAGACATTATCTTCTAGCTCCAAACCTATACTTATGTGGTAGAATACCTGGTTCTTATGCACAGTGTCTTTTCTATTATTGATTTAGAAATTCATGTAACTATTTATTCTCCTGCTTTAGAAAAAGGATTGCTTACCATAGCAACCCCTGCATTAGCATTCAGCTTCCTGGTTAGAGAACACCTACTCAAGGAAAGGTACATCAATATTCAAGCTGAACTCAATTTGTAAATAACATTCTGGGGGGGGGGGATTTTTCTACTATATTGAAACTCATAATGAAGAGGACAATCCAAGCTGAAGACTAGCAACCGTCAATGGCTCCTTTACAGATATTTAACCTCTGCATTTAAAAAAAATTCTGACATTCTCTTTCTATGGCACTTTTAAGTAAAGATAGGTAGGAAATGACAAAATACTATGCCCAACCTCTGCCCAGCATAGGAAGCTGGCTTTTCGATACAGGGGGTCTCAATACAGGTCAGCTTTGCCAAAGAATTATCTTTCTTCTAATGCAAAATTAAGCAAAGCACTGGTCCTGCCACTCAATTTCTCAAAGTAAAAATATTTGGTTTAATTTTTCAAGTGTATTTCCCTGACATCAATCAAGTGTCTGAAACATTATATTTTTACCACTTACTAAGGAATATGATAGCATTTTAATTAGGGAAGAGAAAAGAAATAGACTTGTGTTTAAAACTGGTAATCAAAGCTTCTGTGACTGAGCTCAGAGAAAGGGATGTGGATGTTATTACATCTGTCCCAGTGATGGGATCACTTCAGCCCTCTCTGAGAATTCCATGCATGAATGTGTTGGGGTTTGATCTGTTCCTGTGTGCTGTAATGCTAAATACTGTACCTGAAAGTCTTGTCTTAGACTGACTTCTCAAGGTTACAAGCTTTTGTTGTGCAAACCGTGTTCCTTTAAAACTATTGGTTAAATAGAGATGGCTGCAGCCAATTACTGGAGGGATTAGAGGTAGGTAAGTCTGAAGTTACCTGGGAGAAGGAGGAAGAATGAGAGGAGAGGAGGAAGCTGCCATGAGAGGAGAGTATGCTGCTGGGGAGGCAGCTAGGCCAGCAGTTAAAAGAGTAGGTTAGGGGTCACCCGCCCCCCTACACACACACACACCAGTAAATTGTCAAAGCCAAAGAAAATAAGCATAGTCAGGTCTCATTTATTTGTAAGCTAGTTGAGGATAAGCTTAAAATTGTTGTTCTACTGTAATATAATCTGGATTGGAGCAACTTTAGAGCACTACCTACCAATTAAAGTAATAATAAATTGCTAATTAAATGCATATCCTGTTTCTTCTCTTAGAAAATTGAGCTCAAAGGAAGACAGTGGCTAAACAGGAAAAACAAAAACAAACAAATGCAGATGGATGGTAACCTTAGTGGGATATTCATAGGATATACAGGTCAAGAGAAGTGAACAGGATGATGTACCTAGGGAAGTTTACCAGAGAAGAAAAGACTAACGAATGAGATTATCTTTGTGTACTAGGAGAAACGCTTCTTTATGCTTTGTTTCCAGGGTCTGTCTGGACCTCATGAGGCTTAAGGATGACCGTCAGGCCTCACAGAATCATGAAAAAACATGACAAACTACCGGTACATTTCTCTACTGGGCACATATTCCCATGAAAATATTATGGTTTGTGCCTTCTGATTAAACACCCTCTATCTAGCCATCATCTGTGATAGCAATTTTTGGGGTGGGGTTATTAACCCCTTTGCTCCCAAAAACCTGGAGGGCAGTTTTACATACACTCTAGTCAATTTTAGCTCCTGGGTAAATGACACAGGTATTTTTATTAACAAGCTGGGCAGATTCTGAGTTATTCTGATCCTCTTGGACTGCTCAATTCTTAGCCATGTTTCCTTTATCTTCAATCTGAGACTTGCCCTGGCACTCTCTGGTCCATGTGCATCTCCATGGCTGCTCTCTCATTGTGACCTCATGATGAATCCATGTGGTCTCTCCACATCTTCTTATCCTCTTCTCTCCCTTTTTAAATTTCTCTCTGGTCTTTTTGGGTCACCCTGTCTAGGATTGGAAGTCCTGAACTATTCTCTTCATGCCAGCTATCAACTAAATCAGCTCTTTATTAACAAATCAGAACCGATGGAAAACAATTTTTACATAACATGCCAACATCCAACTCCAAACAGATGTCTGGGCATAGAAATCAGCATCTGAATACACAGTGCCCCAAAACATCACACAACAATCGTCAAAAGTGAGAATATGGGTATTTGGCCACGATGCCATGAATTTTCATGAAAACTTAACCCAGAAGTTAAGGGTTTTGCCTTTTGAAGTGACTTCAGCACAGAAGAGCAGCGTCTATGATAGAAAGCAAAGTTCATTCAGTATGGACAAAATGGGATGAAGAATCTGCCTACAGATCATTTTAATCAGGCATTTTATAGTTGCCAGTGTTTTGTGACATCAGATGACAGTCTGAGCACTCAGTAGCAATTAAAATAATCTCACTGTGACTTTTGAGTTGTTATCACTGTTGTGAAGCTCTTGCTAGCTTTTTAAAGCCAATGGTGCTCAGATGTTAGCAAACATTAATATCTCTTGAAGAGATGACAATCTAGAAACATCAGGAGCTGCACCCTAGATTGGGTCTGGAGTTGGCATCTAAGTATTTGCATTTGTCAGCATCACCGGAGTGATGTCATTTTATTGCTGAGGACTACAGTTTGAATAACTCCGAGACTACTCAGACTTTCCAAAAGTCTGTTGTGTTTTAACAAACTTCAAGGTGAAATGAGTGCTCCGTATGCTATGAGAACTTCTTCAAACCATGGGTTCTTAGTCTCAGTCTAACATTGGATGAGTCTTGGCTGAACAAGGAGGGCTTGCTTACTGACTACCTTTGGCAGGGTCTTATCCAGTCTGTTCTGATAAAATCAGAAAGGAAACACTTTGACAAGGAGATTGTGTGAAGGCCTCTTACAGGTCAATGCAATATACAGCCAAGCTTCAATAACTGTTTTTTAGACCATAACTTCATTTCTAGGTTGTAAACCTAGACTAACTGCAATATGTACTTTTTATTATGTGTCTCTGGCAGTATAAAATTCTGGCATCTGTAAGGAAATAAGCATTGCCAGCCTTGTGTGAAGTCAAACCCAAGTTACTTTATGTACTGTTAGGAGGGTGAGTAATGAAGAACTCAATTCAAAAGTGCTGGGAGTGAATCAGCCGGACAAGAAAGAATTTAGGCCAAATAGCAGGTTCTATAAATCTGTGGAAATGAAACCCATTTAGTTACTTCTGAAGGGCCAAATGTGCTATTTAAAAGGCTCCAATAGAGCATTGCATTCCACAGCTGCCTGTAGCTTTAAGGCCAAATTCTTATACCCTAAAGGAAACAGAAGTAGGAACATTATCAAAAGCCACACATACTACTGAGATTTTAATTAGGCCCCAAAGGTTCCAAGGACCCTGTCCAGCACTACCAAATGTATTATTCTTTGCCACCTGATATAAACAGATTTCTTTAGACAATTCACATTTGACCCAGATCTCGAATTATCACAATAGGATGATATTTTAAATTGGAAACAGTAGAATCCTGAAGATAAACTCATGTTCTTTTTTTATTTATATTTGGGAAATCCAACTTGATTTTTAGGAAGGAAATATGGCTATTGGGCTAAATCAGAGCCTTAGATAATCAAAACAGGGTCCTTATTCTTATGGACACTAGAATGTTTATAATATGATCTTGAAAATGTTTTTTGTTTGTTTTTGTTGTTGCTGTTATTGTTGTTGTTGGTAGTGGTGATTTTTGTTTTTGTTTTGAGTTTTGTTTTTTCTGGTCTCCTTTTCTGTCTGTGAACGATGAGAATGCTGTCTTCTTGATTTTACCAGGGTAAAGCATTTTGGCAAGGCCTTGGTATCTGCAGAATACTATGAGGTTGGAATCAATTGATTATCTGTAATACGTGCCTCAAACTTGCAAATGAAATACTGAAGTTGACTCTGAACATTAGCCTTCCAGAGTTGCCTCTTCTCTTCTCTCTTTCCGACTGTGCCATGGCAATTGGTTTTCCCTGATATAATTTGAGAGATTGGCAGAGTATCCAGCCTCCCCCAACTCCCCATGATCTGTTTGCATGTCATTTACAGGAGTTGTGAATGACTCTTTTACAGAAAGTTATCAGGGTGACACTTTTTCCCACAGGTGGTTTGTTCTTAGGCATTGTTTGAAATGTTGCTGCAATTTTTTTTATATGTTTTAGGAAAATGCAGGCTATTTCGGGGCCCACCCATCTTGACTTCTTTTTAACTGGACCAAAAGTAAAAGGTTTTTCTAATTGTGTGGTAAACTGACAATAATTTTAAAATCTCTTGTTCAGTTCCCCTAAATCATCAACATCTCTGTTAAACTACTTGTAGTCCATCCTAACATACATCTATATTTTAGCAAGTGAAAAGGAACATTCTGTATTTTTCAGTGCTGCTAATGAGAAACTCTCAGATTGATTCCTAACCTGAAATGGACATATTAAATAAACATTGTCATGTGTCTGATGTCTGTGTACTGCTTTGTACACTCAAAGATACACTCATAAAATTAGCAGAGATGATGGTGGGGCTATAAATATGAATGTGTCTTTCTACTGTTTCATTTATAAGTAGATAGTTTTATCAAGTTTTAAAGCATAAAGACTTACACTAAAAAATGTAGTTATTTATGACAAGAGGTAGCTTATTGTAGAAATAGCTACAAGATGTCTGTTTTCCTTCTTTGAAAGTCAGTTCTAGGTTTCATTCTCCAAAGAGTAATATCAGCAGGCACAAAAAATAACACACACACATACACTACACTACACACACACAAACACACCTAGGATATTTTTTGCTTTGATAATAGGAAAGAGGTGAACAAGGCAGTCTAGTTTCAGTTTTTATCAGGAACAGAAAAGAATGGGAGAGAATTTTGTTTACAATGAATATCAACACCTTCCTGTTAGGTGCCAAAAGTTTCTGCTTAGAATATAAACTTATTGAAAATAAGTTAAAATGCCTTTCACATCTTACCAAGAAAAATACTAATTCTCAGAGTGCTTCTTGATATGAAATAAATTATTATAGCAAGTCACTCAGAACTTAAGTACAGAGACTACAGAGATGGTTCAGTGGTAACATTTGCTGGTTTTGCAGAGGTTCCTAATTCCTTATCCAGTACCCACCTAATAGCACAACTCCAGATCCAGGAAAAGTTAACTCCAGATCCAGGAGAAGCAATGGTCTCTTCCAGTCTCCAGAGGCAACTCTTGTGCATTTGGTGCACAGACATACATGTGGGCAAACCAATCATATAGTTAAAGTATAAATACATTTAAAAATTTTTGAGTTCATGTGAATTGTCATACAATACTGAATCAATAGCAAAATAACCCATTTAGAATTTTTATTTACTTACTGGAATACTTACACTAGAGTTGAATTCTGACTCTAATCCATTCACAACAATTCTCAGGGCCATAGTTTCTTTTCTATAAAATGACTCTCTCTAATTTTCAGCAGGTTTCTTGTACTGGCTAGTTTTGTGTGTCAACTTGACACAAGCTGGAGTTATCACAAAGAAAGGAGCCTCCCTTGAGAAAATGCCTCCATGACATTCAGCTGTAAGACATTTTCTCAATTAATGATCAAGGGCCCATTGTGGGTGGTGCCATCCCTGGGCTGGTAGTCTTGGGTTCTATAAGGAAGCAAGCTGAACAAGCCAGGGGAAACAAGCCAGTAAGTAACACTCCTCCATGGCCTCTGCATCAGCTCCTGCTTCCTGGCCTGCTTGAGTTCCAGTCCTGACTTTCTTTGGTGATAAACACCAATGTGGAAGTGTAAGCTGAATAAACTCTTTCCTCCCCAACTTGCTTCTTGTTCATGATGTTTTATGCAGGAATAGAAACCCTGATTAAGACATTTCTCATAATTCTTTGGAAAGCCCAAGTTACAGTAAATGTTCTTCACATATACTTTTTTCATATTTCTTTTCCAAAAGCCTGGCAATGGTGTAAACCTTAGATTCAAGTTCATGTAAGAGACAGATGTCAGGAGACGACACAAAGAACATGAACCAGTTCGATAAGGCACTGCACATCTTTCTAATATCTCTACTAGCTTTGGTGATGTTGTTTTATGTTATAGAAGAGGGCTATTGATAACTGTTTCTTCTGAACCACCTCTGGGTAGCCAACCACTGTCTCCACGAGGTGATGAATGGGTAGACTAAATTCAATAATGGATTGGGGTTAATTCAACTCTTAGCGTCTTCAATGCCAGTCTTACGTCTCTACCCAACCTCATGCTCAGGGACAACTTATCAGGGGTTTAAAATTGGCTGCAACAGAAATACCACAAGACCAACTAATGCTTTAAGTTATGATATTACTAGAGCCAGTTATTGTGGGCATCTCAGTTGGTATGACACCCAGTATGTACCCTACACACATTCTGAATTTTTAAATGTTTCTTTTGGTCAAGGCCAAGTATAGAACTTGAACATCTCTTTACCAAATGCCCTTCTTTCATAATTTTCTTCCCATTATACAATCATTATTTAGATGTGAAAAATTGTACAATTAATTCCTTATAATTATTTATACCTTTGAGTAAATTCAGAATTCCTATTTGCATAAAACAGATTATCATCGGTGATATGACCGGTAGCATATTATTATTATGAGTGTCTACAGTCAATCCTGAGAAATGATTTCTTGCTTGACATGTCTGCTAAATGGTAGGTTTCTCCTAAATCTCTACCATGATTAAACCACTGTAGCAAACACCTTTATATGTCCCAAATGACAGAGAAATGTTTAAGAATAGAGCCATAAACTGTTACTTTGTTTGGAACCACTCTCTCTGAATTGTTGACAAGGTTGGGGAGAAGATGGCGTGAACAGTTCCATCATGGCCAAGAAAAATTCAGCTGTCTCTGTAGCAGTTGAGAGAACCTGGTGATTTATGGAAGTCCTTTAAATGCTAACTGAATGTTGTGTGTGGGTGTGTAGAAATGTACTGCCAGGTGGTTCTCAAAAAAACCTGCCAGGGTTTAAATCAGCCCTATCATCAGGATCAGAGCAAATGCCTGCTATTTTTCCATCATTCCTCAATTCTGTATCAGCACGAGGACACCTGTTAGAAACGCTGTCACCTGATGTGTAGAGTCAAACAACAAAATCAGAGAGAGTTTGGTAACAGCAAAAGTAGAGTGCTGTGAGAGAGGCCAAGAGCTTCTGGGCAGCTTTGTTTGCCAAATTTACCTCCAGATTGCTGGGCGGGCTTGTCTCTGAACCTACCACCCAGGCAGCAAATCACGCCAACTAAGCTGGTACACTGTGTTTCTCAGTAGCTCTGCTTTGAATGTGTTTGTGCATCTCTCCACCTGCTCCGTTCACCCAAGTGAAGGTTCTGCCACTGAATGCATTTAGGTCTTTTTGTTTCCTTTATTAACTTCTTTACTCAATTAAATATATGAGACATTCTATATACAATTTGCTCACCATAAAATAAACTACTGCATCTCCTGAGGAAAAAAGTGTCTTAATCTTATGTGACTGACAATTTGATAGAAAATAGATATTAAAATGCCCATGTTAAAAGGAGCTTGAGATGCAGGCTCTCATATGAATTTTAACTAAGATAAAGAAAAGGTTTTATAAAGAGGATAAATTAAATGTGGAGATGTAAAAGCAATGCTATCTTAGGTAGCAAACCGTAGGTAAAGATTTTTCTTAATTAATTGATTTATTTATTTACTTTATATCTGCATTTCAGCTTCCCCTCTCTCCTTTCTTCCCAGTTCTTCCTTTCTACCTTTGCTTCAGAAAAGGAGAGCCCTCCCATGGAAATAAACCCACCTTAGCATATCAAGTTGCAGTAGGACTTGGTGCAAATTCACCTATGTTAGGGAAAAGGGATTCAAAGTCAGGCAACAGAGTGAGATGCAGCCTCTGTTCTCACTGTTAAGAGTACCACATGAATTCTGAGCTGCACAACTGTTACATATGTGCAGAGGGCCTGGGGCCATCTCTATTTGGCAGTTCACTCTCTGTTGGCCCCTATAGGCCCAGGTTAGTTGACTCTGTAGGGTTTCTTGGGGTATCCTTGACCTTTCTGGATCCTTCAATTCTTCCCCCCCCACCCCTTTCCACAGGATTCTCCAAGCTCTACATAATGTTTGACTGTGGGTCTAGCATGTTTCCATCAGTTGTGGGCTGATGCCTTTCAGATGATAGCTATGCGGGGCACCTGTCTACAAGAATAGTAAAATATGATTAATAGTGTCAGAAGTGGACTTCCTCCCATGGTGTAAGTCTAAAGCTGGACCAGTCACTGGTTGGTTATTCCCTCAATTTTTTGCTCCATCTTTTACCCCTGCATATCTTATAGGCAGGACAAATTATTGGTTGAAAGTTTTGTGGCTGGGTAGGTGTCCAATCCAAGTCTTTTCTGATTACAGGAGTCGGCTGGTTTAGGATCAATATCCCTCTTTGCTAGGAGTCTTACCTGTGGGAAAAAATGGAGGGCAGCGGTGGAGTCCCTGGGACCACGAGGCAGGCCCCAGGCCTACGAGGCAGCAGCGGCCTGGGACCTGCGTGGTGGAGGCTGCCTGGAGGCTTCCAGGCAGCCTGTGTCTCGTACTGGAGGAAGGTCTCAGGTTTCAGTGGCTGGAGGCTTTGGAGGCGGCAGGCCCAGCAGGCCCCAATGATACGAGGAAGTCCTTGGTTCCAAAAGGGTTTATTGTCATGGCGGATGGTAGATGGATCTGGAAGTACCCCCCAAACTCAGGGCAGGCCTGAGTTAAATAGGGAGGGAGAAGTAGGAAGGGTCTGGGGAGGAATGCCTAATTGGCTCCGCCCTCTGACCTTCATTAGTATGTAAATCTCTAGGGCCTGAGGCCTGTAGTTACACTCTCCTACCTGTGCACTTTGGGAGGGGCTGTAATGGCCTACGTGACTGAACAATGTAGGTCTATGGAGATTAGACTGCTTTTCAGGACCCTGAGTCCTGGGGGCGTGGCTGAACTCCTGCCGTTTCTCCCTTGGAGTCTCGGGGTTCTAGGCCCATGCCCAGCCAAGAACCAGGATACCCTTACGCAGTCCCACACTTACCTAGGGCCACTCTCATAATTCCTAGGAGTTTCCAATGTCCCACGTTTCTAACTCATCTCAGATACACCTCTGACCACTTCCAGTTTTCTTTCCCAATACTCTTTCCATGTCCTCCCTCAATTTGATCCCTCTTGTTATTCTTCCCACCCCTCCTAAACCCAAGTCCCTATCTCTACCCTTAATGTCCATTCTGTTTCCCTGACTGAGATTCAAGCATCCTCCCTTGTCCCCTCCTCATTACTAGGTCTGGAGATTGTAGCATGGTTATTCTGTACTTTATGGGTAATATCCACTTATAAGTAAGTACATATCATGGTTGTGTTACGGAGTTTGTGCTACCTCAGTCAGGATGAAATTTTCTAGTTACACTGATTTGCCTGCAATTTCATCATGTCACTGTTTTTAATAGCTGAGTAATATTCCATATGTAAATGTTCATTTTCTTTATCCATTCTTCAGTTGTGTGATATCCAGGTTGTTTCCAATTTCTAGCCATTATATTAAAGTACTATGAACATAGTAGAGCAAGTTTCCTTGTGGCATGGAAGAGTTTTGGGGAGTATAGCTGGGTTTTTAGGTAAAACTATTCCAAATTTCCTGAGAAACAGCCAAATTGATGTCTAAAGTATTTTTACAAGTTTTCACTCCCACCAGCAATGGAGGAATGTTCTTTTTGCTCTATATCATTACCAGCATGTGCTTTCACTTGATTTTTTTTTTTTTTTTTTTTGATCTTAACCATTCTGAGGGGTGTAAGATGGACTCTCAGTCATTTTGATTTGCATTTTCCTAATGGCTAAGGATGTTGAACATTTCTTTAAGTGCTTCTCAGAAATTGGAGATTTCTCTGTTGAGAATTCTGTTTAGCTCTGTGCCTCATTTTTAGAATTGAGTTATTTGGTTTGTTGGTGTTTAATTTCCTGAGTTCTTTGCATATTTTGGATATTACTTCTCAGTTGGATGTAGGGTTGATGAATATCTTTTCTTTTTCTGCAGGCTGCTAATTTATCCTATTGATGGTATCCTTTGCCTTCCTGAAGCTTTTCAGTTTCAGGAAGTCCCATTTATTAATTGTTGATCTTAGTGCCTGAGCTGTGGTGTTCTGTACAGGAAGCTGTTGCCTGTGCCAATGTGTTAAAGGATTTTCTTCACTTTCTCTTCTATTAGATTTAGTGTTTCCAGTTTTATGTTGAGGTCTTTGATCCACTTGGACTTGAGTTTTGTATGTGGTGATAAGTATGGATCCATTTGCATTCTTCTACATGGAGATATCCAGTTAGACCAGTACCATTTTTTGAAGAAGCTTTCCTTTTTCCATTGTATACTTTTAGTTTCTTTGTCAAAAACAAAATATCCATAAGTGTGTGTGTTTACTTCCGGGTCTTTAGTTTAATTTCCTTGGTCAACCTGTCTGTCTTTAGGCCAATACCACTCAGTTTTGGTTTCTTTTCTTTTTTTTTTTTTTTTAACTATTTCTCCATATTATAGCTTTAAATCAGAGATGGTGATATCTCTAGAAGTTCTTTTATTATGCAGTATTGTAGCTATCTTGGGGTTTTTGTTTTTCCAAATGAAATTGAGTATTGTTCTTTCAAGGTCTGTAATGAATTTTGTTGAACTTTTTATGGGAATTGCATTGAATCTTAATTGCTTTTGGTACAATGACCATTTTTACTATGTTAATCCTACCAATCCATGAGCATGGCAGATCTTTCCATCTTCTGATATGTTCTTCCATTTCTTTCTTCAAAGACTTGAATTTCTTGTCAACTAGGTTGTTCACCTGCTTGGGTAGAGTTCCTCCAAGATATTTTATATTATTTGTGGCTTTTGTAATGGGTAATGTTTCCATAATTTTTTTCTCATCCATTTTAACACTTGTATATATATATAGAAGGGCTACTGATTTTTTTTTTAAAGTTGATTTTGCATGCAATGCATTCAATGAAATGGCTGGCCACTTCACTGTAGGTATTTATCAGCTAGAGGGGTTCCTGGAGAATTTGAATAATCTAAATAGACCTATAAGTCCTAAGGAAATAAAAGTAGACATTAAAAGTCTCCCTACAAAAAATGAAAGAAAGAAAGGAAAGAAAGAAAGAGATAGCAAAAGAAAGAAAGAGAGAGGGAGAGAGAGAGAGAGAGAGAGAGAGAGAGAGAGAGAGAGAGAGAGAGAGAGAAAGGAGAAAGGAAGGAAGAAAGAAAGGAAGAAAGGAAGAAAGAGAAAAAAAAGGAAAAGCCTGGATGATTTTAATACAGTATTCTACTAGATGTTCCAAGAAGAGAAATTACCAATACTCCTCAAATTATTGCACAAAATAGAAACAGAAAGATCACTGCTAAATTTGTTTCATGAAGTCACAGTCACTCTGATACCTAAACAACACAAAGATGAAACAAAGTAAGAGAATTACAAATAAATTTCCCTAATGAACTTTGATGCAAAAATATTCAATAAAATACTCACAAACCAAATCCAAGAACCATCAAAACCATCAAGGACCATGATCAGGTAGGCTTCATCCCAGAGATGAAGGACAGTTCAGCATATGAAAATCTATCAATACAATCCATCATATAAACCAACTGAAAGAAAAAAACCCACATGGTCATCTCAGTAGATGCTGAAAAAGCCTTTGAAAACATCTCATACTCCTTCATGATAAAAAGTCTTAGAGAGATCAGTGGTACAGGAACATACTTAAACACAATAAAGGCATTATATGGCAAGATGATAGCCAACATCAAATTAAATGGAAAGAAAGTTATAGAAATTCTACTAAAATCAGGGACAAGACAAGCCTGTCTACTCTTTCTATATCCATTCAATATGTAAGGGTCTACCATTCACCAAAGAATGATACCTTGGACTCAAATAGTATGTAAATGCAGAGTGTTTTATTCTGCGGAAGTCCATCATGCTGGGGTCTCCCATTACCAAGATAAGAGAACCTGAAGTGAGGTTGCAGGCCTGATAAAAAGCACATTAGGGGAATTGTAGAGTAGGTGACTGCTATCTTAATCTGTTGAATCTATCTCTATGGACATTCCAGAACCATTACTGGGAAATGGGGGCTGAAAACTGTTGCTGGGAAAGTCTGAAAACTACTGCTGACCTCATACCAGGTGACATGGCAGCTCCTGATGGCAGCTTTTAAGGAGGTATAAAATATTCAGTAATTGTGATAAACAGCAATTAAATGAAAAATTCAGAGTATCAAAATCTTCACAAAACTCCATAAAAAATAAGTTATCAAGATTTTTAAATAGAGGTTAGGATTTAGAACCTGACAGTACTGTTCTGGACCATATCAAAGCCTAAAGTAACTGAAAAATATATTCAGGTATACTTTAAGTGTTTTTTTTCCAGAATATTAAAGGAACCAAAAAATACAATAAAACTGAGAGTATGTATGTTACAAGGCATATAGTTATTTATATCAAAAAATAATGTTTAGTTATAATCTTACTTCACTGGTTTTATGGAAACACATTCAGTAATATTTTCTTTAAAACTGCTAACCATTTAAAAGTACATAAAAATAAGTACATAGATGTATACATGTTTCGTTTTGCTTCAGAGTGCAATAGGAATTGCCATTGTACTTTTATGGACTTAATCTTCTGGGGATCCCTTTTTATTTTCCCCATGAGAAGTCAAAAGAGTGAGATGTTTATCCATCAACTCCCATCTCATATCTGTTAGGAATTTTCTCTGTTGTAAACACTCTAGTACTTTCAATATTGTCCTAGGTGAGGCCAGAGCCTAAAGGATAGTTACTACCATCACCTGCTACGTATGGCTGTGGTGAGACTTGAAGTGATGCAGAAATGACATAGAAGTCCAGGGCCTTGGCTAAGGTGTGAGATGATCATTTGAGCTTATGTAGAAACATTTCTCTGAGTCCTTATTTATAGTAGATTTAGTAATGAAGAATGCTATAAAATGGAAGGACATCCAATTCAGAGGTAACTTGTCTTCTTACTTTGGAGATAATGTAGTCCTGAACTAGGAGGGAATCTGTGGAGAAAGGAAGAAGGTCTTACAGGATATGAATCACCAAATTTATCTGTTGGGATGTATTACACACAGACACACACACACCATGGCTATAAAAAGAATATACAACTTGATTGAAAAAAAGAAATTTTGTGTCAAGATTGGCCTTGCATTGGAAAGGTCGTTTGGTGGAGCTTCCAAAATCCAGGAGCACAAATGATTTGGGTGAACTGGAAGTTATAGAAGTGATGTTATCTCATGACACAGTTGGAAGACTTAAGCAGCATGAAAGAGCTTGACCTCCACCCTGGTTTTGTAAAACAGGATATTATGATTTCTACCTGTAAGCTTTTACTTTTAGCCTGGTATAGTGGCACATGCTTCTAACCACATCACTCAAGAGGTTGAGGCAAGAAGATTGCAGATTCCAGATCAACTTCACCATATAAAATGAGGCAATGTTTCAAAACAATAATAAAAATAAAGTTACTTATCTGATACCATGAGAAACTGAAACAGAGAAAAACTGGGAGGTTAAATTAAACACAATTATAAGGGTCCAAATGAGAGAAAATAGTGATTTGAGGCATGATGGATAGAATTGATTTGCAATGGCTGCAGTCTTTGCACATAGTTGCTTTATTATGGTTCTGGATCTTTGAAGCATAGATCTTGTGGCAATTAATCTTCACGATCAGCTTTTCTGGATTTACAGTCATCTAGAAGATGAGTGAAGTACACCTCTGAACGTGTCAGTGGGGATCACTATAGAGAATATTAACTGAGATAGAAAAAACTCCCTCTAAATGTGGGTAACACCATTTCTTGAATAGGGGTCCAATCAAACTGAAGGGAAAGGAGAAATTCAAGCAGGAATCTGTCTCGTGGTTTGTATATTTTTTTCCATGCCAGGAATCAAAGAATAGCCTTCACCACAGGCCCCAACTTTCTCAATGTTCTTCCTAAGTACAGGAGGTTAAGCAAATAAGAACTGAACCCTCCAAAACCGTAAGTCAGAACAAACAGTTCCTTCATTTAAGTTGTTTGTCTCAGTTACTTAGTCACCATGATGATAAAGAAGTTGTATTTTCAGCATTGGAAACTGCTTGTTTTAATTTGAGAGAACAAGGGTATAAAGTAAAATAACTTGGGAAAATAGTAAACTTTATGTAATATGTGCACAGCAGTGGTGATTATGGCTATTATAGAGAAGTATTAAACACAGTCCAAAATTCTCAAGAAGAGTTTTAGGAGATAAATTGTGCCTTCCTCAGAATTGAAATTTTAAATTAAAGTATCTCAGAATACAACCTTATTTTAATTGAAGGACATTAGAGATACAATTAAGATGAGGTCATACAAGAATGTCATTGGCCCTCAATCCATCAGAAAGGATATCCTTAGAAGAAAGGAAAATTCATACATAGAACAGATGCCAAAAAAGTTAATACCCACGCAGAGATAGTGTCCTAGTTTGGGTTTTGTTGCTGTGATAAATTACAGACCAAAGTCAAATTGGAGGAGGAAAAGGTTTTACTTGGCTTATGAGTTAGAGTTCATCAGGGCATGCTAAGGCAGAACTCAAACAGTAACCTGGTGGCGGATCACAGAGGAAAGAGATCACAGAGGAAAGCTGCTTTCATGCTACAAAAAACTATCCTTATAAATCCAAGACCCATTCTGCCCAGGGATGGCACAACCCATACATAATGGGTTGGGCCCTCCAGCACCAATCAGCAATTACAAACATGTCCCAAAGACATTCCCAAAAGCCAATCTTATGCAGGCAGTTCCTTAAATGAGACTTCTTCTCCTTAGGTATATTAAGTTGTCACCTGATGCTAACTATGACAAGCAGAGATTAGAGTGATGCTACCCAGTGCCGGAACATACTGAGAATCAATTGCAACCACCTAAGGTGAGACAGAGGCAAGTGACATTTCCCTAGATCTTTAAAGAAAACATACTTCCTCTGACACTTCCCTTTCAGACTTCTACAATACAATTAGGATAGAAATATATTTTTTATATTTTTCAGCCACCAGCCTCTGGTGCTTTGTTATGGTAGCTCTAGAGAACAAACACAAACACCCAGCTTCAAAAGTAAGTGCGGGACACAAATAAATAGGGACAAAATACTAATGGGAAGTGAAGAAAAGCAGTTAGAATGTATAATAACACAACTCACACAAATGGATCACTTTGAGAAGCAAGAGTAAATATTAAACAGTTAGTGTATTGAGCAGTAAAGGCAAATGAATGGCCACATGTCTGTTTATTGTCTCCTTTAAAGAACTAAAAAAGACATGGGATCATAAAGGAGGTCCCAGAAGGAGAGTTGACACTGAAGTCTTTGCATAAAACCTCCACGAGTCATTATAAAGCAGCAGAAGGGAACTAAAGGCTGAGATGCCATAAAAACACGGAGCTGTAAGACTCTAAGATTTGCCTTTTTTTCTTTCTCTTTTAGTATAGTGGAGGCTTGAACTTGATACATGAGGATAGAGTTGTAGTTTATCAGAGCATAAAGGAAATTAGAAATGATGGAGGTCATTATGTAAGACAAGATGTGAGGGAGAAACACTAACTGTAAGGATCAGTGTGAGGCAAGCAAGAAACAGTGATAAACATCAAAATTAAGGTGGCTTCAAGTTTTGCAGTTCTTCACCAATTAGCACAATGTAAGCCTGGTGGATACCTAGCTGAATATCAGACTCGTCATGGATAAAATGTTATAGGGAGTAGGGGGAGTATGAAATGCCAAATTTACTTTATTTCTTGACACATGAAGTAGTTATTAACATTTAAAAATTATCAGTATTTTAATCTATTTTTCTATCTACTTACCTTTCTCTCACTGACATACATAAAGATGACTTGACAAATAGAGTGTTTGAAAATTCTATTTTCTACTCTCCCTTAATTATCTTTTTTTTCTGAGATAGGATAGAGTGGGTTAGACATAGATATGTTAGAGTTCTTAAGTAATGGAAGAAACTAAAGGGTATAACTCTTAGCGGATCTATCTTTGTCATGAACTAAAATTCAGGTTGCTTATGAAAAAACTGATATAGGTTCATATGAACAGAAGAAAAATTAGGACAAAGCCTGTTTGAAATGAAATAAGCAAACATATATATAGGAGATATATATATATATATTCATCTCCTACAGAGGAAAAATACATATTTGAGGAATAAATGAAAATGACTGCCACTACCATGCTATATAGCTTATTTTTTTCTTGTAAAGATTTATTTTGATTTGCATGTGTGTATGTGTGTATGTGTGTGCGCACACGCATCCATGACCAATCTGCATCCATTGTATATGAGCTAGATTTTAATGATTCACAGCCTGTAAACAAAATACAGAACAAGCGATGGCATGTCCATTCTAAGATGGCATTATTACAGTATTATGGATGGGGCTGGGAGATGACTTAGTAGTTAACAGCACTTGCTGCTCTTGCTTAGGACCTGGGTGTGTTTCCCAGCACTTACATGGTGACTTACAACCATCTCTTAACTACAGTTCTAGGAAATCTGATGACCTCTGCTAAGTCCTGCAGGTACCAGGCACATGCATACCACAAATACATATATGTAGGCAAAACACACAAACACACACATCAAGAAGACTGTGGCTTGCATCCTGTTATTTTCTTGATATTTCTTTAAACACTTACTCTTGAGGAAGCAGGATGACATTTCATGAGGCAGCCTTGGAGAGGTGTATGTGGCAACAGAGTCCAGACTGTCATGAAACTGCATCTAATGAAAGATTTTGAGCCAGACACATCTACCTAAGCAGAACTCTGACCCTAAACCATATAAACTGTGTTCAGTTTTTCAAGCTAATTTGTTAGGATTTAAAGTAATTAGATGCTTAGATTTAGGTTCCTAGTACACTCAACACCAATGAGAAAGCCAAATCTTTATCCAAGTCACTAGTGCTTAAGGTAAGGATGCTGTAGGGATTCCGCATTGGAGTTTGTAGGAGAATATGTTTGAAGATCCCTTCACAGTTCATATCTTACAAGGATAAGCTCATCTGGGGCTGACACTTCTATTCTTCAGAATTCACAGAGATCACAGAATGGGAACAGCATAATGATTGGTACATGGTTCAGATTTTGATCTCCAATGGTTGTCTCAAGGGTTTTTTGAAACACTATTGTGCTTGTCTGTGAGTAGAAGTCTAGCTGGTATTCAGTCATTTCAAAGATGTCATCCTCCCCCACTTCTAGGGCAAGGCTCACTATTCACAGAGAGCCTTCTACAAATCTTGAAATTCTCGACAAAGCAGTTTCAGGAGCTCATGTGGAACTCCAATTGATGTGGAAGAAAAGTTTCCAAAAGATGACACTAGGAAGTACAACATTGTCACCAGCTGAAGAAAACTGTAATATAGCAGGTATTAGAGTCTGACTCAGTTTCCAAATAGCTCCTAGGGATGCTTGAGATATAGATATGTACATCCATCTCTGAATCTTGCATCCACTATTCCTATATGACTTCATCACACACTCCTTCCTAAACCTCACTCCCCCTAACTTTTGTTAAGAAAATCAATTTCTCCTAAGGAAGAACCTAACAAGGTTTAACTCTTTTTCTCAAAACAAAAACACAACAACAACAAGAAGTTTCACTTTTACATTTTTGCTCTGTCATCTCTTCCCAAAGGTCTCAAATATACAATCCCCAGTTGATTAGACAGAGAAAAATCCCAAGGGTAGAAAGAATCAGTTTAAATAATTACTTTGGTAGTTTGAATGTGCTCTCTCTCTACATATGCATGAAGACATTTAGAGAACCCACAAGCAATTTATGATGCAACTGTTTCTCTAAACAGCAATTTATAAATAATTTATACAGTTTTGTGTTCACATAGTGGTTAATTCTATAGCCTAACCATGTCAGGACAACCAGTGAATTCAGAGCATCCCCTTTCTATAGCTTTAATTTCTAGGGTCCCCCTGAGGTCTTCTAAGCTTGTAATGACAGTAATTGCTGCTGTTTGTTGAGTACTGTTGTTATGAATGACCCTGTTCTTAGGACTTAAAGCTTTGTATCCACAATCAATTCCATCCCCACAAAACTGCAAAGAATTGTCTTTCTGGTCTTAAGTAAAGAAGCAAAATCTCAAAGAGGTTAAGTGATTTGCTCAAAATCTCTAAGGAAGAACTGGTCAGAGATTCAGATCCCTCTTCATTCCAGAGACCTTAGTCAGTCTGTTCACCTTTAGAATGCCTTACAATTGGTCAGGAAATATTAGAGACTGGTACTTGTTTGTTTGTGTTTTATTTGTGCCATGATCCTCAGAGGATGTAAGACAAGGATGAGAGAGTGACGAAGGAAAGAAAAGTCAACATGAATGTGTGCTATGCTCTCAATGACACTTTGAGAACCTGGGCCTTGATACATTCCAAAGCTCTGTCAATAGCTTGTAGGTCTTTTTCATACAACTGAATAAATGGAGAGAAATGAGTATCCATATCTCTAATCTTGAAGACTCTGTACTTTAGGGAGTTCTATATGGATGGACTCCTTACTTGTTTTAGGAGGCTTTAGAGAGTCCCAGAGTGGAAAAGAAGAGATGCATGGAGAGACAGGAGCCTGAGACTGTGACGACCTGCCTATGCAGTCACTGCTGGAATAAAGGATAGCTAAGATAGGAAATGAACATAACTGTCTACTGATAGTCCTCATTCAGCAGCAAATGGAAACAGAACAAGGGACGCATAGCCAAACATCATGGCAGAGCTTGGGGAGTCTTGTGGAAGAGTAGGGGATAGAATTGAGTGATCCAGAAGGGTCAAAGACTCTACAACTAGACTTTCAGAGTCCACTAATATAGGCCCATGGGGGCTTACAAAGACTGAAGCATGCAGGGCTTGAACCCAGGCCCTGTATACATTTGTAGCATATGTGCAGCTTGGTCTTCATGCAGATCCCCAAACAAATGGAGTGAAGGCTGTCTCTGACTCCATTGCTTGCCATTAGATCCCCTTCCCTTACCTGGACTGTCTGGTTGAGCCTCAGTAGGAGAGAAGGTGCTTAGTCCTGTTGGGACTAGATGTCCCAGGGAGAGGAGAAGGGGAGGGGATAATAGGGAGAAAGATTTCCAAGGGCAAGACTTGGAAGAGAGGAGGGAGGTGCTGCAATTGGGATTTAATGTGAAAGAATATGAGGAAATAGAAGATGTGAGCTGAGGCACAGGGACCTACTTCCATAGCAGCCACAAGCACCAGCTCAGTCCTACTAACTACGCTAATGTTCAAAGCCTTCTGTTGTACTGACTTTGGAAGGGCAATGAAACTGGTAGTCTGTTATGCCCAACTGACAGTCCACCTCACCAGTCAGAGTTTAAGAAGAAAAAGAGTTGCACAGTATATGAAAGGGAAAATTTTTCTTCCTCATTGAAAACAGCAGGTGAGCCAAGGAAAAGATAACTAATTTTGATGTTGAAATTGGAAACAGGGGAAAGTAGCATGCTGGAACGATTTGGTCAAGTCACTCTTCACTTTATAATAGAAAGGATTTTTGATGACCAACATCATGCTTCATGAAAAAGGGCAAAGGAACAAACAGCTTTGGGGCAGCAACTGTGAGGAGCTGAGGTTTCATTCCACAGAAAGCTAATGAGATCCATGGGCAGCAGCATGGTAAGTGACAGTCCTTTGTCTCTGACATTACTGTGGGCACAGTAAGCAGTGTAACTGTCAGCATGGTTGTGTCAATTTTTCTTACCCTTGGGTCCAATTGGAGCTTCACAGCACAAGCAGATGCTCATACACACAGCAGAATTACAGGAAGGGAGAGTCCAGGTCAAAATTCATGGATAATTACACAGAATTCTCCTTTGCTCAGAGAGACATGTCATCTTTGTTATTCTAGATTCTAAAGGTGCCTGCTCTTTAATTCAGAAGGAGGAGATGATGTCCTCCGAATATGGAAGCAAGCCTGACTCTGGCTGCAGTCAGAGGCACTGGGTTTACAGATATCCTGGAAAAGAGAGTTGTAATAAGAGGCAACTAATGCAAAACTGTACGAAACTCTGGGATAATTTTTCTTCAATGTTATATTTTTCTTCAGAAAATGACAAGGTTAACATTAATTGATCTGTGCATAGATATTTAGTAGAACAGATTAAAGCACCTATCTGTCGATACCCCTTCCTCCTAGATTAGCAGAAACTATCAATGGAAAAAAGCTTAGATACAGAAATGAGAGAGAAGAAGACTAAGACAGAGAGGGGGCACATGAAAGAAAGAACAAGATTGATAGAGAATAATAAAGAGAAAAAAGAGCAATATCTTGAAATAATTGCCAAGACTTATAGAGAAATAAAAAAGAGATAAATGACAATTTGAGGAAAGGATATGAATATAGAGGAAGACTGGGTAGGTAACTTGATGGATATGTGACTGGCAAACATAGAACTTCATACATGGGTGGAAATATAAATGGATAGTAAACATATAATCATCATATGAGTGAAGCAATTGAAGCAAAGAGAGACATAATGACATAATCAAGTCGAAACTCAAGGATAGAAAAAGTAAGTAGAGAAAGGGGCAGATACACCATGAAGGAGAAAGAATTCAGTGCATGGATAGATTGCAAGAGATAAGGGACAAGAGTGAGAGAAACCAAGCAACAGAGGGACAGTCAGAAGAAAGGATAGAAATATATGTATGTGTGTATATACATGTATATATAATGTATATACTCATATGTAATGATAATATGCCCTTAAATTTGGGCTTAATATCCAACGGCTTTATTTAGTCAAGGTCTAATTGAATGGCTTTGGGCAGGACCTTTACTCACCTATTAGGTATAAATGATAACAACAACAACATCTTCAGGGGGTTGTTTTCCATCTAAAAAGCAGATAATGTCATAACTGTCTAATGATTTTTGCAGGTCACAATCATATTATAGATAAAGGAAACTTATAGCAGTCTAGCCTTCCCTTCCTGTGAAACCCAAAGGCCTCAACATTGTCAGATTTACATGAAATTTTTGTTTCCTCTTTGAATCAACACTAAATCTGGGAGATGTGTCAAACCCGGGTAAAGCCAACACCAGCATCAAACACTCAAACAATGATTTTTATGTGAACTAGATTTCATGTTATCCTGTAACCCCTAATTATTGTTTCTGAATGAATCTGAGGTTTTCTTCAACTCCATGAAATGAGGTCATGCTACTTGTATAGTAAATTTAAGGCAAATTGAGCAGATGATATGTATAAAATAAGAAACATGCAGATTTAAAGGCACCGACAGTGCTAAGTATGTTGGTTTTCAATCAAGATGAAGTATTTCTATGATTTGGTTCCGCAGCTCAACACTCAATTGGAAAGCTAAAATCTTCACAGACTTGTTACTCGCTTCCTCTGAACAGAGCTGGTATTTATCAGGAGGAATTACATCTTAAGCTCTGTGATTCTAGTCTGCTATCCAAGCACATAATGTTTTACATTTTGTTCTTGCTGGTGTTATTCTGGTGTGCAACATTATGGTGAAGTACCTCCAAATAAACTGGTCAGAAAAGTACAAACCTAAGTTTGCTGCATCAGAGCACATTAACAGTGTCTTTTCTGGATCATTTAAGTTATTTTTTCCATGCAATGCAGGATTTACATTTTAAAAGGTATTTATTATAATTTCTAGGACACATTTGATTCAATTAGTTACTCACTAGATTTTTAAAATTTATGCTTCTTTCATACATATACTTCTCTCATCTTGACTGATGTTTCCCCTTCCTCTACCTCTGCCAGTCCTCCTCACCCCATCACTCACTTTTAAAGAGCATGGAATGAATCAAAACTTTCCTGGTTTAGAAAATAGCGAAGAATATGCAGCTTTTTTTCAAATAATCCTTTTCCTCTCTCATTGCTTTCTGTTAGCTGGATTATCAAGTAAAGATTTGCAGAGATACAACAACTTTAAAAGAAGTATGATAATGTATGTGTAAATGTTTCGAAACAAAAGGCCTGTCCCTTTTCTGTTCAATGCATTGTTTTCATTTCATTTCTTTTCTGTTGTTCAGAATTTTTACATTTGAGTAGTCTTTCATATGACTTAAACATCTTTACTTTGATATAACTTGGTTTAAGAAAAAGCCAGTGGTTAAGGAAATTTGGGTTATATTTGTGATAAATTCTTCTTTGTTTGGATTATTTCCCTTTTTCAGAATTTGGGTTCCATATACAGTTTTCAGTGTATATGGAACCTTACTATGTATTGATCTACATAGAGTGACACAGAAATGAGAAGCCATTAATCCATCCATCCATCCATCTACCAGCTGTTTATTGAGCTTTTACTATGAGTCTGACACTGTTCTAGTCCATTGAACACATAACCTAGAATTTGTTCTCATGGAATGCATGGTTTATGGAACAATGTTATCAGCATTTAAATAACAACCAAGCAAACAACTGGCAAATGCAGTGGCCTCAATGGGGAAGAAGTTGCAAAGAGTTGTTGTGTTTGATGTTGTTTCTTATACATGGTATCTATCTGATGCAGATCAAGATGGAATTCTACTCATGAGTGTTGCCCATCACAGACAATTCTCTTATCATGTCAGAGAAGAGTCTATATCTCCAGAATGTCTTATAGCTAGGTACTTTGGGGAGAGTGACAAGGGTTATTTTGGAAGTCATACTGCTCTGTCATATCTGTTGGAAAAAGCAAAGATAGAGTATGTGCTGAGCACTAAAACTCCAGTGGTCTAATGAGTTGTGGTATTCCATCCCCTCATTTATGCATCACCTATTTCTTTAGTACTTTCTATCTGAAGAATTCTTGTGACATTCAATAGGATGCATATCTTTCTTTAAATTATGTGTCTAGTGACTGGGTCTGGATGATCTAGGTTGGGCTCAACTAAGAATCCAAGCCAAAAGATACATAGATGGCATGGATCACAGGGTCATCCATCGCTCCTGCAGCCCATCACCGGACAATGTGTGTGATCCTTCTGAAATGTTACCTTTATAAAATGATTGAGTAGAAGCATAGAGTGCTTCTTAGAGCCTAAGCTTGAAACTTCTACATTGTTCCATGGGGTCGATGCTAATCAGCGAAGTATGTCTAATAGCTAAGTTTAATATTTATAAATGAAGATCTCTCAGGAAAAAAACTGTGGTACACATGATAAACTATAGTGACTCTAAGGAATACAATAGTATTCAGACTTACACCTTATATTTATATCATTTTAATTCTAGAGGAAAACATTAAATAAAATGTACAAAATTTTAGACGGTTACTATTGCCAAAGAGAAGAAAGTAGAAATGTTAAAAACAAAGCTGAGAATATTGGTTTACATTTTTAAAGAATTTCTAGGAAATAAATCAAAACCAAGTTATTAGAGTAAATTTTTAAAGAGAAATAAACCTCTGAAGATAGTGAAAGAAAATCAAAGGGACAAAAATCTATAGAAGTTGGTAGTGGAGGGCTGTTTGGCTTTTGTTGAAAAGCAGAAAAAAATCTCTGTGACCGAGCTACCTAAATGAGGAGAAAAGTGGACCAAAATGTTGAGATCAGGTTATTTGGGACAACTAAAACATTTTGTCTTTTAATTTTGATGGGGTAAATGCTCATTGGTAGGTTTTACAGGCAATGAAGGATGTAATTGAAATGCACTTTGCTGGACATCCTGGTTAGACCTCTGGATGTGGTCTCCCTAGACAGTTGTGGAGATGGACAAAGGAGATACAAGACAACACAGCATTAGGGTGCAAGATAATAATGTCTTATGCAAAATCCTTGAATTGATTGGGTTTGGAAATAGTTTGAAGTTGACTCAGTCACATTCACTAACATTTCAGACCTCCAACTGGAGGAGACAATGGAAATAGGATGGATAATATGAAATTTGTACTGTTGAACTAGAAGAAAGAATTAAATTTCTGAGATATGAAGGACTCTGATGTAAGGCCAAGTGTACTGTGAAATAGGCGAGATAAGTAGGGGACAGATCCTGGTTGGATATATGAATTTAAAAGCCAAGCCATTTTTTTGTATGCTTGCATGTATGTCTAAAGCTATGCAAGGGCAGGAGATTGTCTATGACTACTAAAGAAATGAATATGGGTAAAATAGTAACAAAATTCAAATCTCGACCCCTAGAGCCCTTGTGATTTCCGTATACAAGATAATGATGAACAAGTAACACAAACTTAGAATAAATGCTAGAGCACAGGAAATAAAGATGAGGAGAGAATGTGATGGAAATCAAATGAAGATATGTTTAAAGAAAACAAGCTTTCAACTTTGTTACTGATAAGGTCAAGTAAGGTAAAGGTGACTAACTATTAAGATAAACAATATTGGCATCATTGGTACTCTTATATTATTTGGAATGATGGAGCAAAATCTTTGTCAGAGTGAGCTGAATCGCAAATGGCATCATAGAAATTGATGATGGTAAAAGATTGTTCTTTCAAGGAGTTCTGTGAAAGACAGTTAATTTTATTTCTGTTTATTTTTCTAAAGAATTATGGTGAATAAAGGAGAATCAGTTTTATCTAGGTTAGCAAAACATCATCCTACAGTCCATTAGAGCAAGGAAATCTAATGATACACAAAGAGAGAGAAGCTGATAGCCAGATAGCCAGAGGTGGTAACAAGAATAATGTTAGTGCCAAGAGTAGGTGTGATTTATCTGGGAGCCTGAACCTCTTATTCA
The DNA here is from genome assembly GCA_021653895.1 of Mastomys natalensis. Taxonomy (NCBI): domain Eukaryota; kingdom Metazoa; phylum Chordata; class Mammalia; order Rodentia; family Muridae; genus Mastomys; species Mastomys natalensis. Next base: position 1,012,699 of record JAJTUV010000037.1, read on the forward strand.
TATGATGAGGAAGACAAGAACATGTGAGAGATGCTGATGGCAGCTGATAGAAGTCTCTATGATTGAAGAAAGTGATCAGATGAGGCAGATATGGGCTACTTCACAAGCTGACACTGTTGACACTTTCTTCTGCAGAACTGAAGATTCTGATCTGCTGCAGAAATATGTTTTAGTTGACTCTATCAGCTGCTTTGCTTGCAGCTCTGAGTGGCCTTAGTGATGCTGTCCCGCCTCTCCCTGATCTGATATTAGATTCTTTCATCTTCAAACAGCTCATATCCAACTTTTGAGACAGCTTTTATCTTATGCCAATTAATTAAAAATCAACGGTGAAGTGATATTTTGATGCATTTATCTTTTCTTTATTATCAGATCACTGAAAGTGGGGCCCTTCCTATTTACTTTGGCATCCATTGAAGGCTCACTTGGTAGAAAATGAGGTCTTAGTATATTAATGAATGGATAACTTTTTCACTTCCTCCTAGGCATAATTAAAATTTGGTTAAGAAAGAATCATATGAGCAAAGTGTCAAAGGTTAACAATAATTCCATTTGAAACAATAGCAAATGTTAACTAATTATGAAAAGACAACCTTCAATTTAAAAGTCTAGCTTTTAATTATTTCTAAGACAATTTGTGTTTAATTTTACGTGTCTCAATCCTGACTGTAGATGACAGATTTTTATTTTAATTACACAACCAGTGAATGACAATGCTTTTCTCCTCTTGTCCTTTTCTTCTTAGTACTTTTGAATTTGGACATAAACAGTCACTAGTGTTAGAAAGTTCTCTTAGAAATGTCAGTATTAAATAATTAGTGCCTACCAAGTGTGAAGTCTTGTTGCCTCTTTGTTACCTCTGTGTACAGTAATAAGCAGAGAATCTAGTCTTTGGCTAAACCCACCAAAGGCAACGTCTACATTTTCTGCCCTTGCCCATCTGGTAAGAGATTATTACTGTCTGCAGCAGTTAGATTCTGTGGTTTAACAAAACATTTCTTTGCTTAAGTGGTTTAAAACAGCAATCACTTAGCTCATGACTCTGTAGGGTAGTTGACAATCTAGACTTGGCTCAGTTGGATGATTCTTCTGGACTTGGCTGTAACTACTTTTCTTTGTGTGGTCAGCAGCCACGTTGACTGACTGCTGGATATTTCATATGATCTTCACTGGAGAAGCTTGTTTCTTCTCCACTTATTTCTGCTTATTACAAACTGTGCAGGGAAGAGTGCTAAGAAGGAACAGAAGCATGTAAATTTGTTTAAGGTCAAGACTCAGAACTGGCATGTTGTTGATTCTGTAAGATTCTATAAATCAAATAAGCTTTCAGAAAATGTAAGACTCAGAGGGGATGTAGGGAAATAGAGTTCTCATCCTTATGGGAGGAACTTCAAAATAATTTTACAAAGGGCATGGATGCAGAGACGTCATTTTTGTAGCTTACACATCCTAATCTCCTCACTCAGAGTTAATTTTAAAAACTACATGCTTATTAGTTGAATTTCTAATTCTTAAAAAACCAAAGCCAATAGTTACTATATTCTGGCTATGTGTTTTAGACTGGCTTATGTTTTGTTTTATGCTTATATATTCTTGATTATTGTTGTCTTAAGAAGCCAGATTTCCCAGATTTCCAAGCAGTTTTTAGAATACTTGAGAATAGAATACATTTTATTGATAATTAGTTTTTCTTAGTCTGTTTTCTATTGTAACAAAATACCACAAACCCAGTAATTTATAAAGAAATGTATTCAGCTCATGGGCTGGAAGCTGGAAGGCAAAGCTTTTTGGGTGAGACCTACTTGCTTAATCATACCAGGTGAACTAACTGGAGTGCACACAAGAGTCCATACAGGAGACAAAGCAGAGTCAAGCCTTGATGCATGAAAACCCATTTTCATCCATTGTCACAAGAATTAAACCAAACTTGTAAGGAGGACATTAAACCTTCTTAATGACATGATAAACCCTTATATGCCCCATACCCCAACACTGCCACAGTAGGAATCAAATTTCAATGAGTTATAACAAGTAACCCATATTCCAAACACCATGATTCCCCTTAACTAATGAGTACTTTTTCTGCTAAGTTAATCTGGATCATTTGTCATTGGTTATAATTAAGAATCCTACCCTGATGATTTAGGGTAGCACTGGTACCCTTAAATCTCTCCAGACTACATATCCAGTATTACAACTTGTCTAGGTAGGTGTCTCTGATTTCAGTTCTTTGGGATAGATTCCCAGAAATGAAAGAAGGTATGTATTTAGTTTTTGAGGAACATTTCATACTGTTCTGCAAAATGATTATACAGGTTGACCATTTACCATGTATAAAAAATTAACTTTTCTTCATAGCCCCATTGCCATTAGCAATTTTTTAATTTGTTTTTTGATTAAACATTTTAACTGTAATGAAATGTTATCACATATTAGTTTTGATGTACATTTTCATAGTACCTAATTATATTGAGAATTTTGCTTGTTTTAATCTATAGTCAGATAAACAGTTGACAAATACTATATCCTGTTGTGTAAGATCATTTTTTTTCACTCTACTTTCTGTTTTATTTGATACATAGAATCCTTGTAGGTTGTTGTAATCCCATTATCTTGTGTCTTTTATTTCCTGTATGTTTGGAGATATAAATTAATTATATATATATATATATATAAAATCAAACATAAACACACATATGCGTTTGTGTTTGTGGTGTTTATGTGTGTGTGTGTATCTTAAAGTCCCTATTCCACTTTGAGTTGCCTTTTGTACAACTTTAAATGTAGAAGCCAAGTTCCGATCTTCTGTGTTTGAAATCTGGTTTTTCTAACACCATTTAGTGAAGACACTATCGTTCTTTTGTGTAGTCCTTTTTTTTCTGTGTAGTTTTGGTAGCTTTGCTGAGAATCACTTGTCTATGAGTATGTGGATTTATTTCTGGCTCGCTTTTCTGTTCCATTAATTTGTCACTGTGTCTGTATGCTACTACCAAGCAATGTGTTTGATATGGATCTGTGATGCATTTTAAAGTCAGTATTGAGATGCTTTCAGTGTGGCTCTTTTTGTTTAACATTGCATTGGGTATACAGAGACAATCTGTTTCCCATGAAGCTAATGATTTTTCTTCATTCTGTAAAGAAGTTAATTTGTATTTTGATAAAGATTGCATTGATTCTGCAAATTGCTCAGAGTAATATGATAAGGATGGTAGTAATATTAATTCTTCCAACACTAAGTATGAGAAACGTGTGTGTGTGTGTGTGTGTGTGTGTGTGTGCCTGTGTGCGTGTGTGTGTGTGAGTGTCTGATTATGTGCCCTATCACTTTTTCATTGTCAATGCTTTTTGGTTTTCATTGTAGAATATTTTTCACTTATTTGGCCAAATTTATTTCTGAATATTGTAATTTTTGTTGCGATCATGATCATGCTGGGTCTCAATAGTGTTTCAATACAAGTGAGTGAGAAGCAAAGGTGATTTTTCTCAGAGATCCATCACTGTGCTAATAGAGCTATCTCCAGATACTACATCCATATGTGGTTATTAGGGTCTCATGACTTTCCTCCCTCACAGTAACCTCTAACAAAATAATTACTGTCAGTACTTAGAGATGCTTATTTCTCCCACTCTTCACAATCTCAAATGAAGCATTTCATAAGCACTGAGTAATCTATACGAAGATAGATTATAAGTATTCCCAAAGTCAAGAGGAGAGCCCTCAGGATTAAACCAAGTCGAGATTGATAGAGAACATGTCTATGTTTCACCTGACAGATACATAGTCCCTCCTTTTTAAAATCATTATTTGCTACAGAAACCAACTCTAAATGTTTGTGGCTTCAACTAATACATATTATTCTTATTCATCTTACGTCACTGTGGTTTCCTGGGTACCAGGCTGTTCAAAGGCTCATCCTTCTTTCATCTGGGGCTCTCTTTCTTTTGTTTCTCAGCATGCTCTTTACTTCGGAAAGCTGGTAATGCTTCCAATAATGGTCCCAGAAGTGAAGACCTTGGCTTCACAAATATTGCATTAATCATATCTCATATATTTATGTCACAGGGACTAGACAGTAAAGGTGAACTACTTGTTCAAATATAGAAGAGACCTTAACTACATAAATACTAAAAAGCCTGTGAAGAAGCAGAACTAGGAAGTTGTCATGTATCGAAGCATATGTGTGGAAGATTATTTTCCCATATCCCATATCACCATACTGATTAGGCAAAGGGCTCATAAGAGTAAAATGATGGGGTCATAGTAACTAATATAGTAGACCTGGAATAAAAAATAGTTGCTCTAGACAGACAAGGTACAAGGGCATTTAACTTCATTGACTCAGAGGCAATCAAGAAATACTGTGTGTTAATAAACGTGTTAAATTCTAACCTGCTGGTAGATAAGTCATAGAGCTACAGTGTAGGAAAAGCACAAATTGTTTGTGGGAAGGGGTGTAGGGCTAATAAGTTTTATGAGCTGAATCTGAATGCCTCTCTCTTTAGTCCCTCAGAATACTCACAGACTCTAAAAAGGTAAAAGTTCTCCTTCCGACTTGAAGTTCTTTCTGCTTTCTCTTTTCTGCTTATTTTCCACAGCACAGAGACGACCTACCTTGATACTGTTTCATCTGAAACACTAGGCATCTACAAAGGTCTGAGGTTTTTCTAGGCTATCTACTGGAACTCAAACTGATGCTGGCTCACAATGGGGGCGTGACCTGAAAGTTAAATTGCTGTTGGCCTTAGGAGACTATGCAGGTTTTGCCTCCAGTAGGAGTTGTTTATGGGGATGGTTGATTCACACACAGTGCCTGACCCTTTGGTCTCAACTGGAGCAAACGTGAAGGCAATTCTCCTCCAGAGCAGATATTATCTGAGCTTTGCACTATAACTGCACAGCTGGAGTTGGCTGGGGAGTTGGGTAGAATTTTAACTCTTCCCACTACCCTCTTCCTCACTTCTTTACAGGTACATAGCCTATGCCCCGGCACATCCTCTGATCAAAGTCCTTATGGACCGGAAGTCCATTTTTAGGAGACGTGGACTTGGACGAGATAAAATTTAAAATCTAAATAAATGTTGGTGTTGAGACAAGGCAAATACTGCAGCCACCCATCCCTCTTCTGTTGCTCCCAGCCCTCCTTCTGTGCAGGCTTATTTCCTGCTCCAAGGTGTGGATGAGGAAAGAGATGGAAGTGAGGGGCACACAGAGGCTTTCGTGAACCCCCACTGCTTTTCTGCTGTTTCTCCTGTTCTTGCATATCCCCCACTTCTGCCTTCTGTTAATGCTAATTCAAAGTCTAAAAATAGATTTTTTTTTCTATGCAAGGCAGCACATAACATACTTCATCATTTTCTTCTGTTCAAAGTTTGTGGTTTTCTCTATCTTACTGAAATCTCCTTATGCTGTAAGGAAAAGTCAGAAATGATAGTGCGTGTGAGTGTTCTTGTGCATGTACACATGCATGTGTTGTGCATGTAGGTGAATTAAGTATATGCATGTCTTAGCATGATGCAAAAGATTTAGGAACTTATTTGCACTTGGATCTCAGAGCACTGTGAAAGAATTCGGAGTGTTCCTATTTCCCTCCAATGTCAGTCCCTGGATCACATCACCTTTTAAAATTATCCAGGTATTTCAGATGCCAAAGAGTATCCTGACTATACTTTTAAATTTATAGGCACCATTCTTCAAACACATACAATGTTCCCTAAGGTTCTAGAGACCTAAGACTATAGCCACACACAGAGCGAGCATCTTCCGTTCCAGATTGCTGTAGGTATAAAATCCACAGGCAGATTGTCCCCCAGGAAATGCTGCCAGCCAAGCCATTTCACTGGGGATGGAACTTGGGAGGATGGTGAGTCATGTAACTGAGAAGAAAGTGGCTGATGGCTAGAACATAATGAGCCAAACACCCTCATACTAAGAGGATGTAAGACACACGTTTGTGGGCCACTTTCAGCCTCTCGCAGCCTGCTGACTTTTGTTAAAAGTCTATCTCTAGCCCCATATTGTTAGAATTTCCACCAAGATACATTGCATGTTACATAAGAGCAGTGTCCCTGAAAAGTGCTTATGTGTTGCTGTTCCCCATCATCCACTGGATCTCTCTGCCCTGCAGAGTCCAGGAAATGAAGTCCTCAGCTGAGAAGCCGTCGGTATGAGCTCTGCGCTCTGCGGCTCCCACCCTGGGCCTGGGAATGCAGATGACCCTGACCTTTCCTTGTCTGGCTACATAATATGATCCCTTCTCTAACACTTAAGAGAAAAGCATCAAGGAAAAGCAAGCCAGATTCAGCAACTTCCTGGCTGCAGAGTTGTTCTATTTTGTTTTTTAGACTTCTTTGTGGCTCTTGTTCTCTTCCCAGTCACAACAGGTGATAATAAGGACCTGGCTCCATGTGTCTGCTCTCACTGAAGCCATGGGAGAAAGTAGCCTCTCTCTTCTCTAGGATCTTAGAGCACAAAACACCTTCACCTTTATGCCTGATCAGGTTCTGAAGATCCACCCTCTGCTTTTTCTTCCCTATTAGCATACCCTCTCCACTTTGGCTTAAAGAGCTTCCTGTAGTAGCAGGCACCTTTAATTCCTGCACTCAGGAAACAGAGGCAGGAGGATCTCTCTGAGTATGAAGCCAACCTGATCTATCAGAGAGAGTTCCCAGACATCAAGGGCTACATAAAGAAACCCTGTCTCAAAGCAAAAAAGAAAGCTTAAGTAAAGTCTACTTTCAAGGAATTCCCACCAAACATTGAACCTGTCCGGCAGCTGTGCTTATATCTTTACTCCCTAGAAGAGCCCTGCTATTGGGTAGCAAGTCATTGATTTGATTAAAGTACTATTAAATTATTTCATACAGCAAGGTATCTTCTTCAGTAGAAATGATAAAACACATTTTAAAGTCCTGAAATTATATATATATATGAAATATTATACATACATATGTAGTGTTTGTTTTGTCCACATTGCTTTAAGTTTCCTGTGAGTTGCACATGCAAACCTGCTCAGGAGCTATCTTGGATCCTCGAATAGAAAACACACACATACCAGTTAATCTTGAAATGCCTTGGCTAACTCAATGAGTGGGCACTCCTAAACCTTTCCCTGCTATCCTAGGCCCAAATGAGGGAATGGCCAGTGGCCACTTACCTAAAAACTCACATGGCTAGTTGGCCTTTTCTGCTCCCACTACTATGTCCTTTCCTTCTTTTCCAATTCCCTGATTCTCACAGTGTCCTACCTGTGCAACTCTGTGTCCTGCCCTGTGCTCGGCCATTGGCTACTGGCATCTTTATTGATAGATTTAAAACCAATTAGGGGCAACGACCTTCAGCATCAGTAAATACAGATTCCTGATTAAATCAAAGCATCAGAACCATTCCTCTACAAACATATACACATACACATTTACGTGTGTGTGTGTGTGTGTGTGTGTGTGTGTGTGTAACAACAATTAAAGGAAAAAAGTCACGGACTTGAGAGAAAGAAAGGGAGCAAAAAAGTCTATAAGAAAGGTTGGAGGGATCAAAAACACGAAAGGATAAAATGGTGCAATTATATCTTAATTTCAAAAAAATGTTAATGCATTTTAGAGATTTTCCTTAAACATAGTCTTATGAAACAGTTCAGAGGAAAGTGTAATTTGGAACTTTTCCATAGTTGGTCTAGCACTGAATTTCTCTCGAGAAAAGAACTTTGCCTTGCAAACAGCAGCGGGGTAGGACAACAAACATGTCCTGTGTCATAGAAAAAATATCGGAAGGAAGCAAACGAAGAGCACTAGGCAGTCAGCCAGCATTCCCATTCTTCCTGGTGCTTAAAAGACAGCTCTCTGGTTTTTATTTTTATTTTGTTTCCAGGCCAATGCTTCTGGGTCAATATGTTAATACCAAACTACTTGCATATATTTGCATATTGTGGATATTCTTGAGTTCATGGAGGAAATATTAAAATTAAAAGGAGTATTTTACACTTTCACTAGGCTTTGATGATTTTAAAATTACATAGAAAACTAAACTTTCTTGCTCTCAAATTATTCAAAAATGCAAAAAAGGGTAAAATTTAACAATTATTAATAAAGTCAATATAGATGACAATGAACTATTGCAACGTGAATTATTTAATATATAGGTAATTTTCATAGTATTTTAGAGGCACAGTTTTATGCTAAATGTGCGCAGACTATTCAGGGACTCATTAAACTCCCGGCACTCCTCTTGTCTGGCTTTACATCAATTCTTTCTCCCTTCTCTTCCAACTTTCTTTTTTAATCAATTCTTAATACACATACCCAAATGGAGAAGCTGAGAGGACACACCATGAACAAGTGAGGGAAAAAAAAACCCTCAGTTTCATTGTTATTTCAGTGGAACTATGCTGGTATTTAAGTTATTTACATGTATATGTGACCTGTGTGTATGTACATTCAGGATACAAGCACAGCATCTACATCTTTGGCTTATAAGGCAGCATAAACATCACTGTGTAACAAATGTGTGCGTTTTAATATTTAGATTTCTAGATTTCACTAAAATCCAATTTTGCCATTTACCCCTAAGCAAGTCACTTTGTGTGATTGTAAATGTGAACATGAGGAAGGGGCCAGCTGCTCATCATGACAGAAGCAGCATTCGAAGTGCAGAGAACAGAAATGCAAACATCCCTGCTATTGGCTCAGATTCCAACTTTTTTGTTTTGTGTATATGAGTACACTGTAGCTGTCTTCAAACACATCAGAACAAGAGGGCATCAGATCCCATTACAGATAGTTGTGAGCCACTGTGTCGTTGCTAGGATTTGAATTCAGAACCTCTAGAAGACCAGTCAGTGCTCTTAACCACTGAGCCATGTCTCCAGCCCCAGATTCCAACTTTTTACCTTATATTTTCCCATCCCTTTCTTCTCCCTCCCTCCCTCCCTCCCTCCCTCTCTCTTTCTCTTCCTATGTCCTTCCTCCTTCTCTCTTCCTCCTCTTTATCTAGTTGAATCAGCACATTTTTTCTATTGCTTTCCCCTAATTAGGACCCAACTAGGAATTTTAGGCATCTGCTTAACAGCCCCTGTCTCCGTTTGTATCCCACAACACTTGAGACTCAGAAAACTAATTATGATGAGGAAGGCATTTACATGGTCATGGCTCATATCTCTGAAGAAAAATTATTATATTTTAGAATTAGGGTGGTATTCTAAAAGTGTGTATAATCCTAGGTCTGATCACTGTGTCTGTCTCCACAAAGAATGACATTTACTTTGGTCTCCTCTAAACCCAAATCTTCAGTACTGGTTTGGAATATAGAAACTTCCCCCGTCCGTCAGAAACACAGGGCCAGTTTCAATGGTTTTCCATCTCCTGATGATGTGGAATAATTGCAAACTCACTGCACTTGCTTCTGAGTAGGCAAAGCTTAGGCAAGCACATTAGGCACATCTCAGAGTTTGGATGGCACATGCCCTACTTCGAATGGCATTTCTCAAGCTGAGATATGGAATCAGTCAATTCATTCTGTGGAGGTTTTTTTAAATGTAATTGTATTTTTAGCATTTCCAATCTGAATTTAGCTTTAATGCTCAGCTCTGGATCTGACATTTTAGTGTAAATCAGATTTTCTGAGGAAAAAAATAAAGATTCTTCTCGTGGATACCTAAGCAGTTCTCTGTGATGAGAATGGTCTCCATTGTTATGAGATGAGAATGCTGTCACCCCTCACACCCATGAGCTGTCAGGTCTGGACCCAGTGTGGCTATGACACCTAAACCCCCATCTCAGCTGATGAGTCATGCCAGTGAAGAGTTGTCAAACTAATACAAATCAGCCTCTGGGCTCTTAAAGATTTACTCAGCAGAATTTGAGAGGCAGACCACAGCCTAGTACAGGCCTTAGGCATAACCATTAAGTAGGAGAATCTACTTCAACAAAACCCATTTCTGCTTTTCTAGGACGTAGACTCTTCAGCCTCTTTCTGTCTCAAGTTTTCATTTTTACTTCTCCCTAAAAGCTGTTCCACCTACCCCTAGCTAACAGGGCAAGGTGACCTTTATTAGGTGATATCTGTAAGCTAATATTTGCTGACAAGAAATATTTCCAAGGATTAAGTAACAATCAGTGCCCAGTGATTAACCATGAAACTCAGGCATAACGCTTGTCAGCTCTCTTTCCATCTACCTATCCCCAGTCATACCCAAGCTATGCCTACATAGCTCTATAAATTTTCATTAGCACCATTTCTGTATTCTTTATACATCTCTCAACTAGCACAGTATACCACTTCTTTCCTATAGCTCTCTGTTGGTTATGATGCTGCATGCTCCTAACTCCATTTTTATTTTTGTGGGTCTAGCAATAGAATCCCAAACTTCTCACAAACTAGACAAGAACTCCATTGTTAAGTTCTAACCAACCCTAGTACTTAAAAATTATTATTATTATTATTATTATTATATTATATTATGTAGAGGGATGTAGTTGAAACTAGGTTTTCTTATATAATGCAGGCTGGTCATGAACTCACTATGTAGACAAGACTGGATTTGCATTGAACCAGTCTCTGGATTCCAGGATTACAGGGCTAAGGTACCACACCCAGTTTTGCAACATGCATTTAAGTAAATTATAGTTAAGTACAACTTAAAATTCAGCTTCTTACTATTAGTAGCCAGGTTTTGAGTGCTCAGTGGTCACATGTGGTTAGTCTATTCTGTCAGCCAGGGCAGACAGAGAGCATTCCCTTCATCTCTCATTATGTTGCTGCACACTGCAAGAAGAGAATGACAAACGGCCTCTTCACAGATCCCACCAGGCTCTGTGTTGCCTGCCCTCCCCTCTCCATCTCCCTTTTATCTTATAGCTTGAATATTCTTTTCAAAATGAAGGTCAGAGTCCATCCTACAAAGATGCCTGCATTCTCTTAGGATATTAGGACTGAAGCGTCATTCCAACCTGCTCTTCCCTGCCTTTCTCTGCATCAACCACTAGGTCTCCCTTCCTGATTTTGCTCACTTCTGCCTCAGGTATCTGTGGCTCCAATGCCTTTCCTCCATCCTCATATAACTACATTTGCTTCACTTTGTAGCCCAATCATCCTTTCCTCCAGGAAGTTCAATTAATACCCGTTAAACTAGTGATTTACCAACATGAAGACTTTGCCAGATCCTGGGGCATCTAGGTAAAAATAAGTCATTAATCACCCGGTGAAGTGAAAATAACGCAGTGCACTGAAGCTGCTTTTGAACTAGAACTGTAGTTGAAACAGAAGGAAACTGGCCTCAAGCTTTGATCTTGCTTCAAAATCTCTGTCCTTACATTTCGTTGAGGGGCAGTGTACAAGGAAGAATTACATGGCATCTCCCAGCGTACCTACTCCCTGGTGGACAGATCTTGCAAAATACCGTCATTAGGGACCTACAGCTATTCCATGACTGAGCCATGCGATACAGAAATGGTAGGAGATTTTGAAGATGCTAAAAGATCACTGATAAGCTGACTTTCTACTAATTAAAAGAGAAAATATTTTAGGATGAACTCAGCCTTAATAAGTTTTGCTCTTAGAGGAGTGTTTATGACTACCTCTAGGAGATAGGCATGGCCTCCAGTTGAGGGATGGGGCCACCCACCCATCTCAAAAAATTTTAAGCCAGAATTGTTCCTGTCTAAAGGAAATTCAGGGATAATGAAGCAGAGACTGAAGGAAGGCCATCCAGAGACTGCCTTATCTTGGGATCCATCCCATCTGCAGATACCAAACCCCCAACACTGGTGCTGATGCCAAGAAGTACTTGTAGACAGGAGTATAGTATGGCTGTCCTCTGAGAGGATCCACCAGCATCTGATGAAGACAGATGCAGATACTCACAGCCAACCATCGAACTGAGCCCGTAGAAACCAATGGAAGAGTTAGGGGAAGGACTGAATAGGGGATGGCAACCCCATAGGAAGAACAATGACATCAACTAACTGGACTCCTCAGAGTTCCCAGGAACTAAACCACCTACCAAAGAGTATACATAGATAGGTCCTTGGCTCCAGCTACATATGAGGTAGAGAAATGCCTTATCTGACATCAGTGGGAGGGAATGCCCTTGGTCCTGTGGAGTCTTGTAACCCCAGCATAGGGGATGCTAGGGAGGTGAGGCAGAAGTAGGTAGGAGAGCACTCCCTTAGAAGCAAAGTGGATGGTGGATTGGGAAAAGAGACAACATTTGAAATCTAAATAAATAAAATAACCAATTAATAATAATAATAATAATAATAATAATAATAAAAACTTAAAAAAAATAAGGGAGTATTTATAACCCAAGAATAAATTACAGAGAATTCAGATCCTCTGTTCCAGGTAGATGAAAATCTTCCATGTGTAGAAAATACCACCACACAGAAAAGATTGCACAGCTTCGGGGAGCTGAGAGACTCGGCCCTACAGCAGTCACAACCAACTACCAATTACCATTTACTCACAACATGACATTATGTAGGAGACCCCAAATCCCAGATGGTAACCCCTGCTCAGCCAATTTTAAGTTTTCTCCTTTCAGCCTTGGGACAAACACTCTACCACTGAGCTTCATTGTTAATCTTTAGCCAATATAGCTTTTTCTTTCCTTGTTTATTAACATGCATTAATTATGCAAATTAATGGGTTTAACTCTGAAAAAAATATGTGTTTATTTGTGAACACTTCAAATAATTAGGTCCAGTTGTCAGTTTAAAAACTACTTTGGTATTTATTGAAGCAACACTCACTGCAAACCACATTCTAAGACAGCAACAAGAAGAAGAAGAAAGTGGTACCAAGTCACCTGCACTTTCTGTGGGTATAAAGTCAAAGATAACCCACGCATTTATGATCACTTGCTTTCATTTATAATTGAAGGAAATGTTAGGCTTCCAATTCAGATCAGTGAGAATGAAGATACTTTTGTTCGTCATAATAGTATAACTATTCCCCAGCATTCTCTTACTTTTATTATATAATGCTACCTTTTGCCACAAAGGGTAATTGCTGTGATTTGCCACTCAGATCACTAGTTCTGCACTCCTTTGTGTGTGTATTTGTGTGTGTGTGTGTGTGTTAATTTGAAGGCTCTATTTTCAAACATGTATATACTTCTGGAAATATTTTGTTTGTTTTCAAATGCCCAGTTGAGAAGGTGACAAGCTTTCTCCTAGCTCCATATTTTCCACCAGCTTCACTCTTCCAAGGAATCCCCAGTGGCTTCTATTAAGTGAAGCCACTGACATTGGACTCTCGTACACATCCTTGAGAGGGCCCATCCTCTTGTTTATCCCCAGTTCATTTTCCTTTAATTACACGAATTACTTGATTTGCATATGTGATTCATGTCGTCTTGATTATTCAGAATTAACCCGAACATAACACAGCTGCTCCATGATAAATCCGGGTGTATCTGTCTGAGTTTTTCTGTTTCTCTGTGCAACAGGGCCTCAGGGAGGCCAATATCTCTAATATTAGTGGCGAAGACAGGCTCAGACCTCCCTCTGCCTACACCTGTCGAACCCAGACCACTTCACTATCCTGTATCCCAGAGATGGCTGGCAATTTATACTTGTGAAAAACTTTTTTCTACCCCCAGCTCTGCTCACCATCAGAGTTATAAATGGATGTTCTCTGTTCTGTGCTGAGCTGTAAATCAATGTAATATGTTTCTCTATCATTTATTCATTTATTTCTATACTCCATCTGTAAAAAATAATGAGTGTGCAGCTTTAGAATTTACAGAGAATTAAAAAGTTTGTGATGCATCTCTTCCCTCTTTGGGCTCATCTCTGTTTCTACTTTTTTTCTCATAGGTTGGTTACCACCCTAGCTTCACATAGCACAACTACTATTTTTTGATTTATTAGCTTTTCATGATGTCTGTTGACATATCACTTTGAAAGTTGAGGACACTCCACTCCACATTTCCCATTTTCCCATGGATGCTTGTTTGCTAGCTGTATCTCTAATGCAAGTCTTTGTTTTTACTGTGACTCAGTTACATTAACATTAGTACTGCATTTGTCTGATTTACTTTTTCTCTTTCCTATTTAATTTTTTTCAGATATGTATTTACTTTCATATTATCAAACATGCCATTTATTTACTCTCACAGTTAAAAGTATATATTGCTTACAATGTAGTCTTCAGGAATAAAGACCTCCCTGTCCCTCAGTGTGACTCAAGACCATGATTCATTGTTCCCAAGATAATTCTTCAGAATTTTTTTGGTAAGGAAAGTTTCAGAAGATAAATCCACACTTGACTTCTTTTTTTTTTGTTTGTTTGTCTGTTTGTAAGAATCTTATTGAAACTAATATCAATTTTGATCAAGCTCCTAAAAAATTTTGATTTCTTAAGTGACATAATAATGAGTTTCTGTTCTAAACCCACTGAAACTTTGTAGCTGAGGCAGACTTTCCACTGTTTTGATGTGAATATCACTTGTAAATGATCCCCAGGCTGAAGTGAAACAGAACAGTTAATGCATTTTTGATGAGTATTAAAAATTCATGAAAAATAAAAAAGTATGATAAATATGCAAAGGAATCTGGTTTGAGTTTCTAATTGTGTGTGTGGTGTATCTATGTATACATGTAGGAGGCAGAGGTCGACTTGAGTATCTTTGCCTATTATTCTCTGTTCTGTTTATTATTTTTATCATTTTTCTTTTTTCATTAGAATTTCATAGACATATACAATGAAAATCGATTCTATTTTCCCTAAAGCTCCTCCCAACTCTATTATTTTTGTAATATACATATATATTTGTGTGTATGTGTGTCTGTGTTGTGTGTATATGTTTGTGTGTGTGTGTGTGTGTGTGTCTTATTAATACAGTTAGTGCTGCTCATATGTACATGTGTATAGAGCCATCCAGTGGACCATGGGAAACATACCAGTGATCATGTCCTCAAAAAAATTAATAATAATTCCGCTGCTCCTGACCATGTTACCTTCTGCTACCTATTATTTCTCAATAATGAGTGGGACCCAGTGATCCTCTACCCCATCTATGCAAAAATTTTTTCTGTCTTGATTTTATATAGGTCTTGTGCAGGTAACCACAGCTGCTGTGAGTTCATGACTGTAATAGCCATGTCATGTCCTGAAGATAGTATTTCATAGTGCTCCTCCCTGTTTTGCATTCATTATTCTGTGTGCCTTGTCTTCTGTAATGTTTCTGGAAGCAATAGGAGGGTAGAGGGTCATTAATATAGAGATTCTGATCAGGGCTAAGCACTCAGTCTCTTATTATTAACACTTTGACCATTTTTGCATCTCTCTTTTGAATGATGTATCTGCAAAATGAAGCTTTCCCAATCAATGTTGAGATCATCTCAGTCTGTGGGTCTAAGACTAAGTATTTAAAAGGCAATTTGACAGTGTAATAATTTCGTAAAATAACAAGAGTAGATTCTACCATAAAGCCTATGACCATGGCTTTTGTTCAATATTACAGTACTGGGCATGACATTCCTTCTTCTGAAGAAGGCTTAAATCCAATTAGAAAACATTTGTCATCTCATAATGGTCATGCTACTATTGTATCAAGAGGCAAAACTCATCTGACAGGTGGGTATTGAAGCATGCAACATCCAGCAATGGAAAAGACTATTCATGTCTTTCTCCCTACATAACATGTACAGTGCTTTCCATCATTGAGAAATCTAGCCAGGAGGAAGTTTCCTGTTGGGCTTGAGATTCATTTCTCTGTGTCCTGCAGATACAATATGTTGTATCTTCAGAAATAGAGTCTTTCCATTTACTTAGGTTGGATAACAGAGGGACATCACATGCATTGATATACAGACCTCTGGAGCATTTCTGGCCAGTAAGTCATCTTACTGCTTCATAGTATACCTTACTGCTGTAAGGTATCTCCTGCTTCCTATTATAATTTTCATTTAATAATCCATATCTTCTGGGAGGGACATTATCCACCCATGCAGGGTAATTTTGCTTGAACTCCCTCTTATTTTATTTTTAAAGTTGTATTTTGAAACTATCTTACTAATTAGTGGCATTTTCTAAGGATCCCCATGTTGGATAACCTCACCCATTACCTTTTCCTCTGCTCTATTGCTCCATGGTAATCACCACTTAATCTTCTGACCTTTCTCACATTATTTTTTGAGATAGCATCTCTCCCTGGACCTAGTGCTTGTCATGTCAATTAGGCTCTTGGTCATAAGTCTTCTGGGACTACCTGTCTCCAACCTCATCATGAGTATCTCAGACTTGGCTGACTTTTACATAGGATCCAAACATAAGCCTACATGTTTGTGCAGCAAGTACTTTCCATACCCAGTCATCTCTGTATTCTTTTGTTGGATTTCTCTGTATTAAAGTTATTCCCTCTGAACCTTTGTCTCTTGCCTTACAAAGGACATCATAAATCATCCTTCTTTCTACATTATGGAAAGTCAATTTGAAAAAAAAAATATCTTCGTCTCTGTAAATTGTCAGGGTTAAATTGAGTAGAAAATTATTCGTACTCTGGTAAAAAAAAAAAAAGCAAAAGCTAATAAGGACATTTTCATTAAATGCCCCAAGAAACTACAGATGTTTGAATAAATTCTACTGATTGCTTTGGCCTGACCTGTTTTCACTGTCCCTTATGCAGATGACAGAAATCCTTTCACTATTTGCATCCCATGTTATCAGGTTCATATAGGAGGCTTTTATGGAATCCATGGCTTTGGCATTAATGCATTGCTCCTTCCTCCCCTTCTCCTGTCTCCCACCTGCTGACAATAGCTCTCTATGAAACTCCTTGAGCAGGAAAATGCAGGAAGCCTTTCCTTCATTAAATAAGACAGCCCATTCAGGTCACTCACACAGCTCAATTTAAATAAATTGAATCAGCAGATGCCTATTAGCTACTTGTCCTTGAACTAGGATAATACGGGTGTTCAGGTATCACTCTGAGAAAGAATTAGGAGAGTTAAAAATTTGCACAATGTTCCAAAAAAAATGGTATTGTACAGAATTTTGCTTTAATAGGACTAAAGAAATATCCATTACTCTTAATAAATAGGCATGTTTAACTGCAAAGAACATAGTATGTCATTGGAGAAAAACTTCAAGAAAGTCAGAACATTAGAATATATTTATCAGTGTGATTTATTTTTCTATTTTTCTTGAAATGGAGTACCATGAATGAGGCTTATGAACAATTGCTAGCCCCAGAGACCCAAGTCTTTGTTACCTTCTAAGGTAACTCTTGTGGGAATGAGGTCTTAAGGGAATTGGTAAGCCAAAGAAACCTTTAGGATGATTCATATATGGGAGTTATTTATAAGACTAGCATAAAAATTGTTTGATTAAACAGAGCTTAAATTTGGTTCAAGTAGATAATCACTTCACTGTCCTTTTTTTGATGACACATTTGTTCTAGCAATTTTCTTTCCTATGTATTTTAACACAAGCTGTATCTTCCTGTAGTTAATTTATATGTTGCCATAATTATCATGTTGTCCTACTTTTCTCCCTGTTTGAAGCTCCAATCTCTGTCTGGGAATATAGGATGATCTCATGTCAGTTGTTTGGCCACTGACGTGTGCCAGGATGTGTGCTGTGCATGACTTCCAGGTTGCAGCTGTTGGTGATACTGGTTATTTTCCTTGTTTCTTGCATCAGTGATCATAGAAGCAAAGCATTGATACAACCTAGACAGAGATTCCTGGCCCATGACAGATTTATAATAAATGAGCAATGACTTGGTTTTGTACTAACCCACCGAAAGTTTGGGGTCACTTCCATTGCTCAATGAGAGCAACTGCTCCTCTCCTTACTGAAACAAAGTTTTGCAGTCTCTTTTTATTTTTAGAACACGTATGGGGATTATTCTTGATAGAAGCTCAGAATTACTTCACAAAATGTACTGACAGTTGGAAAGTCGTGAGCTGGAGAGTCCAGATGTTGACCTGTCAGGAGCAGATAAATATATGCTTCATGAGTTTCTCTAATTAATGGAGAGGAGTCACACAATATAATAGAAATCAGGCTTGGCACAAAGCTTTCTTGGGACCTCTGTTTGTGATTAATGTAAGAAAAGAATATATCACTTAATTATAATTTATTAATTGCTTTTGGCCACTCCTATTTCCACATTGACAAAGGTTCACAGTGATGACTTTGACCAAAAGAGTAGCTTCAACAAGGCTTTGTGTGGTGTTAGCTACTAAAAGATCTTCTTAGAATAAATAGATAAATTCATTTTTCACAGTAAATGTCATTAAACTGTAATGATCAAATCTCTTCTACTTTTTTCAATTATGGCTTGCATCTATCTAGGCAATTTTCCAACATCCACCCAAAGGAGATACTATTTTTATAAACTGTATACTTCTTACCTTTTGAAAAGGGAGAATGCTTTAAATCAAGCATTCCTTTCCAAATGAGAAAAGATGGGGAAGGGTATCTGTTTAGTTTGGATCTTGCAAAATACTTCATGAATTAATTAGAACACCTAGTATCTTAGTTAGAGTTTCATTGCTTTAAAGAGACACCATGACCAAGGCAAATCTTATATTGGGACAACATTTAATTGCGGATGGCTTACAGTTTCAGAGGTTGAGTCCATTTTTATCATGGCATGAAGCACATCAGTGTGCAGGCAGACATGATGCCAGGGAAGTAGAGAGTTTTATATCCTGATTTGAAGGCAGCCAGGGAGACACTCTTTTGCACTGGGAGAATCACGAGCATAGGAGTCTCAAAACCCACCTGCACCGTGACACATTTCCTCGAACAAGGCAATTCTCTTCCAATAAGTCCATATGTCATTATAATGCCACTCCCTATGGCCAAGAATTTAAACATATGATCTAGGGAGCCAAACCTATTTAAAGCATCACATAAAGAAACATTTCAAAAGTAATGATAGTATAACAGTCCTCTACCATAAAGGTTCCAGTATCTTCTTATTCTGTGGCAAAGAACTCTTTACTCTCTGCTAAAGTAGATTTGGTGGCCTATAGCTTGATGTGTTTCATTTAAATAGGTATTTTTCTGTGAAGTAGAAAAGAGGATGAGACTTAAATGATTTGCTAATGTCTCATGAGAGTTAAAGGAGTAAATACTCCCTAGAAACATAAGCATCAGTTGTTGCCATTAAGTAGGGAGATGAGTGAGCTGGAGGGCCTTCTGCCTTACTAATCTTTATGAAGTCCTCACAGAGATGGGTAGGTATGCTTATCTTACTACTTCTCCATTTCCTTTCAAGACTTGAATTCCTTTAGAAACATTGACTTAAATAGATATCAATTTCCCATAATGTTGGCTCTGCTACTAGCAAATAGTGAAATAACTATGTTCTAGCCTATTGAGTGTCTAGGCTACCTCTGATTGATATGTGCACTTATTTTAGTGTTTATCCTGTGTTCTTCGCTGATATAAGTATCTATATTGAGGCTATGATTACCCCTTAATGTATTAAATAGTATTGTGATTCAGAATTGTTAGTTTATATTGGTCATTTTTTAAGTCCCACTTATATTGGTGTTAAACATTTTATATGGCTCTTATATTAATTGCTATGTCTAAAACTCCTAGGAGAACTTAAAAATCTGCATGATGATATATAAACAATCATTTTGTGAATATAAATTTTCTGTTCATCTACAAAAGACCATCCTTGCTGTTTGATCCTACTTTAGCAAACAGCTTACTATGTAAAGAGAACCTAGAAGGTATATGTGTCCTTTGGAAGAAAACAATATTTGCAAACAATGTTAATTAATGACATAAAATATTAGAGAGAAATTTATATGTTTGGGGACATTAGGCAGCTCTGCTACTTAATATTATGAAATATTGGTGTGTTAGGGTTTTATTGCTATGAATAGACACCATGACCAAGGACAACATTGGCTTCAACAATAGCTTCTCACAGGCTCTCATCATGGTTCCTAGTGTCAACTCCTTTACATGACCCCTTCAGTCCTGGGCCATCAACTGTAACTGAGGCTGTACCTTCACCAATGGTCTTCCATGGCCTCGAACAGTGCCAAGCCTCAGTTGCAATTCATGACTCCTTCATGTCTTCAAAACCAGCACCACCTGGGTGAGTCTTACACGTTACCAAGTACAGCTGCAGCACAAGACACAATCTTGGCTATCTCTGGAACACAGCTTCAGTGCTCTTGGAAAACACTTCCCAGAAGATTTCACCTCAATGATGCTGCTCTTTTCTTAATCACCACTAATTTCTTAGCTGCAGTTTACCAGCATAAACTGTTCCAGTAGTCCCTTCTGTTTTTCACTCTAAAGCTAGAGCCACATGGCTGAAGCTTCCAAGTTCTGCTGCTTGCAGTTGCTGGAACACGGCCCTCTTGGTCTATTACATTATGCTTCCTTTTTTCCAACTGCTGTCCTGGATCTTGCTCTGTAGATTGACCTGGAACTCAGAGATCTGCATGCTTGTCTCCTGGAATTAAAAGTGTACTACCATGCCTAGATTTAAGCTTTTCTTCACCTAAAACTTGCTTTGTCTCAGGCTAACCTTGAACTCAGAGAAATGCTTGGTTTTATCTTCGGGATTAAAGGTGTGTACCAATATGCCTGGATCTAAATTTAGCTGGGTAGGATTTTGCCTCAAGGTCACAACTCAATTCAATTCATAGGATTCAGCTTCATTTCACTTCCTGGAGCCCTTTAATACTCGAACCATATATTTTATATTTTTTTTTCTAAGCTTTCTATGCTTATTCAAAATGCTCTTCATGAGACTTAACCAGAGAACAAAGTCTATGATAGGTGTTTCTGAGACTTCTTTTGTCAATGCAATTAATCTGAGTCTCTTCACCTTAGCCTCAGGCAGACTCTTCAGATAATGGCAAAAAGCAGCCATGTTCTTCACCAAAATGCTACAAAAACAGTCTCTAGGCCACATACTGAAGTTCTTCTCCACTGAACTTCTTTGGCCAAGTCTGCATGGTTCAAATCACTCACAGCATCAGTCTTCCATATTCCTACTAGGATGGCTCATTATGCTTCATTTACAGCATTCCATTGCTCTCCAAACCCAAAGACCCAAAATTCACATTCTTCCAAGCAAAAGCATGGTCAGGCCTATCACAACAATACCCCAGTTTCTGGTAGCAACTTCTGTCTTAGAGTTTTCCTGCTGTGAACAGACACCATGACCAAGGCAATTCTTATAAAGAACAACATTTAGTTGAGGCTGGCTTACAGGTTCAGAGGTTCAGTTCACTATCATCAAGACAGGAACATGGCAGCATCCAGGCAGGCATGGTAGAGGAGGAGCTGAGAGTTCTACATCTTCATCTGAAGGCTGCTAGCAGCATATTCACTTCCAGGCAGCTAGGATGAGGGTTTTAAAGCCCACACCCAGAGTACCACTCCTACTTCACAAGGGCCACACCTACTCCAACAGGGCCACACCTTCAAATAATGCCACTCCCTGGGCTGAGCATATACAAACCATCACATTCTGAAAAATGGAGCTGATCAGGCACTCATTGGAAAGGTATTCATATAGAGCAGGAATCTATCTATCTATCTATCTATCTATCTATCCATCCATCATCTATATATCCATCCACTCATTCATCCATTCATTCATTCAAGGACTTCTTTCACTCTAAAAAAAATATTATGAGAGTCTAAAGATATTTTTCTCTGCTTGATATATACTTTTTGATATTGAGAATAGTATAAGTTAAAACAAAAGTATACAACCATTATTGTATATTTATTTTTATAATATAACATAGCAAGTATATATTAATATCAAAAGCATTTATTTCTTTTTGTTAACTTTTAAAATAACAATTGATTCGTATATATTCAAAAAAGATTAGAAAGATAAATGACGTTATTTAACAACTTTAAAAATCTTTTTAACTCCTGATTTAAGATAAAAGAACTGCACTCTCTCAACTCTGATCTAGCATTAATTTTGTTCAGAATTTTTAAGCTTTTTTATTTTTGCATTTTATATTTAGGGTTTTACATTAAGTATATAATCCCAGCTTTATAAAAATCTGTAATGGAAGTAAAGAGGATCTCATGGAGCTCTTGAAAGGAAACATGGACCCAAGGCCAGAGACCAGAATTTTAGCAGAAATGTGCTGGGATTCACAAGAATGACTGCCCAAGTATAGAGTATCTATCACGGTGGGGCAGCATAGAGTACAAATGCTCGTTTTGTAGCATGAGAACACTTATCCCCAGAATACTGTGTAACTTACAGAGCTATGCTTAGTATATATTCAAAACCAGTAAGAGTCATACTTGTCATGCAAGTGAATAGATGGAAACACAGTCATACCTTCTGTTATTCCAAGAAAATTTCTTTGATCTCCTTTAAATCAGACTACAGACATCCAATACAAATTATTGTAATAACACTATAGAATAAATTATTGAGGGAAGAATAAATTGTCACTTAAGGAAGCAAACTGCTCTTAAGGGCAGACTGTATACCCAGCAGTAGATGGCCAATTGAAAATGAACTCAATGGCATCTTCGGAGGTTTCTTGTCTCATAATATTGTGTCAAGGATCATACATGCACAAAATATCTTATTGTTATTTTATTACACACACACACACACACACACACACACACACACACGTCTTCCCTTCTGTCTATTTAATACACATCCTTTGTGCATATGTCATTGGCTTCCAGTTTATGTGTATTTGTGGATTTCCTGAGTTTGTGAATGACTGGGTCACTGTTTCTTGTGCCTTTCTCTTGGGATCTTTTCCATTTGTTTTCTTTACCCAATTCTGATGTGTTAGTTTTTGTTTCACCTTGTTTTATTTCATTATTATCCCTTAAACTATTTTGTTTTGTTTTCTAATAGAGACAGAAAGGTGGTGGACCTGGATGGGTAGGGAAGTGGGAAGGAACCATGAAGAGTAGAAGAGGAGGCTTTAATTAGGGTATGTTATGTGAGAAAATATCTGTCTTCAATAAAAGAAAAACAAGAAATTCTCACTTTGAAAGCTGAAAATCTAAATGACCTTTGTGCATATGTTTTACTTGTCAAAATAATTGTTATTTTTTTTGGAATTTTCTAATCCTTAAAAAAATTTAAATATGATTTAATATTCTAGAGATGGAACTCAAATACTAGATGTCACACTAGAATTAACAGGCAAATGTGAAAGTAATCCCTTTTGCAAACCTCCTTTGGATTTTTTATAAACTTACATGAGTTAATATGAGTTTTATTTTCAGCTTTTTAATGTTCAGTAATTAAAAATGACTGAATTTGTTCATAATGACCAGATGCCCGGTAGCTGTTTCATAAGACTGTCAAGAATTAAATTAGGTTCCCTCTTTCCTTCATTTAATGACTTTTATTGGTGAATAATTCACACACTATAAAATTTACCTGATTAAAACATACCATCTAGTGCTTACAGTGATTTCCCAGAGTTGTAGATACAGTACAACATATTTTTCTTTTATTTTTATGAACAGCAAGTACTTGCCTTATTGGGGTGCATTGTTCTTTACTTCTTGGTGCTCACATCTTTATACTAATGTTCTGTAAGTCCATGGTAAGAGATTAAAAGCACCAAGCATTTGATTTTCCCCACAAGTAAGCATTTTAGTGATTTATGTGAAGATTCTTTTGCAGTTAAATTGATGGATGGTATCAACCTTAATATATTTATACAATTTTATTTGGAGCTTAAAAGCTGTGAAGCTTATTTTTAATAACAGTAATTGAGTTAAAATTAAGTTAATTAAAACTCTTTCTTGGAGTGAGCACACATAAAAATGATGAACAGAGAAGTGCATAGGCTGAAGAAAAGCAGAATTTATTATTTGCTGCTGTTTTATTTTATATATCATGAACTTTTCTAAACATTCTATTACTTTAAACTTTTTTAAATTTCAGTTCATTTTAAATTTGACAATCAGACATACTGTGATCAGAATCACCCCATTAGACTTTCTTATTTCCCCCTTTGCTGCTGAACTTCTGTCAACTAGTTTTCCTTTTTTGTTTTGTTTTTTTCTTAATTCACTCAGTTTAATTAAATTGCTTATATGAACATAGAGGGTTATTTACCAGAACATGGGCAGTTTAGCAGTAGATACTACAGAAAAACAAATTGTCCTCACAAACCATTATAGACACACATCTGAAGCCATCCATTGCCAAACAAGTCAGCAAAGGTTTGGTTTTCATGAGCCATCTCCCATCTACTATGAGTTGACCCCATTTTGTGAAGGTCATTTGTGAAGGTAAATCCAGCTGCTGCACTGACATGATTGCAATGTCACTGTCATAAGACAGGGTTTCATGACATCTATCCCCCATCCTCTAGGTCTTCTGTCTTTTCTTGGTCCTCCTTTGCAATGTTCGTGGCCCTGATAAGTATGACATGGATGTCTGCTTTAGAGATGAACACTCACTGGTCTTTTATTCTTAGCATTTTGACAGTTAACCATTAGTGATGATGAAGAGTTGTTTCTCTGGCCAAGGCTAAGAGAAGCACTAGTTTCCAGTATAAACAAGAAAAATTTGAAGGCAGTAGGTTTTATGTCTATTAAAAAACATTAGTAGATTCATGAATAAGTGCTTTTGATGGGCCTTGAGTCTAATCAGAAATCATTTGATTACCCTATAAGGCAGTCATACTGTTACTGCATCATTGACAAGTCTTACCTGGCAGGCCCATATCATAGCTCACAAGACCTGCAGCAGAGTAAGAGAGTTGATGGGTTTTCTTCCCTAACAATCTGAATCATACCTACTGGTACTATGAAGACTACTCAGTAATGACAGAGATGAAGAACCCAGTAAAACTGTGAACTGTGAAACTGCGAAAAGACTCCTTAGAAGAAGAAATATAAACAGATTTAAAAACTGTTCAACATCATTAGCCATTAGGGAAATTAAAATGAAAACTATTTAGAGATTTCATCTCACTCCCATGTCAAGAAGAATTCTATCAAGGAAACAAATGACAACAAATGTGCATGAGGTTTGAATGGAAAGGGACTTCTTGGCAACTGTTAGTGGGGTTGTACATCCTTGCTTCTAACTCTTTAGGTCAAGTTTATTTTCTTTGTACATATGCTTCCAGTTCAGTTTGCATCATAGATGTTCATATCTAAGGATAGAAGAAAAATTGTAAAAGGTTT
Organism: Mastomys natalensis; assembly: GCA_021653895.1. Classification (NCBI taxonomy): domain Eukaryota; kingdom Metazoa; phylum Chordata; class Mammalia; order Rodentia; family Muridae; genus Mastomys; species Mastomys natalensis. Next base: position 1,037,834 of record JAJTUV010000037.1, read on the forward strand.
ATTAAATGAATTTAGAAGCAATCTAGAGGGAACCAGACTGTAGATACATGACATTACCAACCACAGTTAGGTTGAGTAAGTTCATGTTTATTCACTAAAATCACGGGACATATACTTCCATTTTCAGATCCAAGAGCCCCTTAAATGTTTATCAATTGGATGTGTGTGTGTGTGTGTGTGTGTGTGTGTGTGTGTGTGTGTGCATGTACACATGCACGTGCATCTCTGTTTGTCACAGTAGGCAGAAGAGAGAATCAGATACCCCATGGCTGGATGTTCATGTTGAGAATTGAACTAATTCCTCTGGAATAGTAGGAACTGCTCTTACTTCTAAGCCACACAGTAATTTATTTTTTTATTCAGAGTGAATTCCTGCTCTAGAACCTCATATGTGTCATAGGGATTTAGTGACCCTTCAGATTCAACAGTGGTGTCTAATAGGCTATCATTGCACCTTTCATGGTGTGACTTTACTAGTGGCCTCCTAATTTCACTTAACTTTGGGAAATTAGTTCTTCTTTCTACTTCTCTGTACTAATACCCCACATTTAAGCCTTTGCTCCAGTTTGATCCTATACCCTATTAGGCACATACTGCCTAGTAGATATTGAAGGAGAAGGGCTTCACTCCTATATTTTCAAGGAAACCACTTGAGCTCTATATCAACCAGGGACTCTTGGAAAATAGATTCAGAAGTCATTTTGTCTGTGTTCACACAGCAAGTATGTTAGAACCTAACCTCAGTTTAGCCTGGTACATTTGGAGTGGAATTGGAAAAGAATTTGAATAGCATTAAGTGGCAGGACTGGCTAACTATAGCAGAGTAGATTTGATGGAATGTCAGTGTAGTAGCAGATATCTATACACCTTTGACCTGCTAGGGCACCTTAATATAGGATTGTATTTGACATAATCTCTGAGTTGGCAAATGTGTTATCTGCTTGCTGCAGACAGATATGGTTCTGTAGAAGTACGAGGGCTTTTCCATTCCATTAAGCATGATTGAGGTGCCTAAAATATTTAAATATGGACTTTGTTGTGGGATGTGGGCTCCTGCCAATGTTATAATTGAATAGGGAAATTGATGTTTATTTTAACAAAATCAAATCTCCATTGAATGAGTCTATTCTTTCCCATCAGGAAAAAAGTACTACACTATGGAACAACCTTTAGAAGTGGACCTTCACATGCTCTTTACTGATTTGTGCCTCCAGTTCTTTCTCCAGGTTTTCTGCAATTTAAAGGATTGCATCGTTCTCTGATTATCTAGCAGTGACATTCAGAACTAGCAAAAGATTTAGGACAGAAACAGCAGAAGACACCCATCTACACTACTCACTCCTATAAAGGATACTGACAGGAGAGGAATTCCACAGAGCATATATAGTCTATTTTCAAAATGGCATTCATAAATGTAATTTATTCCTTTAACACTAAGTTTTGATCTTAAGCATTTGTGTCTAAAAGATAGCTGAAAATATATGTTTGATTCTCAAGAACTGTATAGTTATTATTCCTTTATTAAATGTGTGCTTGATTACAAAACCATGGTCTGTGAAGTTGTGGAATCTTTATAAACAGTTTATTTGAGTCACTCGTAATGGAGACAGAGGCATATGATAAGTGCATTGCATGATCTAATATACCCCAGAAGAGAATATCAAGTAGATTCTAGTGATAGAAAATTCAGAAACTTTATAAAATCCTTTTCAGTAAATGTCTCAAGTTGAATCCAATCCATTAGTGGGTAACATACATACCAAGAGAGGACATTTTTCATTCTCTAGTCAAAAATCTAGAATGAATTTCAGGGTGTTGTAAGACAAGGTGCAGTTCTTATTCTCTTGGGGAAAATCTTCTACAACTTCTTGGCACTGAATTCTGCCTTCCCACAGCATCTCCATCACCTGGGAGCTAAGCGTATGCTGCAGAAATGCTGGAGTAGGAGATACTTGGAGAGGGTGCTGCCGGTTCACATTTCACAACCACATTATGACTAGCTTAAAAATAATCTGAAAATAATTTCCCTCAAAAAAATGTGAACATTGGAAAAGGGTTGATTATTTCTACTCATAAATGGCTTTCTTTTCTGGGAATGAGAAAAGGTCCTTTCTATGTGCCGTAAATGGAATGACACAATACTGCAGCATTCTTCCCACTTAGACTTTACTGATCTGCTAATAGGCTTTTTCTCTCCCAAGAGTAGTTGATGGAAAATAATTATGCAGAATTTTCCTTATCCTTTATATGGATTTTCCCCCTGCAACATTTCCCACAGACATACCTCAAAACCAAGTGTCCTCTACTTTACAGTTGCTTCACAACCTGCATTGCTTGCAGTTTCAACTGTGACCCTAGAACTTGGTTCTTTCTCAAAGCGAAAATCGTGAAACTTGTCAGGGAAGCACTGGAAGCTACTCTACAACTGATATTACCACCATTATACTCATTTTACAGAGATGAATAGGGCCTCTCCAGTAAGCATGTTTCCATGTCCTGGTCCTAACAACCCAGAGTGCGAATTAAACAAAATGAGAAATATAAAGGCATTGCTATAAGGTACTGTGTCTGGTACCTAAAACTGGAATATGGCTAAGACAGGCATATTATGAGTTGAAGACCTACTGAGCTATACAGTGAGTATAGCCCATTCTGGGATACATAGTGAAGTCATCTCATAACACTGAGAGACACATAAAAAGAAGTAAAATAACGTAAGTATTGATGCTAACATTAACCTTATAAAAATGAATAAGAGATGATCTTATTCACAAGAGTTTAGATAATATGAAAAGTGTTTTCATAGGCAGTACACAGAGAAGATAACTTTGTTGACACATGTTGACATGATGCAGCTGCAGGTTCAGGTATTCCAGCAGTGTCCAGAAGTCAGAAGAAAAGAGCAGCAAACGTTCCACTGACATCTTTGTCAATATCTTTATTTTACACTTCCAATCTTCTAGAACCATGCAAATAAATTTCTGGTATTTAAAGCTACTAATGTTGAGATAATTCATTATAGCATCTTCATGAAACTAATAAAGCTATTGTAGGTTGTAAACTCTGTTACAACAGAGTCTGCATGACAAGGAATGAGTGTATCATATACACAGAAAGTTCTAAATCAGTGGGGTTTGATGAGATCTCTTTGAGACAGGTGTTAAGTATCCATTATAAAGCTAAGTCTATTTCTAGAATCCATCCTTCTGAGTCAGCTTTCTTTCTTCAATCAAGGAAGAGGCAAACGATGTTTTGAAGGGGCCGCTCTGCTAAATGACAAGAAATAGTTTTCAGGAGGCTCCGATGGCAAATCGGAATGGTAAACAGAGCCAGGTCACACCTGCTTTTCTCCTGCAGTTTTATCTTTTGCTTCACAGAAATGCCTTACATACATAAACTCATTTTCTCTCCCAATGCTTAATCCATCTCAGACTGTTTAATGAGTGCAAAGACGCTATGTGGATTAGCTGTTTCCTTTCCACTGAAAAGAGAGCAACCTTTGAACTCTCTTCCGTATGAAGTTTGTCAAATGTCTTACACTGTCAGAAAACAGTGTGGAGGCCAACTGCAGAAATCAGTTCTTTTATTTCTCCAAAGACTGATGAAAGGCTGCATGCTATCTTTTATTCCAGCTCAGATTTTCCAGAAACAAAGAGTCCTTTGCATTCTCTGTAATAAAATGAGGTTGCTAAGAAGAAGTAAATGCTAAATAAAAATATCCTTTAGGGTATACAAACTCTTTCAGGAAAACCAACTAAGCCCAGGTAATGACATCAAGACAGAATCACAAGTTGCCATTTAATGTTACTCTTTGCTCTTTGAGTGTCATGTCCAGAAGAGCAACATTCTCAGTTAAGGCTGCATCCTGTGGAATGCCATGAAGAATCCTGGATGAAAAAACCAAGAACCCAAGAAAGACTTATGAGAGTAGGCAAATGACAGTACTCAAGAGGCACCTGCCTATTATGCAGGCTTTTCCTAGAGAACAAAATGTAAACAACCTTCAGGAAAGCCTCTATTGGTATATTTCTTATAACGATACAAAGGGTACGTTTAATCCATACACCTTGTGGTGGTTTCAATATGCCTGGCCCAGGGAATGCCACTATTAGGAGGTGTGGCATTGTTGGAATAGGTGTTGCCTTGTTTGAGGAAGTGAGACCCTCTTCATAGCCATGTGCAAGCCAGTCTTCCCCTGTCTGCCTTTAAATCAAGAAGTAGAACTTTCAGTTCTTCCTCTAGCCCCATGTCTGCCTGGATGCTGCGATGTTCCCACCTTGATGATGGACTGAACCTCTGAACCTGTAAGCCAGCCACATTTAAATGTTCTCCCTTATAAGAGTTGCCTTCGCCACAGTGTCTCTTCACAACAATAAAACCTATCTAAGACATCCTCAGAAACTATTGATTGGACAACAGCACATATGCATAATTTTATTATTTTCTGAACCTCTCTTCTTATAGGAATAAAATCCTCTTTCAAGCTAGTGGAACTATGCCCTGCAGCCAATACAATTACATGGGAATATTGGAGGAATGAAGGCAAATATTACATTCTCTCAGGAGACCCAACCTGGGAAATAGTGGTTCTAGAGAGGAAGTCACAACTTCATTAGCATTTTTAAAAAATCCCATGAGGTACACTTTGGTTCATAGATCTTATGCAAGAGCATAAGTTTATGTGAAAGAGAATCTCTGAAAAGAAGATGTGACTAAAAAGGCTGACGAATGTAGACTTTAATGACTCTTGCAATTTGGACTATTGCATGTTCAGAGACAAGTTATAAATTTTCTCAGTTCTCTTTAAGCCTAAAGAGTCATTCTTTATCTATCTCTGTGTCATATATCCTGATAAACAGACAAAAACCTTTGGCATATATTAATTTAACACAACTCTATTCTCTAATAAAGGTAAAGAACTAAATTAACATCCAAGGCATATCTGCCTGACTCTAATCTGCCTCTCTGATGTTTCTACCAATACAGTTTTAAATGCCCTGATTTATCACTTTGTTCTATTACCATAAAAACTCCATGAAACATTGATGCTGCAACTTTAGACATTGAGATAGCATAGATTTCTTTTCTTATGTTCTTATCACTAACATCTGGATCCAAAACAAACTATTTCATATTCCTTTGGAGAAGACTGCTATGTTTTGCATCTATGTTTACATTGTACAATACCCCAATTTCATTCACTACTCTAGTACACATACAGAAAAAAATAAGAAAGACTTTCTATGATAGGCATGGCATCACAAACCTCTAATCCCAGCTGACAAAGAAATGCCATGAATTTAAGGCCTGACTGTGCTGTGTAGTGATACCCAGTTTCAAAAGTCAAAGTGAAAGGATACCTCGAAATGCATCCATTTGCAACTACAAACGATCTCATCATTTGTCAGAGACACACTTGCTGTGAAAGGCACAGAATGTTATAACATGAAGAAACAACACATTTCTTAAGAAGTTTAAAATGTAATTACACAACAAACCCTCATTAATTGTCTAATAAATCAAATACACAATAAATATATACTTGTAAAGATACAAAAGATGCAATGTTTTGGCTTCTTAGTAGCTGTGGATTTGAGCCCTTATCTACATCATTGTGTCTAACTCAGGTATAAGGTGTTTGGAATATGTCATGCAATTTAAGTACATCACGTAATGAGTGCTCAAAAGTTTTATGGCTTTATTATTCCTCTGGCCACATTGTTTCTACGGAGATCACCCAAGGGTTCTATCAGCTTATATCAGATTATTAGTTTAGGGGTCTCTGAGAAAGCATTCATCATCTTACCAGATACTGTAAACCAGAAACTTCTGATTCAAAGGCAAAGCATACTAACCAAGAGCCTTTCTGATAAGCCGAATGGGTCAATAGATTGTCCAGTTTATGACTCACTATAGTGTTAATGGTATTTATCACTGGTCTTAAATTGATACTTCAGAAAACATCTTGCATGGAAAATCCTCTTCCCCAGTCCTGCTTTTAAAATTTAATTTATAATCACAGCTTGAACACTTTGAATTTGATCATGAGTGATTTACACTAAACCTAAAAATAAATTTAGAAATGTAAAATAAGAAAGGAATTTTACAAAGAAGAAGCAGCAGAAACAGCATCCTGTTCTGTTGGTGTGTTAATTGTGGCCGAACATTAATTTAACTCTAACTTTCTGGTACTCACAGGGGAAATGGAAACAACAGATTACATAATTTTCACAAACTAATAAAAGTAACACATTAAGTCTTTGTGAAAATTATGTTCTAATGTTAAAAATTATGGTTGTCAGAAATAAAATTAAGTGTACAGGTTGCTTTATATATGTGTTTCAGAGGTGTGGCTTCCAGTTTTGCTAGCACTACAGAGTGTACACCTGGTGACATGACCTTTATGGCATATGACTCAGGAAGAAACCTAGTAAGATACAGATGTGTGTGTGGGAATGGAACTAAGTATGAACAGCATAGGTACATCAGACAAGTGTGGAATGCAGACAAAGCAGGAAAGATAGTTTCTTTAGAGCTTCATGAAAGCATTAGATAGGAGCAGAAATGATCCACAGATAAGGTGAGGCCAAGGATATTGGCTGGACTCTAGGCCAAAATTAAAGATGATGATATTGGTTTTTGTTTGTGGTGGGTTTTTTCCTCTTTCTTTCTTTCTTTCTTTCTTTCTTTCTTTCTTTCTTTCTTTCTTTCTTTCTTTCTTCCTTCCTTCCTTCCTTCCTTCCTTCTTTCCTTCCTTTCTTCTTTCTTTCTTTCTTTCTTTCTTTCTTTCTTTCTTTCTTTCTTTCTTTCTTTTTCTCTCTCTCTCTCTTTTTTTTTTAACGTCAGAATGGGTTGAGAGAAGCCACTGGCTGAAGCCTATGTGAATGTAAGAAAATATGAATTATATTTATTTATAGATATGAAGACAAATGTTTAGGCTGTTTTATAGATTATATTGGTCTAGTAAAATAGTAATAGTTGGTTGGTTCTCCTTCAATATTCATCAGTCCACTACCTATGAGTAGTTGGCTCTGTTTCCAGTTCCAGGCACAGTTTCTTACTTGTGTAATGATTTATAAGTCCAGTTAGAGAGCTGTTGGTTCTTACCAAAGTAAGAGTGCCACTACTGCACTTTTGGGGTTGTGTTGCTATGCTGGTCATTGGTGTAGTTCATCACTTCCCTACTACCATCAGTCTCAAATTTTCATTCATTTTCATGGCCATCTAGCCATCTCTCCTGTCCTTCCCACACCTGATCTTAACCCCCCCCCCATTCACCTTCCTACCTGATGTGTTTATAAAAAGATAAAGAGAAAGAATATGTCCTATGGCCGTGTAAGTTATGGGGAAGGAGATGCCTCAGCAGGCCAATGCTGAGGCATCTCTTCCCCCTGAGAAAAGAATTTATTCAGGGCATGGGGAGGGAAGTTAAGAGGGCAGTAGAGGCAGCAGAGAAAGTCAGAGAGAGGGAAAAAGTAGAGAAGTAGAGGCCAGCCATGGAGAGAGGGGGAAGGGAAGGAGGAAAGGGCAAGGGGACAGAGGAATCAAAAGAACATCAATATGAGAGAGGAAGGGGCAAGCAGCCCCTTTTATTGTGGGCCAGGCCTACCTGGCTATTGCCAGGTAACTGTGGGGGTGGAGTTTAGACAGAATGCTAACACTACCCTCCTCCCTCCATTTTTAAACTTCCATATCTCAAGTGAGTTTTCTTGGCTTCTACTTTGAATCCAAGAGACTAAATTTTAAGAAAGTATTTCTCATCTCAGGAACTGTTACAACTATTGCCAAGCATGCAACAATTTATATTGGTACAAATCTAAGGGCAGATTAAATGTTATAGCTATTTCATTTAAATTCAAAATCAATTTCAGGTTAGGTTAACAAAATACAATGTTCAAATCTACGTATGGTGGCATATGCTAGCATTCCCAGGTCCTGAGAGTCAAAGGGAAGAGAAGTAAGAATGCATATGCCTGGGATACATAGCGAAACCGTGTTAGAAACTGGATTTACAGATGGTTGTGAGCAGCCATTTGAGTATTGGGAATAAAATGTAGGTCCTGTGAAAAAGTAACTCTTAATTCCTGAGCCATCTCTTCTGTCGTAATTAAGTAATTGGATAATAATTAAATATAAGGTCCAAGCCTCTCTACTGTTGCATGATTGTCCATAATAATTAAGAAGGAAGAGAGCAGTAATTCCAGGCAGGAATCTAAATCTTAGGCTAGAACAAAGAAGTAATTTCAGGCAGGAATCTAAATCTTAGGCTAGAACAAAAAGTAGGCTTAAATGACTTTGTGCTAGGACAGGGAAGTAGGCTCAGATATTTTGGTTGTCCTGATAAGCCCTTAGAAACAATGATCACTGGAGTGTTCATGGAACTTTGTTTAATGCCTTGCTTGTTCTTTGACTATTTGTATTTATTGTCTTGCTTGTTCCTTGACTATTTGCATCTATTATATTGCTAGTTCCTCAACCTAGAACTGACCTTAATATTTACATGTAATTAAAATAGTATAAAAGGAAAAAGGAAGAGGAGGGATGGGATGGGGGTTTCTGGGGAGAGAAATAGGAAGAGGGGATGACATCTGAAATTTAAGTAAATAAAATATCCAATAAAAAAAGGAGAGAGAGAGCAAAATGAATTAAAATCTAAATTGTACCACTTTATGATGTATAGCCAGTTAGGAGTTCTAATATAGCCAATGTAAAGAAAATGGCAATTGTTTTTTTTAGTCTTCATAGAAGACTATAGACCCATAGCTGCTCAAAATATTAGACAGGAAAATGATCTAGCTTCTAAATCTGATCTAATTACAAAAATGCTACAGGGAACAAAGATGTCTTCCAGGTGGCATGAAGACACAATCAACAAACCCCTGCTATGGAGAACTCTACAGGCCAGATTTACTGTGTCTTGAAGATGAAATTTTTAAAGCGACACAAGAAATGTGGGCGCGCCTACACATTTAATGTGACTGACATGATCTTGATTTGATGAAACTCACATTTTAAAAATTAAACAGTCAAGGAACCTCTAACTATATGGATACCAATTACAATTAAGAAATAATTGTTGTTTTCTAGATCTCTCAACAGTTTGATAATTATGTTTAAAAGTCATTATCTGAACTATATTTTGAAATGCTTCAATAGTATATTCTTTTAAAATAGTTAAGAAGGAAAGGGCAATGGATAGGCATATATATGAAAATAATAAGGATAAGGCAAAATTTCAAATTTCAAATATCATCATTATTATTTTATGCATGTATTATTTTGAATGTGTATATGTCTGTGCACTGCATGAATACCTAGTGGCCATGAAGATCAGAAAAGGACATTGAACATTGACTCACCTATGAGAGACAGAGAGAGAGAGAGAGAGAGAGAGAGAGAGAGAGAGAGAGAGAGAGAGAATAAGGAGGAGGAGGAGGAGGAGGAGGAGGAGGAGGAGGAGGAGGAGGAGAAAGGGAGATCACAGGAAGAAAAAGAAAACACATAAGAGTAGTAATAGGAGGAGGAGGAGGAAGATGATGAGGAGGTTGGGGACAAAGGTGAGGACAAGGACAAAGAAGTTCATCTACAATAATATTGCAAGAATTGTCCACTATAGAAATAATATATGACTGACACAACGAGTCTACATTAAAAACATGGCTGCCACCAGTCTAGTAGGTGTTTGTAGAAGAGCGTCAGCATTCCTGAAGACTGCTGGTTCCCTAGTAAATACCAAGGGTCCTGTTCCAGTTGCAGGCCTTCCTTTACTTTGTTGCACAAGAACACACCACATGTCTCATCTTTTCTCCAGTGTAAATTGCTTTATACCACAATGTCAAGGAAAAGACTAGAAGAATTTTTAGATGACCCAAAGAATTGTGGGGAAGAAAAAGTCAAGTCTGGAGCTTCATGGACCTACCAGCAGCTAAGGAACAAAATAGATGAAGACTAACATAAACTTTGGTATGTCCTTGTGAAGGAAAGAATAATGTTTCTTAACTCTAGAGCAGGAGGCCAAGCAACAGAGATTGCCAGTGCCAAGTCCAGAGTGGTTAGAAAAGGTTGTTGTTTTCGTGGATACCTTAAATAAAGTTGTCCAGGAGAGGGAAGATGCCTTAAGGCTTCTTCAGACTGGTCAAGAAAAACCAAGATCTGATGCTTGAAGAAGGGACATCTTTGGATGAGTCATCTGGCACAAATTAAAGCAGTGGCCTATATCTTGGTACTTAGATAAAGGATACAACAGGAGGCAGGTCTTGGCAGTAGCTTATGTGTAATGCTTTGTCAGACTGAGAGTTGAGAAATATGCCCTTTTTGAAGCAAGAAAGTTTACAGAAAAAGAAAGAAAAAAATCCTTCAAGCAAAGTTTTCTGCATCTCTCTCAAGACTGGAAAGCAAGTATGGTCTAAGGTGAGATCCAGAAGTCTGGTTTCCTTGTTCTTAAAGCCTGTGTCCTGATGGGAATATCTGCTAAGCAGTTTATAAAGACCTACAGGTGGTAAGAAGTGTAACAAGCAGAAAGGCACAAGTCAGGAGACTTCAATCCCACTTAGAGATGTGAAGGAAATAATCATGGGAGGCAGAGGGAGGGAGGGACCTGGGTGGGAGAGTGAAGTGGGAGGGGGAAAAGGGAACAGGATCAGATATGGGGAGGGAGACAGGCGAGAAGCCCAGAGAACCAAGAGAATGAATGGAAATAAGCACCTGGGTAAGGGGGTGGAAGGTGGTCGGATCCTCTAGAAAATACGAGAGACCCAAAAAGGTGAGAGCTCTCAGGACTCATTAGCCAAAATGCCCAACCTTGGGGAGAGGAAATTTGAAGAATCCACCTCCAGTAGATAGACAGGACCTCAAGTAGAAGGACAGGGTTACTAACCCACAGTCAAAATTTCTGACCCAGAATTGTTCCTGTCAAAAGAACTACAGGGCAAAAATGGAGAAGAAACTGAAGGAAAGGAGGTACAATGGCCAGCCCAACTTGGGATCCATCTCATGAGGGGTGGGGTGGCCAGGACCTGACACTATTACTGATGCTATGATGGGAGCCTAACATGGCTGTCTTCCGAGAGACTCTACTAGCAGCTGGCTGAGACAGATGCAGATACTTATACCCAACCATTGAACAGAAGTTGGGGACCCTATGGTTAAATTGGGGGTAGTATTGAAGTAGCTGAAAGGGAGGGTGATCCCATAGGGAGACTAGCAGACTCAACTAACCCAGACCCAGGGAGCTCCCAGAGACTGAGCTACCAACAAGGAGCATAAGTTCAAGGTCTCTGGCACATAGTTCTACCTGGTCTGGCCTTAGTGGGAGAAGATGTGTTTAATCCTCTAGGACCTTGAGGCCCTAGGGAAGGGGAAGGTCTAATGGGGAGGCACTGTCTCAGAAACAAGGGGGAAAAGATATGGGATGAGGAACTGTGGGAGGAGGCACTGAGGAGGGGGGACAACGACTGAAATGTAAATAAATAAAATAACTTTAAAAAAGAAACATTCTTGTTAAAAAAAGAAAGAAAGACAGAACATACATGTAAAATTAAGCTAAAAACCCTAAGTTAATGAAGATAATATGAGTATAACACACAGGTTGTCAATATCAATAAACAAATCTCTAACAAGAAAAGTCTAGATTCAGAGTAAAGAAGACAGGAAAGCCATATTATCTATCTAATTCTGAAGTTAAAATATGATTATGATCTAATCAAATGAAGGGTTATGAGCTCGGAAATATTCTCATAAGGTATGAGCCTATGAATTTCTTATCCAAAACATATGACTGAAAAAGGTTTAGAAGTGATATTGTTGGATTTCTCACCTCTCTTTCAGATATTTTCAGAATTGTGCTGAAACAAATGTCTTTTTTATCAAATAAACTGAAAAGTTCCCAAAAGGCACCTATAAATGAAATTCTACCACAGCTACAACACATGAATACATTGAAGCAGAAATGAGAAAGCTTAAGAAAAGGCAGGCATGAGAATGTACATCAAATGAATTAATTTAGATAGTAGAAAAAGTAAGATAAATATTTAGATATACATTTGAAAAGCAACATGAATAGTAGTTGTAAATTAAAAAATGGATCAATCAGACCATAATATAACACGATAGAATTATAAGGAAAGTAAGAATGAAAGGAAAATAGACACAGAAATTAACCCACAAAGTCAGAAACTGAACTGAGCCTTGTGATACTGGTGCATATGCCACCTTCTGCAAAAGAATGGGCAGGAGAGTCACAACTACAGTGCCTATCTATAGAATGGGTTCAAGGTCTACCTGAATAAGTTAGCATGGCCATGTTTCAGGAGTTTTAAAATATACAAATGATTGAGCACATCTTGCCAGACAAGACACTGTAGCTTGTAGAGTTCACAGTTGGGTAAGATAGATGATGTTTCTTCTCTAGTAGCATGCATGTTACATTCAAGCCTTATAAAAACTACTTATTAGATCTGAGGATCTGAGGCTTCTGGGTCTGTATCATCTTGATTTTTCACAGTCTATGTTGTATTTATGTGATGTTTTCAGCAATGGGTTTTTGCTCTCAAGTTTTGCAGCAGTGGTTCTCAGTATATAGGCCATGACCCTTTCGGGAGTTGAACTATCCTTTCACAGGGGTCACATAAGATCACCAGAAAAAACAGATATTTACATTATAATACATCACAGTAGCAAAAGTACAGTTATGAAGTAGCAACAAAAATTATTTTGTGCTTGGTGGTCAACACGAGAAACTTATTGAAGGGTTACAGCATTAGAAAGATTTGAGAACCACTGTTCTAGAGAGTAACCATGAATAATTACAATGATATGCAATGTTTGAGATTCTATGAGAATTCACTGGTCAACAGCTCCAAGTTTGGTAAACCAATTCTGGCACTAAATTTTGTATTTGTTAGCCTTATGTGTTTGGTAGGAACATTGTTGACTATTATGGATAATTCAATTTAAATTCTATTATATATATATGATGTATATATTTGTACAAGTGTACATTTAGGAATATTTAAACATGTATGTATGTATATATATACATATAAAAAATTTCTACAGTAGCAATTTTCCATATGACTTTTTTCTCTAAGTGTCTAATATTATGTATCTGTCCATATAGTCTATCTTAAACCCTGCCCTCCCATAACCATCTCCATTTAACCTATTCTGTTACAATATTCTCCTTTAACTCTTTATCTACTTGCATTTCTTTTCACACACAGCCCTTTATTAATTTTCTGACTTTTATAAGAATTCCAAATGGAACACACATATCTGAAGATTCAAAGCTAACATTTGCAAATGAGAAAAAACATTGGTCATTTGTCATTCTGGGTCTAGGTTACCTCAACCATAAAGATTGTTTCCAGTTCCATCTATTTACATGAAAATGTCATAATTTCATCTTTTTCTTAGCAGATAAGTACTGCATCATTTTGTAAATGTACAGTATTTTTGTGTTCTATTCATCATCTGCTGGACATCTAGGCTGTTACAGTTTCCTGACTATTGTGAGTAGAGCAGCAAGGAACATGGGTGAGCAGTTATTGTAGTAGATACATACACAAGAGGAATATAACTAGATGGTACTCTATATCTATTTCTAGCTCTTAAAGGAACAACCACACTGATTTCCAAAGTGGCTGCACCAGTTTTCATCCCCACCAGCAATGAATAAGTGTTTCCCTTTTTCCATATCTGCACCAGCATATGCTATCTCCAGTTTGGGTTTTTTGTTTATTTGTTTGTTTGCTTGCCATTCTTTTTGCAGTACTATGAAATTTCAAAGTGGTTTTAATTTGCATTTCTCCAATAGAGCATGAATCACGTGTGAATAACCAATGGCTTTCAGCTTATATTTAAAGTCTACACCAAAAGCCAACATCCCTATCTTGCATCAGTACTATGCCCAGCAACCTTTAGGCATTAAGAGAGATCATACTGCTTTTACTCTGATAAATGGGCATAGTATTAAGCTGATTCCTAATTATAAACTCTTCTTTTCACAGGAGATGGTAATTAACAGAAACCAACAACTGACCAAGGTTCAGAGAATAAGAGACTATAGAGTGTTCAGTCCAAAATGGGACAGCTATCTCACAGCCCCTCCTCCCATGCTTCAGACCTCATTTAGTGGAGAGCCCAGAAACATTTTAAGAGCCAAATGTGGTGATGGCTACAAGGAGACTGTGTTTTCTGTACACTGCTGAGCAGTTTTGAATGTGCACTTACTAATTCAATATGTGAATTTATCCATGTGAATTCACAACAGTTGAAACAGTATGGGCAGCTATTGAAGCTGAGGCCAGAAAAAAATTTCAGCACAGAGAATGGAGATAGGCAAGAAATTCCAGCCCCAGCTATGTAGCCATTGACAAAAGATAGGGATTAGAAAGAACGAGTCAATTTTCTTTAAGGTATGGCTCCTGGTGGTTTGCCACACATCCAAGGGTATATGGTTAGTACCGAATATTAACAAAATGGGGAGGGCAATGTTGTGTTGGTAAGGAGAGAGGTGGACCTGAGAAGGGTGAGGCAAGGGGCTGAATGTCAAAACAAACATATTGTGTGAACCTCTTCATGAAACACATTGGAGATGTAGCACAGTGATAAAATGCTTCCCCAATATGTGAGAGGATCTGGGTTCAATCTCTAGTAGCAGAAAAATTAATGAAGAAATCAAAGGTAACAGTGGGTCCTTAGTATTTGTGCTTTCTGTGTCTGATGATCCAATCAACCTCAGGTTGAAAACATTTGGAAAGCATATTGATACTGAAAACATAGAGATGCTCTTATTTCCAAAAGAAAATAGTATATTAATCTGTACAATGTTATGTACAGATGTTCTCTATTTTGGTATTTTAAGTACTGTAGTGACTATTTACCCTGTGTGGGAGAGAGTTGGTAGGTCATACATAAATGACAACATCTTATATAAGGAACTGAAACTTTAAAAAAATTTGCTATCTGTGTCAGAGTAAAAAGATGGGAGCTAGGGGAACGTAGTGGAAATCACCCACAGAGATATGAAAAAATAATTGTAAATTGCTTTGATTTTAAGAAATTAGATATATGAAGTATTAACACATGATAAGAGCCAAGCCAAAAACTCAAACATAATTCAAAAGAAAAATAAGAACAAATAAAGTGCTAAAAAGCAGAAGATGTTACAAAATTAAAGGGAATAGCTTGCTGAGATACATAAATACATTTGAAAGCATACTTAAAATGGAAAATATAAGTTATTTTAAATTGGCTCTGTCTTGATGCTGTCAGCTTATGTTAAATCCTTGTGAAGGAATGATGTAGTTCACCTTTGATAAATACACTCATGTTCTAGGAGGTCATGTGATCAATTCTATTAATAATTCAGGTACTATTTAAAAGTAGTTTTATTTAAACTTTCATAGAAATAGAAAAAAAATGTAAAAGGCTTTCGCTTTAAGGACATTATTTATGTCAGAGAGATCCCTTTCATCCAAAAGATAACACTCTCTACCCACTCAAGTGATTTGCTCTATTCTGTTTGGTACCTTCTTCCTTAGATGGTCATTATATGTCTTAATTAGGGTTTCTGTTACTGCAATGAAACACCATAAACCAAAAGCACATTGAGGAGGAAAGGGTTTACTTGCTTATACTTCCACATCACTGTTGATCATCAAAGGAATTCAAGACAGGAACTCAAGCAGGGCAAGAACTGGAGTCAGAAGCTAATAAAGAGGCCTTGGAGGGGTGCTTCTTAAGGCTTGCTCTTCATAACTTTACTTAGACTACTTTTTTATAAAACTTTCGACCAGCACTGGAATGGCACTACCCACGATGGATTGGGGTCTCCTTAGTCAATCACTAACTAGGAAAATGCTATATGGCCCAATCTTATGGAGGCATTTTCTCAATGAGGGTCAATCCTTTCAGATGACCCTAGGTTGAGTCTAGTTGCCATAAAACAAGCCAGGATATCTATGTAAGAATTTTCCTCCAGATATCACTCACTAGTGCCTTCCTTCAAAGCTGTAAAACCTCACCACTTTAAAATAAAGTATAGAATATTAACGCCTAATAACTTTATCAAAAATATCAACTTGTCCCCATATGTTCTTTAGATCTTCACTTCCCCTATTAGCTTGACTATTTTTGACAGCTCTTATTACCTAGTGCCAAATTATATATACGACCAGATTATTTTCAGTATTTGACCTACCTTTACAAGAGTCTAGGATAGAGAAAAATGAATTATTTTGTTTTAGTTTATGATCATAAATCCTTATTTTGCTCTGATTTTGATTTTTATTATTTTATGTTTGATAATTTCATACATATGTACAATATTTACATGATATCCCTCCTCCTCATCTTCCAAATTCTCCCATGTCCCTCAACCATTTCCTCTCAAATTCATAGCTTCTTTAATTATTACTGTTTTACACACAGACATACACATGCTTTTATATATGTGTGTATCTGTGTGTAAATGCAGTCTACTGAGTTCATTTATTTTTATTCCAATGTATATTTTTTTAGAGCTAATAATTTAGAACTGGATGACTTATAAGCATGATAAGCTCATGGAGAAGGATTATTCTCCCTCTTTCAGAAGTGATTAATTGCTTCATCTATAGGTAGACCTCAGTGAGATTTTCTTCTATCCATGTTGATATATTACCTGGTGTTGTCATTATGCACATCTTGCTTAGGCAACCATATTTTTGATATTTCATGTGTACTGCTTCTCTTTCAGCTTCAGAAGGTACTATCTCACATCGGACATCCTGGTCTTTTGGATTATAAAGCTCTTGAACCTTAATTATAGATGTACAAACTAGGGATGGAAACCCTATGGTCACTTATTTCCTGCATTTCAACTAGTTGTGTATCTTTGAATATTCTCCATCTCTTGTGGAATAGAATTTATTTGATGAGGGACAAAAGCCACACTTATGTTTTGGTATGGCTAAAAGTAATTAAAATATAGTTAGTTATATACTGTTAGAAAACTGACAGTCATTGGATATATGACTTCACTAGCCATATTTAGTTATATAGGTTTACAGTGTCAAGCACAAATGTTTTTCTATTGATAAGCCCTTAAATCTAATAAGACAGCTGTTGGGTTTTCTTAAGACATAGGGACCAATATTGTACCACTGGGAATATCTTGCTGGGATGGTCATTATTGTAGACTATAGGCTGGATTTTCTTCTCTACTCTTTGAATAAATTTTTAAAAATTATAATGTAATTTATTTCTAATTTTTAAGGAGTCTTTAATGCATTATGATTTTTCTTATGAAGCATTTTGTTCCTAAATGCCACATTTTTATCTATCTGAAAAATATACCAAATATGAGATTTTTAGACATTTTTTCCATTTTATAATTATAAATGTAGACAAGAAACTGATAGTATTAAAATCCTATTGGAATTATGAATTGGTAGAGAAGGATCTCCGGCCTTTCATTTTATATTCTCTAATACTATTTTAATCTTTTATAATATGCATATATTGCTTTTATAATATTAATGAGAAGAAAGGGGAGGAGGAAGAGAAGAAAGCCATTAATTAGATAAGTACTTTGACCCTTGACCGATTCATTTATTATACTCCTGCAGTGCCAAGCACAGGAGTACTCTTAATAATGGCATAAGCTCAGGCAAAATTCAGGTTTCATCAAGCAACTTAATGTCCCTCTGCATTCTAAAGTAGCTCTTCAATGCATAATTTAGTATGTCTGTAATGAGTTCTGCTAACCAGTGTGACTACCCATCCTTATATTCTCCACTGAACAGTAGAACTGCAGTGAAGGATTTTAATACAGTCTGGGCCATATTCATCTCCAGTCAGGTTGCCTGTGTCTTGCATGGAAATCTACATCCTTTTAGAATATGATGCAAAAATCTTAAAGGTAACCTCTTTGTTGTCCTTAGTGTGACTGATGGCCCTGGAAGGCATAAGCTGAATTTTTAAAATTTCTGTCATAACGTTTTACTTTTAAAAATATGATAATGCTTTATAATTTTTCTCTCTTACATAGCATTTCATTTCAAAGTGCCATATCTTTATCTGAGTAATATACCAAGTGTGGGATTTTTTTAGCCATTTTTTTCCATTTTCTATCTAAAAAAGCAGACAGGAAACAGGTAACAATTACATTCTATTATAGGTATGAACTGGTAAAGAGGAGTCTCTGGCCTCTCAGTTTATGTTCCTTAATATTTATTTTAATCTTTTATAATATTCATCACCCTGTATTTTCTTTGAAAACATGAGGTGATAAACTGAAGTAACATTCTATTCTCAAAGAAGTACGTTGCCAGAAAAGGTGGCGTTTATAGAATCATTTTGAGGTCTGGGGCATGCTTGAATGTAGTTCTGTTTGTTTTGTTTTGCTTAAATCAAATACAGGTATAATGTTCCTGGCTTCACCCAATCTGCATTGAGTGTCTTTCCTAAACTGTAACTACCAAAAGCAAATATAGTGCTTGGTTGATTTTGCATTTCTGCTTCTATCTTGGAGCCTCAAGAACTCATGCTCATGACTGCTGCCACAGATTTCTTTAATTGATTTTCTGTTCATTGAGACTTTTGCTAAGAAGGTGAGTCCTATCCCCTTTTCCCATACTCTGGCCTTCCTCTTCTTCTGCTACCTATAGGCCTCAGCTTTACAAACCTAATGTTAATCCTAACCTTCCCATCACTCCTCTTTGTTTTCTGCATCCGAATCTATAGTGATAGTTTCCTTCATCATCTCTGCATAGATGGCTTTCTGTACCACTGACAATGTGGATAATGAGAGATTTCTTATGATGTCCCCTTACCATCAAGTAACCAACAAAAAATGATCCATTTCATTTTATTTGTTACATGTATTTATCACCGCCCCAGTGTGTGTGTGTGTGTGTGTGTGTGTGCGTGTGTGTGTGTTTTCCTGTGGAAATCAGAGGATGTCTTGTAATTTTTCTCTCCCTATCTTGTAGATTCCGGGAGTTGAATTCAGTTCGTCTGGTTTAGTAGCAGGCAGGTTTGCCCACTGATTGCCTTATTGGCCCAAATATCATGATTTATTCTGGCTCTTCGTTTATTTAACAAAAGTTATCAAAGTAATATATGAGAAACATCCATTTAACAATGGAGGATATTTTGATGAAGGAAAAAGTGAACTATGCTTGCTATCATGGAGCATATTGCATTATAAAGCTTCTAGTAGCACCAGAACTATTTCTTCTTCATGAAGAATTTAAACATATGCTTTTGAGGGTTCAAAGAATGGCCAACATATTAAGGAAGAAAGTCAAATAATAACAGTTGAGGACAGGCTATTACAGGAAATTGGTAGCAATATTCTGTCTTTAGAAGTAAAACATGTTTCCTGTTAGGGCATTTATATTTTTCTACGCAAATCTGGTTTTTAGCAAAAAAGCCTTAGACTTGATACCAAAAGTGATGGTTCAAAATTTGTTTCTTCTCTTTATTATAGTGGCTGTTCTTTTTGTGTTTTTTCTTTCCTTTTCTTTTCTTTTTTATTTTTTTGCAAATTATTTCATCATTCTGAGAATTGCTATTGCCTGCTCTTTACAAAGAGGATTCCAGCACTTGCTAAGAAAATATGAGACTTATGTTCTAAATCTGTTTTGCAGCTTATGCAAGAAGCCTGTTGCAAAGTAAGATACTCTCTCTCACACACACACACACACACACACACACATACATACACACACGCAGAGAGAGAGAGAGAGAGAGAGAGAGAGAGAGAAGAGAGAGAGTCTTTCAGTAGATATGGCTAACTCTTCTGTATTCTCAGCAAGCCCCTTAATGTCAATGAGAAAGCATCCAGTAACCATGACCTACCACTTAGAGTAAGCTGGGTCAGTAGTTTATGGCAGATGGTAAAACAAACCTATCCAGCTCCATGGCCAACAGCCTGCAAAGTGATATATCTGGTGCTCCTGGTTCACTAAGTCCTTCATGGGAGTCATTTTGTTATGCAACAGCTATCCCTCTTCTGCCATGGAATATTTTGAATGAAGGTACATGCTAACTTCTAGTGTTCTTTAAATAATAAACTTCCATGTCTGAAAGGGAATGTTGACAACAGTGACTTCTGAGGAGTAAGTGGGAAAGGTGAGAAAGGACAAGCAGCATTACACTTGACTGTGTTGACGTTGACTGAGGACATGGACTTGCATTTTATAGGTACTTAAATCACATCTCACTATTACAAAAATGAATTATATTGTCTCCACAAAAGCAGAGGAAGACGACCTACTAGATACAAAGTAAAAGACCCATTAAAATGATGGCATTGTTGTCATTTAGAATGAGGTAAGGAGGGAGAAGTTGTGAGGCATAAATCAGGAGCCTCCTGAAAATCTACTTGTGTTAGAGTTCGGAGAGGGCCAGTGATGAAGACAGCCTATTCTAAAACTTCTAAAAGTTACTTTAAAATACATTGCCATAAGGATGCCTAACATCTCTGGGAGAAAAACATAGTCTCTGGGGAAATGTCTTAGTTTTTAGTTAACATTTGCACGGTATGTTCCCCATGCTTATCCACTCCCTAGAATCATGAAGTTACCATGTGGAATAATTTGGAGATCTTAAATAAACATGTTTCATCAGCTATGTTCTTCCTGGGAATTCAATAAAATACCAATGCTTTTGTTTTTCAAGTAAGTTTGAATTATACTATACTTTTGTGATCAAAAATATGCTAGATCATATGCTTTATTTTCTTTTTTAAAAAGCGTATTTTATGCACACCAGTTGATATTAAGGTGATATCTTTTTCTGTGTCCTTGTATATTTGATGTGAGACAAAGGCAATTTTCCTCATCTAGTATGTCTATTTATTTTAGAAAATTACTTGAACTTGAACATTCTGGTGTGATTCTTTGTTCTTTACTCTCTGAACTATTATATTTACTTTTCTAAATATTCACTACATAATGAATTTAATACAAAGTGTCTCAGCACATTGTTAGTTATCTAACATTAAGCTAAGCTTTAAACGTTGGTAAAAGTCTGTGAATATTTGTGTTACTTTGAATAATATGCAATAATTACTATTACATTCAAAATTATTTATGTAAATGTGTTTCATTTATATTCAATATTATAAAGACTTAAAAAAATCTACTAAAATTCATGGTTTGTATAGACTCATAAATTCAGAATAATTATTAAGTCTTCTACTGGTGTCAAAAATTTGACAATAATATTCAATTACTAAAGAAAAGCAACACTGAAGTTTTAATGAGCAGTCAGAATCATTAGGTGCATAATTGTCGGGAAAAAATTGGATAAGTTCTAATTTAGTTTCTCAAATCTATTTGTTGAAGCAAGTGCTTTATGACACAAGAGAAAAGTATTTAAGCTAGAACTTCAGATTCCTTAAGATAAAGATAAACTTTTGGAGATAGAAAATATAGTTTAAAACCAATGATAAACCTTTCAAAATGTTACAATGGTAATCATAATACCCCCTTCCCACCCCCAGATCAACATATTATAATTTGTATAATGCCCAGATCATCCTTATCACACTATATCTTGGCATCCAGCCAACTCAAAAGCATTCATTCATTGGGTCCTATATGAAATATTTGTTACAATAAAGTAACTTATAGCATGGCATCTTCTGATTTGCACTTGTCTTGATTGATAATTGATAATTTTTAACACTTTTTATATGCTAAGTGGCCATTTGTATATCCTTTTTGCAAAACTAATTCATGCTTCTTTTCTAATTGCTAAATCAGGTTGTTTGTACTTTGTGTTCATGCTGTTTCTGTTTATATTGCTGTGAGTTGTAGAATGTCTCTTTTTTGTATTTAGCATCTTAATGATAAATGGTTTTCATTTATTTATTTATTTATTTGTTTGTTTGTTTGTTTATTTTTGTGTAGTTTGCTCTTTCACTATGGTCATTGCTTCTTTTGCTATATGGAAATTTTTGTTTTTATAATTACGTTACAGTTACTATTATTCACTTGTGTTGAAGACATTGTCAGTAGTTTATAAAGCAAGGGACAGTAAGTGTCCAGTATGTATACATAAAACCTTATCCAGAGGGTGACTTTCTAAGACATTATGGATGAAGGCTAAAAATACAGAGCTATGCTATGGAATAAGCACGCAAGAGAGAAGGAGTGACAGGTACATTTGTGAAGAGATATCATGGCCAAGGCGACTTTAAAAATAAATTTTGGGAAGCTTACAGTTACAGAGGGTTAGAGTCTATGACTTGGGGAGCAGGGCAGCAGGTAGGCAGGCATTGCATTGGATCATTGGTTAAAAGCACATATTTTGTGATGTTATAAGGAGGCAGAGGGAGCTAACTGCCCACAACATGGGCTATGAAATAACAAAGTCCACCCACAGTTAAACACCTCAGAAACCTTCCCAAATACTTTCACCAAGAGGAGAACAAATTTTCAAATATATGAGCACATGGTGGGGCGGCATCATCGTTCAAATCATCACAAGTAGGAACATTTGTGATATGTTCAAAGTAACAATAAATAAAAAAACAAGAAATCTTAAGCATAGAAGAAATAAGTATATCAGAAAAGACAAGACTTTCTTATGCCCTATCACTCACCTTTTCTCCAGAAGCAGGTCATAAGGCATTACACCTGAGAGGAGACTTCTCCATTTCCCTAGGAAAGGAATATCTTTATTCCTGAAGACACACAATGACACAAAGAATATGACCAAGCAGACCTTGCAGGGATCTTCTTTCCCATATTTGTTACCTTTGGGCTTTTTCCAGCCCTGTTTCTCTTTGATTGCCTACTATCCATCAAGTCCAACATAAAATATATGAACTGTTCTATTTCTTTGAATATTTATTTCTAAGTGCTCCCTCAAAGGCTTGTTAAACAACCTTGTGATAAGACACATATGAAATTTTGATATAACAAAAAGGTATTAATTTTTCCATGTAGATATTAGTTTTCCCATATGTGATAGTGAATGAGATGAAAAGCCTTCAGATGAATCACATAAGAGATGTTATGTGGGATGTCTTAAATGTTAACTGAATTGTTAGGATCAATAATTCTGGGTGACTGTGCTAACTCCTAAGAACCCAAACTAGAAGCAAGGGTGATATGAGCAGGTGATAGCAGTTAGGACATGACAAGGAGTCAGAATCTATCTGTTTCAGTGGTATGTTATTTGGGAATTAATGAATTGTTGTGACCTTCAAAGCAAATGGATGAATCTAGTTGACACAAGAGATTTTCCTTGAACAAATAAGAGAATGATGTTGGGAAGCAGTAAAACATGGGGTAAGCTTAAAAAGAAAGAGAATAAGAACAACAACTTAGCATGTTATATTTGGAGTTTCTGCTAGACATCAAGAGGAAGATGCTGATTAGAAATGTAGATATTGACATCTAAATGAAGAGAATATTAAAATTAAGAACTTTATACCATGTTTTATAGTGTGTGTGTGTGTGTGTGTGTGTGTGTGTGTGTGTGTGTGTGTGTGTGTGTGTTGGGGATGAAAGAGTGATCACCTGTCATGTCAAGCAAGAATTTTCATTTAACAATGTGAAAACTATAAGTGATCTCAAGAAATATAGTTTTCAGAAAGTGATGTGGGAAACCTGACTACAGTATCCCTCATAAAAGTATGACTGTACAAAATTGGGTTTTATCAAGGGCAGATAATTAGAAAAAGGAGATTTTGATGTATAGTTGATCAGGAAATGGGCCAATGATTGTGGGATAAGTAGACATCAAGAGAGAGAAGTTTTCTAACCAAAGAAGGATTTTCATGCAACAGAAATGACTCATTGGAGTTGGATAATGAATATAACCTTACCAATATTCCCACTGCAGAAATGTATGGCTTGCAATAATGAAATGTGTCTTGCAATGATGGTGAGGAATTCTTTCTAAGCCAAACTCAGAATGACTTATAGTATAAAACATGTACATAAATTCTCTTGTTTAAAAATATTATCCAGCCATAATCTCAGATGATCAGAAATGCATGCATTCTCAATAAGATACCTGCAAATAAAATGTAATAACTTATTAAGAAAATTTAATTTCTTGAGTTCTTTGTATATTTTGGTTATTAGCCTTCTATTGGATGTAGAGTAGTAAAGATCTTTTCCAAATCTGTAGGTTTCTCTTATGTCCTATTGACAGTGTCCATTGCCTCAGCAAAAGCTTTTCGGTTTCCTGAGGTTCCATTTGTCAATTGTTCATCTTAGAGTCTGAGCTATTGGTGATCTGTTCATAAAATTTTCCTCTGTTCCAATGTGGTCACGGCTATTTCCCACTTTCTTATCTA
This sequence comes from Mastomys natalensis, assembly GCA_021653895.1. NCBI lineage: Eukaryota > Metazoa > Chordata > Mammalia > Rodentia > Muridae > Mastomys > Mastomys natalensis. The sequence continues at coordinate 1,062,138 of JAJTUV010000037.1, forward strand.
TTAGATGTAGTGTATCTGGTTTTATGTGGAGGTCCTTGATCTCCATGGCCTTGAGCTTTGTATAAGGTGATAAATATGAATCAATTTGCATTCCTCTACAAGCAGACCACCAGTTAAACCAGTACCATTTGTTGAAGACGCTTTCTTTTTCTTTTCCCACTGTATGGTTATGGCTTCAGTGTCAAAGATCAAGTGTCTATAGGAGTGTGTGTGTGTGTGTGTGTGTGTGTGTGTGTGTGTGTGTCTGTGTGTGTGTGTGTGTGTGTGTGTGTGTGTTTATTTCTGGGTCTTTAATTCTATTTCATTGATCAACTTGTCTGTCTCTTGTACCAACACCATTAGGGTTTTATCAGTACTGCTTTGAACACAGCTTGAAGTCAGGAATGGTGATTCCCCTAGAAATTCTTTTATTGATGAGAATTGTTGACCTCCAGTTGGACCAGCACCATTTGTTGAAAATTCTGTCTTTTTTCCACTGGATAGTTTGAGCTTCTTTGTCGAAGATCAAGTGACCATAGGTATGGGGGTTCATTTCTGGGTCCTCTATTCTATTCCATTGATCCTCCTGACTGTCTCTGTTCCAATACCATGCCGTTTTTATCACTATTGCTTTGTAGTACAGCTTGAAATCGGGGATGGAGATTCCCCCAGAATTTCTTTTATTTTTGAGTGTAGTTTTCGCTATCCTTGGTTTTTTGTTATTCCAAATGAATTTTAAGATTGTTCTTTCTATCTCTGTAAAGAATTGAGTGGGAATTTTGATAGGGATTGCATTAAATCTGTAGATTGCTTTTGGCAAGATAGCCATTTTTACTATATTAATCCTTCCAATCCATGAGCATGGGAGATCTTTCCATCTTCTGAGATCTCCTTCGATTTCTTTCTTCAGGGGGTTGAAGTTCTTGTCATATAGGTCTTTTACTTGCTTGGTTAGATTCACACCAATATATTATATACTATTTGTGACTATTGTGAATGGTGTCATTTCCATAATTTCTTTCTCAGCCAGTTTATCCTTTGTGTAGAGGAATGCTTTGAAGGAACAAAATATTTAGGAATAAATCTAATCAAAGAATAAAAAGCCTCTAAAACAAAAAGTTTAAGATACTGAAGACATATATTAAATAACACGCAGAAAGACAGAAAGATTTCCTATGTTTCTATGTTATACTTATTATTTTGAAAATAATTATATTGACAAAAAACATTTATAGATTTAATTCAGACCTCATCAAAAATACCAATGACATTCTTTGTAAAACTAGAAAAACAACTCAAGAGCTCATATGGAAGAAGCATGGACACATAGCAACCAAAAGTAACCCTAAATAGAAAGAGAAATGTTGTAAGTATCAAATGATCTAGTCTTTTATTATTATTCCAGCATAAAAACATGTACACAAATGGAATATAATAAAAATTAATAAAAAAGCATATTTTGAAGAATGCATTAAAAATATGCACAAGGAAAATCATCTTCTCAAAAATATTTCTGGAAAGCTGGAGTTCCATGTGGGAAAAAAATGACACTTGATACATATCCCTCATCTGGCAGAAAACATTGAAAATGGATGAAAATCCTTAATGTAAGACCTAAACTTGGAACGTCTTATGAGTAAACAGTGAAAATATTATAGGAATCTACAAACTATATTAAGATGTTGATGTAGGCAAGCATTTTCTGAAAAGGACTTCAGTAACAGGAAAAAATGGCAAGAATTTAAAAACTGGATTACAGAACCTTAAAAACCTTTTGCACTTTAAAGGAAACAATCACCAGCATGAAGAAGAACCTATCAAATTGAATAGGTTCCTTGTCAACTATATATCAGACAAGAGAATGATATCCAGTATATGTAAAGAGCAGCAAAAAATAAACACTGAAATTCAAGCCATTGAATCAATAAATAAGTTAACAAACTGAATAGACACTTCTCAAAGTAAGAAATAAAAATGGCCAATGAACACTTAAAAAAGTATTCACCATTCTTAGTAATCAGTGAAATGCCAACCGAAATTGCTTTTGAGATCCCATGTGACCTCAATCAGAATGGAGAATGTCAAGAAAAAATATCATAGCAAATGCTGGTTAAGATGTGGGGAAAGAAGAAGCCCTTGTTCACTATTGGCACAAACGAAAACGTTGGGAGCCACTATGGAAATCAAAATGGAATACCCTTAAATAAAGTAAAATTCAACTATAACATAACCCAGAAATACTATTATAGGATATATAGCTGAAAGATTCTAAGTCAACATACAATAGAGATACTTGCAATTATGTTTGTCTAGAAACTGTTCACAACAACTAAGCCTGGAACAAACCTAGATGCCCATCTACATCTGAATGAGTAAATAAAATCTGTTACATTGAATTTCATTCAGCAATGAAGAAAATGATTTACAGGACATTTACAAGTATAGATGAAAATAAAGAATGATCATTATGTTAAGCAAAATACGCCAGATACAATTTTCCCTCATATAAAGTGTGTGTGTGTGCGTGTGCGTGTGCGTGTGCGTGTGCGTGTGCGTGTGTGTGTGTGTTTGGAGTATGAGGGCCAGGAGAAGAAGAAGAAATTAAAGAAAAAGAAAAAAAGGGGGATAGCTAGATAGGAGAAATAAAATACACAGGATGTAAGAGAAGAAAGAGACTATTTGGGTGGAGAATGAAGGCTATCAAGTAGGAAAACTAAAGGTTCATGGGAGCAGGAAGGTCAGTGGAGACAGAAACCAATAATGTAATCACAGATTTTTCAAGGACAATTGCCTATGATCCTAAAAAGAAACTTAAAATCTTACAGAAATAGAATCCATATTAAATGTGATCTTAATATTCTGGTAGTAGAAATATTGAATTTAAGTTTAGGATGAATGGCCTTGTTACTTTTTAAAGTAATTTCAACTGCCAACAAACTGAGTTATCAACATCAAATCCTGCGAAGTGAAGTTCCCAAAAGTTCTTTTTTATTGACTTGTTCTTAAAGTAATCTCATGAACCATACTGATCTTGCGAATTGGAGATCAGTTATATTCAGGTGCCATGGAAGATTTGATCAAGAAGGACTCTTATGATCTTCTAGTATCCCAATCAGAATAACTCAAATTAGAGGCCCAACATCCTAAGGAGCTTTAATTGAGTCTTAACATAGTAACAGAGAAAAAGGAATATAGTCTAACCTGAAGCTTTTTAGAACTATTTCATCTCTTTCTCCTTAATACAGACATGAATTTTTATATATTTTTTAATATCCAATCCCAAAAGATCTTGCTTGTACTAGATTCTGGGGCCAGGCCATTGTGCTGTAGTTGGGAGCCTTCCTTCCTTTCAGGTTCATCTCATTAGGTCCTCAGACCCGTTTATGTCCCTCAAGAAAACACAATGGAATTCATCTAGTGGAGGCAAGAAGGGTACTTCTTGAATCATCCAAATTAAAGTGCTGTGGTGTCTACTTTGTTTTCCTTTTCCCCCTGGCAGTTGGCCACAGACAATGCATCCTGCACTCCAGATCTGCACAGTTTACTCCTAGACAGTTTATGCAGCCCACCACCTCAAAAGCCACGGCCCAGCCTATGTTATATGAATACTCCCCAGCACTTGTTAATGCTTTGTTTTTTTTTCTTACAAAGGCAATCTTTATCTAGCGGGGTCTGCTTTAAGCAACCTCCTCTCAGTATTGGTAGAAATCATGCAAGTGTTTAATGCAGAACAGTTCTTTTTTGGCTTGATAAGAAAACTCAGTTTCTACCAGTAATTTATGATGAAAAGCTCTTCTTGTTTTTAGGGTCTAAATAATTGTGTAACCGCCATTTGTTTCATTTGAATTTTGGCTGTCATTTTCTGTCATGAGGAAAACAAGAAAAACTCTGCATACAAGTTCATCCTCTGATTGCCTGTCAGCCTCACAGGCAGGAGCATCTCACAATGTGTCCCTGCCCAGGCACTTCATCTCCAAACAGAAACTGCATCTTAATTATAGCCTTTAATGGGCTGTTGCACTCCAGGATCAATATGTCTGACAAAACCAAGCCCCGCTAAAAGCTCATTAATTCACATCCGACTAATTCAGGATTTGTGATGATTTTGGCAGGAAGCAAGCTGGAGTTTACCTTTTGTACTACTGCTTACAAAGGTTGAGCTTGGCCAGTTAATTAGGAAGAGCAGAATTGCCAGGAAAGTATTTACTGCGCTTCTATTTGCATGAAGATAACAGGAAACTGCATCCTCTAGACTGTTCAGTTCTCACCCTATGACTCTGGTTAACCGCTACTTTGCACTCTGGTCTTGGAAATAGGAAGTCAGGATCTCAAAATCAAAAGACCTAAGATGTGAAATCCTACATCTGTGGCACTCCTTTACTATTTCCTATCAGATACCTTATTTCCTCTCATTTCATGTGGGTTTCAGAAACTATGAAAGACATAGTTTCTGGGTAGGTGCAGATGCCTCTATATCCAGACCATACTTTGACCATGACTGTTTAATTATGCATCTCTTTTCTCTTTTCTACCCCAGCCACATCTATATTCTATCTACACCTGAAGATCATGTCAGGACTCTGAAAACAAATGTGGAGACCCTGGACTCTTAACTATTTCCTATTCCCAAGGCCCATTGACTCAATCAGCCCCCTCTGCTATCAACCATTAATCATCAATGCAACTGGTACACTATGGCAGGCTGCTCAGCTTTTCCTTTGGAAGTCTCAGAGGATTTGTCTCTATAGCTCTCCTTACATAGGTAGTAGCCTATCATCAATATGGAATATCTTCTTATCTTTTTTTCAGGACCATCTCTGAAGTCAGTAGTATCAAGTCAGAACAGTAAGATGGATGCCTTCAGAGAACAGCTCTCCACGAGTTCACAACGTTGAAGATACTGGTAGATACTCTAAAAAATATTCTATGAGCCTTTGAGAATTATTTGGTTAAGTGTGCCTTTGCTAATGTGCACAAAATTTGTTATTTCTTCTGGTTTCCAGTTTTCATGTTCTGTTTCTTGCTTCATGTATCACTTCCTAAATAAAGTAGTTACCCTAAGTCTCACACAGTATTTTCAGAAATCAAGCCAGCACTTGCTTATTTAAGTACACACACACACACACAGGTATACACAGCTGTGTGTGTGTGCGTGTCTGTGTGTGTGTGTATGTGTATTTGAGAAGCTTACCCAATCATTATTCATTCATCCATCGTAAATGCTTTAGCTCCCCTCTTGGATTTAAGACTGTTTTAGTAATAGTCTCAAATGTGCAATGTCTCTTTCCCTTCTCCTTGTTTTCTTCCCTTGCAGTTTTGTATTTTCTCTCTGATGTTCTTGGGCTCGAACAGTTCTTCTCACATCCTTCTATGCAGTTTGAACCTGGCTGCTCTGGTGATCTTTCTTTTCTTGCTCACCCCATCCCCCACCTGTTTTTCAGTATCAGCATAACCTTTTTCTACCAGAAGTTCTAAACCGTGATCACTGTTTCTGTCCTGAGAAAAAAGTTGTCTGTTGCCTAATATGGTGACAAGGCCAACATCAAAATTTTGTGTGATTTATATATTACTCTTAGATAGTAGTAAGTAATTGGTTGACCTGGGAGTTTGCAAACAATTAAGGTGTCTCCATTAATTACAAAAACCATGTTGAGATTGGGTACCTGCGGATATCCCAACCATTACCTTCATTGAACCATGATCGTTTTCTTGCTGTTTCTATGATATTCTTAAACCTTTTCAACATTGACCCTTTTCTGTCATTCGAAAACAACTTTACTACTTAAAAATAACATATAAACCTATAAAACAGTAACAGCAATAGACTAATAAATCAGTTTTATTTAATTTTTTTTGGTTATTTTATTTATTTACATTTCAAATGTTATCCCATTCCCAGTATCCCCTCCACAACCCCCCATCCCTTCCTCCTCCCCCTGCTTCTATGAGGGTGCTTCCTCAACCACACACCCACTCCAGCCTTACTGCCCTAGCATTACCCTGTGCTGGGGGATGAAGCCTTCATAGGACCAAGAGTCAGTTGTGACTAATGGTGGTTTGTTTGATCCCTAGACCTGTTTCTCAGCCTTACTTTCTAAAGTCTACCAGAAAATGTCTGTTCTCATTGCCTTAGTAATGGCTTATGAATGATAACCACATCAACGACTTCAGTTTTCTGCTAAAAATCTATCCTCCAATCACCAGGAGTACTAGCAGGAACAGTTAGGTGCTCACACCTATCTATACTTGGATGTTATTGAGACTTGTGTCAGGTGTGTTCATACACTCAAGAGGACAAGTAGCACTAATGGGAGTTAGACATCTCTTTCAGGTGGAGTGGGTTTAGAACTGACATAGGTAATTTCATGTTGCAATAGTCTTGAGTTGAGAATCTTTTCTGACACAAATTAATGAATCCTGTAACTCTTAATGCCACCCCAAAATAACTTTGTAGTAGATGCTTTAGTATCTTTCAACTTCACTCTCATGGCCAAGCCAGAACTCATACTGCTAGAGACATGTGCATAAGTGTAATTTACTGGGAATTGCTCCAGACTACAAGGAACTAGTTTATTCAGAGGTTTGTCTTTCTCCAGGCAGCACCCTTAGGGCAATGGTACAGACTGATGAGGGGATGTAGAGTTTCTATATCTTTGTCTCAATTCAAATCATTCCAAAGGGCTCCATCTAGGTTTGTAGCACCCACATGGCCAGCAGAGGCCTCACTTACAACTGCAACTGAGACAGACCTTCTCTGTACCCAGTACCTCCTTCATTATTTTCCTGAGTGCACTTCTATACATTCCTCCTACATGGGCTCCATGTCAGAGCCCATTTCAAGGCAACTTAAGATCCTGCTTCTCCTTCATCTCTGAGTAAATGAAGGCATCAACATTGTATTAGTCAGGGTTCTCTAGAGTCATAGAACTTAAAGAATGTCTCTCTATATTGAGGAAATTTATAGTGATGACTTACAGTCTGTAGTCCAACTAACCCAACAATGATGTGAATGGGAAGTGTAAGAATCTAGAAGTTGCTCAGTCCCATGAGGGTAGTTGTTTTTGCTGGGCTTCTGTACAAGTAGGTTCCTTATATAGGTCTCCAGCAGAAAGTGTGGCCCAAATTAAAGGATGTGTACCACCATGCCTAGATCTGGGACTTGCTTTGTCTCAGGTTGACCTTGAACTCAAGAGGTCCCCTTGCCTCAATCTCCTGAGATTAAAGGTATGTACTACCTTGCCTGGGCCTAAGCTTTTCATGGCCACTATGCCTCAAGATCTCCATGCCAAGATCCATGTCAGAAACTTTTGTCTTCCAGACTCAAGATCTGGATCACAGGTGAGTCCTCCAATTCTGTATTGTAGTTCATTACAGATATAGTTAAGTTGACAACTAGGAATAACCATTACAAATATCATCTTGCCCCAGTCAGTCAACTGAATGATTTTTTTACTCTTCTTATTGGAGACTAAATAATAGAACAGTGATGACTGTCCTACTTGAACTTCATCTATCTCTCACTCAGGTAACTGTTACAGTCTTCTCCCTTGTTTTGCACTATAGCCATAATAATATTCTTAAGTTAAAAAAATGAATCATTTACAGTTCTTCAATAGCCTTCAATTTTCTTAGTTTAAAAATAAACCTTTTCAAGACATTCATTTGGACCACTCAGCACAGGGATTCCATCCCTCATCAGGTTAATTGCAGTGCGTTACCACATGTGATCAGATTTGTGGGCACATGTAAAAGTCATGTCTCTGATGGTGCGGCTGTGCTTTTCCATCTCAGCATTCTTATGGCCTTGTACTTTGGTTAGCCACAGCTAGGAGGTAGAATAACACTCCCTATGGACATCTACTCAATTCTCCTAAGTGGGTTATTCCTCCCATCCATCCATTCTAAATTCAAGAAATGAAATGGTATCACCGTTGGCTTATGTATCTAACCTGTCACTTACCTTTGCTTCTTAAGAACAACCATTTAAACTTCAGGGCATGATGAACCATTAGGAATTTCCTAGGGTGACTGGACAGCTAGAATTTACAGCACTCTGCTGATGTGATTCTTTTTATGCAACCTGTAAATTTTAGTTATAGCTACACTCGTCTGTGGCTAGCTCAGACAAGGCTGGCTCCTTTTTGTAATTTCATAAGTACAATAAGGTCATAAATTTCAAGCTGCCTTTTCTGACTTTTTTTTTTTCAGTAGCCTATTGCCTGAAGCATGAAAATGGAGTTTCAAAGGAAAATGTCAGCATTAATAGACAGGCACTCTAAGTGAGCCAGATAGCAGTGTTTCAAGGTGAGCTGAAGTTCATCTCTCCCTCATAAGGGACGGCCACATAGTGAGGAATTACAAAGGTGTGTTCTGTTACCAACCCTTACATTTCCCTTTAGATAAAAGACAAGCAACAAGACACATGACTATTCATATTTGCTGCCATCCTGTCTCACTTGATGTCCAAAAGTTTATAGAAACATGCAAAGTGGTTTTAAGTCAGACATTTAATCAGCTGTATCAGAAAACAGCTTTCTTTGAATTCACAACTATATAAGCTTGTCTTCAATCTATGATCGTCACAAAAAAAAATAACTAAAATATTGGAATGTTTAAAGTGAAAATTGCTAGAACAGTTATAGATTTAAAAAAAATATTTTACATTTATCATATCTCTTACCCACCACTTCCCATTTACCCTTGGAGTTGGTGTGATATACTTGTTGCAAATAATTAACCAACATTGATATATTGTTACTCACAATTTAATAATTTCTCTTCAGAGCTTTTCTTTTTAACATTACATCCTGCATTGTTCTGGAATCCCATCCAATTTACACTCAATGGTTACATTCCCTTTTAGTGAAGCGACTGTACTGGTTAGTTTTTGTCAAACTGACACAAACCAGAGTCACTTGGGAAGAGGAAACTTCAGTCACAAAAAATGACTCCATCAGATTGGCCTGTAGGCAAGTCTGTGGCACATTTTCTTGATTAATGATTGGTGTGGAATGTGTCACCCCTTTTACGTTGTGTCATCCCTGGACTGGTGGTCCTGGATTGCAGAAAAAAGCAGACTGAGCAATTCACAGACAGAACAAGCCCACCAACAGCACTCATGATGGCTTTGCATTAGTTTCTTATCCAGTTTCCTGTCTGAAGAATGTGGAACTTTGAAATCCCTTTCCTTCCCAAGTTGGTTTTAATCAGTGAGGTCAGTCAGTGTTTGCTATGACAATAGAAACCAAACTAAGATAATGCCTTAGTCTTTTTTCACTTTGATGACCTTGGCAGTTTGGAGGCTACTACACAAGATAATTTTATAAATGGTTCTGCACTCGGCCTTATCTGAAATCTGTGGGTTAAATTGAAGCTGTGGATGTTTGAGAGGAAGCACCATTCACATCCCATTATGTCCAAACTACATGTACTTAAGGTGGTACTCATGATGATATTATCCTGCTCTTCCTTCTGAGGTGGTTTTTGCCAGGTATATCACTCAGAAGTCAGTGTTTTTGTTGTTTGTTTCTTTCTCTGTTTCCTTACTCCACGCTTCAGTACAAGTCACTCTGTGTAACCAGAGATAAGGAAGAAGAGCTGTATTTCACTTTTTGGCAGCCAGCAAGTACATGGATAACTTAAGATTCTTCTGCAAGTAACAGATAACATTGTCTCTAATTATCTGTTTATTTGATCAATTATTGTGGCAATAAGCTCTCCTGGATTTTAAACCTGGGTTTGCATTTCACTTCTAGTTTTCCTTATCACTTACCTTGTTTCTTACACTGTGTCAGATCTAGCCTCAGGGGCATTTCAGTTTACTCTTCTAGTTTTGTTTGTTTGTTTGCTTGTTTGTTTTTGTTTTTAACAGCATCTAGTCATTAGTAGTCACTTGGAGTAGTTGGTTTGTTGGTTGGAATAATTCCACATTTCCTTGCCTTGTAAGGTTTCCAGGGTCATTGTCCCCAGACCTAGAATCAATATTTATCTGAGTCTCTAGTTCTATTTGAAATAAAATTACATTAGAAACCAAGACTTAGTTGAAGGTATGCTTAAAAATATTGCAATAATGCTGCTTCTGGGTCCTCTTTTCTACTCTCTTAGAGAATGCATGTCTCTATAAGAATCCACGCATAGACACATACCTATAAATACATCTAGATGTAGCCATCCACATCTTCATTAAGCTAAGTATGAGTTCATATTGATGTCTCTAGCTCTAGCCCATTAACACAAATTACTTACCCTCCTCTTGCTGGTTAGAAACCCTGCACTCCAACAATGAGAAGCCCAGCTCCCACTTTCCATCATCAATCTACCTAATTTTCCACTTGAGAACATGTACAGTAATATTAGCACTGCTAAGCTGTACCCTCATGGAAAATAACTTCATTTAGCAGAGTGCAGAGCTTATGTGCAGTTTCGTTTGCCTTTAGTCTTAGAGACTACTAATTTTCAAAAGTACTTAGGTAAGCATCTACCTCTCCTACAATCTCCTTCAGTGAAGTTGTTTCATGTGTGCTATAAAGTTAGAATGTGTTGTTACATTTTGCATTCCACCCTGGGAATCTTTAAACCTCCTTAGCACTTAGATTTTAATTTGCATACCCCAAGCTTCACTTTTGTATTCTAAAGTCTTTTGGGGTTTTACTGAAGTTATCAACCCTCCTCACTGCAATCTAAGAACAGCTTCACTAACCAAAACAAATGACTCTGTCTCCCCAGACATGGTGGTACAGTCCTGCAATCCTGGTACTCAGGAGAATGAAGTAAGAAGACCATGCGTTTAGGATTGCCTGAGCTACTTAGTAAGATTTTGTCTTTAAAAAATAATTGTTTCCCATGCCCATCTCTCAACTCAAGTCTAATAAGCAGTGATATTTTGCCATTACTGTAATCGTTTTCTAGTTGCTACATAATTTGAATCACAAAACGCATGCCTAAAACTGTCTTCTTTCACTGAGCAATTTGCATTTAAGATTAGTTCATGCTTTTGCTTGGATTGATAGTTACATTTCCTTTGTCACTGAATAATATTTCATTGTACAGATGCCACTGTTTGTTTATGCACTCACCTATGGAAGGACAGACATATTAGCTGCTTCCATTTCAGAGAATAATGTTTAACAAGCATAGTGATGCCTTATTAAAGAAGATAGTTTTGCTTGTACATGTTTTCAAATCAGATAGCATAAACATAATTACTGAATTGTCTAATAATAAACTACTGAGCCACCTTCCAATATTGATACCACAGATTTTATTTCTACTAAGCACAGACATTGTCCCTAACGATATGGATCTTTCTATCTTCTCTTTCTATCTCTTTATCTCTCTATCATCTATCTATCATTTATCCACTATCTATCTATCTATCTATCTATCTATCTATCTATCTATGTATCTATCTATCTATCCTCTTTCTGTCTCTGTGTCTGTCTGTTTGTCTATCTGACATCTGTTTTTTACTCTTTGTGGGTGTGTTGACATTCCATATTTTGCTCATTTGCTCTCCACCTTACTTTGAGCAACAGGGCTTCTCACACAACCTGGAACTCAATGATTCCAGTAGAGTGGCTACTTACCAGTGCCTAGGAATACTTCATACTTCTCTTCCTTACCAGCTCTGAGACTACAGATGCATGCTGATGCACTTGTGGTGTTATAAATATAACTCAGATCCTTGAACTTCTTCCTTCCTTCTTTCCTTCCTTCCTTCCTTCCTTCCTTCCTTCCTTCCTTCCTTCCTCCTCCCTCCCTCCCTCCCCCCTCCCTCCCTCCCTCCCTCTCCCTCCCTCTCTCCCTCCCTCCCTCCCTCCCCTCCCTCCCTCTTCTCTCTCTCCTCTCTCTCTCTCTCTCTCTCTCTCTCTCTCTCCCTCCTCTCTCCCTCTCTCCCTTTCTTTCTTTCCTTCATTTTACATTCCTGATTACAGCCTCCCTCCTCTCCTCCAAGTCACACCCTCACAAATCTCTTCTACCATTATTACCTTCTCTGAGGAGATAATGGGTACGGATTCATAATGGATATGAACCTGGCATATCAAGTCCTGGTAGGACCAAGAACATCTTCTCACATTGAGACCTGAACAGGCAATCCAGCTAGGGGAAGAGGACTCAAGGGAAAGCAACAGAATGAGAGACATCTGCTGCTCCAGTTGCTAGGCGACCCGTACAAAGCCTAAGCTGCACATCTGCTACAAATATGTAGGAGGCTTAGATCAAGCCCATGCATGTTCTTTGCTTGGTAGTTCAGTCCCTGTAAGCCCCAGTAGGCCAAGGTTAGTTGACTCTATAGGTATTTTTGTGGTGTCTTTAACTCCTCCAGCTCCCTCAATCCTATCCCACACTCTTCCACAAGACTTCCTGAGCTCTGCCAGATGTTTGACTGTGGGTCTCCATATCTGTTTCCATCGGATATTGGATGAAGCCACTGAGGAGACAGTTATGCTAGGATCTCATCTGCAAGCATAGCAGAGTATCATTAATAGTGACATGGGTTGGGTTTCAATCATGGATGGCTCCCAAGTTGAATCAGTCGTTGTTTGGCCATTTTCTCAATTTCTGCTCCATCTTTATCCCTGCACATCTTGCAGGCAGGATAAATTTTGGATCAAAGATTTTGTGAGTGGTTTGGTATACTCCTCTCTCTACTGGATGTCCTACTGTCACACCTGGCTACATTTCAGTCTTCATATCTCCAGCTTCTAGGAGTTCCAGCTAGGGTCATATCACAGACTCCCAGGAGCCTTCCCTGTCCAAGGTCTCCAGATCCTCCCAGAGATGGACCCCATCAATTTTTTGTCTCTCTCAGCCTTTTTCCACCCTACTTCCCCAAACCTGATCCTATCCCTATATCCCTTCTCACTCACTTCTCCCACCAGTTTCTTCCCTTCATCTACCTCCAATGTCTATTTTATTTCCTCTTCTGAATAATAGTTAAGTATCCTCCTTTAGGCCCTCCTTGTTAATTAACTTCTTTTGGGTCTCTGTATTGTAGGTTATCCTGTAATTTATGGCTAACATTCACTTATCAGTGAGTACATATCATGCATGTTATCCTGGGTCTGAGTTATCTTACTCTGGATGATATTTTCTAGTTCCATCCATTTGCCTGAAAATTTCACAATGTCTTGGCTTTTAATAGCTCCATTGTACAAATGTACCACAATTTATTTATCTATTCTTCAGTTGAGGGGCATCTAGTTTGTTTCCAGTTTTTGGCTATTACAAATGAAGCTGTCATGAACATAGTTGAGCAAGTGTCCCTGTGGTATAGTGGGACACCTTTTGGGTATATGCCTCAGAATAGTATAGCTGGGTCTTGAGGTAGAACTATCCAAAGTTTTCTGAGAAACTGCTAAAATGATTTCCAAAGTGGACATTCAAGTTTGCACTGCCACCAGCAATGGAGGCATGTTTAACTTGCTCCACATCTTCACTACCATCTGTTATCACTTGTTTTTCATCTTAGCCATTCTGATGATGGAATTTCAGAGATGTTTTGATTTGCATTTTCCTGGTAAAGTGTTTCTCAGCCATTCAAAATTCCTCTGTTGAGATTTTTCTCTTTAGCTCTGTACTCTGCTTTTTAATTGGGCTATTTGGGTTGTTTGGTGTCTAACTTCTTCAGTTTTTTATAAATTTTGGATATTAGCCCTCTGTCAGATGTAGCATTAGTAAAGATCTTTTCTCAATTTGTAGTCTGGTGTTTTGCCCTATTGATAGTGTTCTTTGCCTTAGAGAAGATTTACAATTTGATGAGGTCCCATTTATAAATTGTTGATATTAGAACCTGAGCTATTGGGGTTCAGTTTAGAAAGTTGTCTCCTATGCTAACAAGTTCAAGGCTATTCCTCACTTTTGGTCTATTAAACTTAGTATATATAGTTTTGTATTGAGGTCTTTTATCAACTTACACTAGAGTTTTGTGCAAGATTATATATATGTAACTGTTTGTATTCATTTAGATGCAGACATCCAGTTAAACCTGCACTATTTGTTGAAGATGCTTTCTTTTTTCCATTGTATGATTTTGGGTTCTTTGTCAAAAATCAAGTATCTGTAAGTGTGTGGATTTATTTCAGGGTCTTCAATTCAACGCCATTGATCAACTTGTCTGTTTCTAATACTCTGCAGTTTTTATTACTCTTGTTATGTAGTACAACTGAAAGTCAGAGATTGTGATACCTCCAGAAGTTCTTTAATTTTTCAAGATTATTTTTGTTATTTTGATTTCTGTTTGTTTATCCATATGAAGTTGAGAATTGATATCTCTAGGTCTGTAAAGAATTGTGTTGGAATTTTGATGGGGATTGCATTTAACTTGTAAATTGCTTTTCACAGGATGGCCATTTCCATCATGTTAATTCTACTAATCCATGATCGTGGGAGATTTTTCCACCTTTTGATAACTTTTTCAATTTCTTTCTGCAGTCTTTTTAAGTTCTTGTTATACAAGACTTTCACTGGCTTGATTAGAGTTACACCAAGATATTTCATATTTGTGACTATTGTAAAGCATGTTGTTTCCCTAATTTCTTTCTTGGCCTGTTTATCATTTATATAAAGGAGTGCTACTGATTTTTTTTAATTAATTTTGTATTGAACCACTTTACTAAATGTGTTTATCAGCTGTAGGACTTCTTTTGTAGAACTTTGGGAGTATATATACTATCATTTCATCCATGAATAGCAATACTTTGATCTTCCTTTCCAATTTATATCCCTTGATCTCCTTTAGTTGTCTTATTGCTCTAACTAGAACTTCAAGTACTCTATTGAATAGATAGGAGGTAGTGTGCTGTCTTATCTTGTCCCTGATTGTAGTTGAAATGCTTTAAGTTTCCTCCATTTAATTTGATGTGGGCTATTAGCTTGCTGTATATTGCTTTTATTATGTTTTGGTATACAACTAGTATACCTGATATCTCTAAGACTTTTAACGGGAAGGGGTGTTAAATTTTGTCAAAAGCTTTTTCAGCATCTGATTAGATGATTGTGTGATCTTTTTCTTTCTGTTTGTTTGTATGGTGGATTACATTGATGCATTTTTTTATATATTGTACCATCCCTGTATCCCTGGAATAAAGCCTACTTGATTATGGTGGATTTTTTTAATGTGTTCCTAGATTCAGTTTGCAAATATTTTATTGAGTATTTGTACTTCAATACTCATAAGAGAAATTGACCTGAAATTCTATTTCTTTGTCAAGTCTTTGTGTTTTAGGCTTCAGGGTGATTGGGGCCTTATAGAATGAGTTGTCTCTCTTTTGTTTCTATTTTGTGGAATAGTTTGAGGAGTATTGGTATTAGCTCTTCTATGAAAGTCTGGTAGAATTCTGCACGAAAACCATCTGGCCCTGGGCTGTTTTCAGTTGGGAGACTTTTGATGACTGTTAATATTTCCTCAGCGGTTATGGTATTATTCAGGTAGATTACCTGATCTTGATTTAGCTTTGGTAATTGCTAATTGTGGTTAATATGTCTAGAAAATCATTTTACATGGATTTCCCAATTTCATGGAGTACAGGCTTCTGAAGTAAGATCTAATGATTCTTTGAATTTCTGCAATGTCTGATGTTATGTCTCCCTTTTCACTTCTGATTTTGTTAATTTCTCTGTCTATCTGCCCTTTTAGTTAATTTGGCGAAGGGTTTATCTATCTTTTTAATTTTTCAAAGAACCAGCTCTTGGTTATATTGATTCTTTGTATTGTTTTCTATGTTTCTAATTGATTCATTTCAACCCTGAGTTTGATTATTCCCTGCCTTGTACTTCTCTTCAGTGTGTTTGCTTCATTTTTTTCTAGAGTTTCAGGCATACTTTTAAATTGATGGGATGATAGCTTTCTAATTTATGGAGGGACTTAGTACTATGAACTTTCTTCTTAGCACTGCTTTCACAATGTACCATAAATTTGGGTATATTATGTAGTAGAAGAAATTATTTAAACCGCCAAATTTGTTGCTGTAAGATCTCCTACCCGTAGGAGACCAGTAAAGGAAAACACAACTCAATAATTATGGTATAAATTGCACGCCTAGATTGGGCAGATTTACCACTACACTACTTTAATCCCTGGCTATGAGATCCCTTATAACTTGCGGTTTATCCAGGCCATGTAGTTTTCCATCGGGCTCCAGCTCCTCCGTTGTCTGCTCCCTTCTACTGCCGGCTTCCTTCTGCTTCGACTTCCTCCTCTCTTCTACCTCTGCCTAGGCCTCTCCTTTTATATTAAATTCCTCTCACTCTCTCCTCCCCTAAGCCTTTTTGTCCGCCTCTCCTTCTACTGTCCAATCACTGGCTCTAGCCTTTATTTTACAAGTTTAATTGGACAGAAGGTTCATAAAACATCACCTGTGCACAGATTCAATCATCCTCTGCAGCCCCTCCCAGGAAAGTGAAACTAGGATCAAAATACAAGACTGAGGCTATCCACAACAATATTATGCCTTCAATTTCATTTAATTCTAGAAAGTCTCTTGTTTCTTTATTTCTTCCATGACCAAATGATCACTGATAAGAAGGTTGTTCAGTTTCCATGACTCTGTATGCTTTCTAATGTTTCTGTTGTTGAAGTCCAGCTTTAATCCATGGTGGTCAATTTTCTTGTATCTGTTGAGGCTTGCTTTGTGGAATAGTTTGAGGAGTATTGGCATTAGCTATATGGTCAATTTTGGAGTCAGATCTATGAGATGCTGAGAAGAAGGTATAAACTTTTGTGTTTGGTTGAAATATTCTATAGATATATGTTAGGTTCATTTGATTCTTAATGTTGTTAGTTTCATTATTTCTCTGTCTAGCTTTTGTGTGGATGACCTGTCAGTTTATGAGAGTAGAGTGTTGAAGTCTCCTACTATTACTGTGTGGCGTTTGATGTGTAATTTAAGCTTTAGCAATATTTCTTTTACAAATGTGTGTGCTCTTGTATTTGGGGCAAAGATGTTCAGAATTGAGATTTCATCTTGGTAGATTTTTCCTTTGATGAATATGAGGTGTCCTTCCCTGTCTCTTTTGATTAATTTTGGTTGAAAGTTTATTTTATTAGATATTAGAATGGCTACTTTTGGTATATTTGCTTAGAAAACTTTTTCCAGCCCTTTACTCTGAAGTAACAATTATCTTTATTACTGAAGTGTGCTTCTTCTATGTAGCAGAATGATGAGTAATGCTTTTGCATCCATTCTGTAAGCCTGTGTGTTTTTATTGGGGAATTGAGTCAATTGCTGTGTATGAGTGAGGTGTGTGTGTGTGTGTGTGTGTGTGGTGTATGTGTTGTGTTGTGCTTCCCTTGTTTTTGCTATTATGGAATTAATTATTTTCTGTGTTTTCATGAATCTAGTTATCATGCTTACATTGCAGTTTTTCTTCTTGTATTTTCTGTAGGGCTGGATTTGTGAATAGATATTGTTTAAATTTAGATTTGTGTTGAAATATTTGTTTTCTCCATCTATGGTGATTTACAGTTTTGCTGGGTATAGTAGTGAAAGTTGGTATTTGTGGTTTTGTTAGAGGTTGCAAGATATCTATCCAGGCTCTTCTAACTTTTACAGTCTCTGTTGAGAAGTCAGGTGTAATTCTCATAGGTCTGCCTTTGTATGTTGCCTGCCCCTTTTCCCTTGCCACTTTTAATATTCTTTCCTTGTTCTGTAGATTTTGTGTCTTGATAATTATATGGTGGAGAATTTTCTTTTCTGTTCCATTCTAATTGGTGTTCTAAAAG
Source organism: Mastomys natalensis (assembly GCA_021653895.1). NCBI lineage: Eukaryota > Metazoa > Chordata > Mammalia > Rodentia > Muridae > Mastomys > Mastomys natalensis. Next base: position 1,079,839 of record JAJTUV010000037.1, read on the forward strand.
CGTCTTGTATGCTTGTCTGTTTCTTTAGTTTGGGAAAATTTTTCTTTAAGAAAAAGTACTTTGTTGAACATAGTTTCTAGGCCTTGAAGCTGAGACTCTTCATCTTTTTCTGTTCCTATTATTCTTAGGTTAGGTGTTCACATGGTATCCCAGATTTTCTGAATTTTCTGTCAGGAATTTTTTAGCTTCAACATTTCTTTCACTGATGTACGAATTTCTTCTATTGACTCTTCTATGCCTGAGATGTATTGGACAAAATATTATGGTTTTATTTTTTCAAACTTTTAAATATTTTACTCTATAATTTTCTTGCTTACATAATTCCAAAGAAAATGTTTAATATAATTCATGCTCTTGTGACTTTGTAGGTAATATGTTTGGATCTCCTCTGGCTTACCTTAGGATTTTTATCTTAGTCTTAAATTTTGTACTTTGCATATAATAGATTTGAGTTTGCATTGTTTATATTTTTCTGCTGGTGTTTTTGAGCTTACCAAATCTGTAATTTAATGTCTGCTTTGATGTCTTAATCAAAATATTCTGCTCTAGATTTTCTCAACATAAAACAGTGGAGGGAGGAATCCCAAGGAGGTATAACAAGCTTCTTCCTATGTACACCAGAAACTGTGAACCTCATTTCTCAGAAAGTGCCAAGAAAATGCTCTGAGTTTTAGTTTTGTTGATTTTTTTTCCTTGTGGTAAATACAAGAATGACATTTTCTATGCATTTATCAATCAGAATTGTAACTTCAAGTTAAAAAGAGTCAGGCTGACTCAGAACCCCTGTACTTCGTTTTCATGATCATCAGCTACACAGTCAGCCTCACATTCAAAGCAAGCAACTCAATATTCAACAGAACACTCTCATTCAACTCTATAAGGCATATGTAAGCCTGAATGTCAGAGGTTTGAAGATTTTGTATCAGGGCTATTTTTCTCTATGAATCTTGTCACAAGGTTTACTTTTAAGTTTTCTAACTACTTAGCAAACTCCTAAGCTGTTTTCAAATCATGTATTAAGTGAACAAATGCCTTTATTCAACATATAATGCATAAACTCAGACAAACTGAGTTGCCTAGTCTTTTGGTTTTATATGCTAATGGTAGATCAGTAGTCAGGAGACTATTTTGAAAACCAAAAGGGTTTCAAATTTATCACTTTCCCCAAAATGTTGCCATTCTGAAGAAAAGAAATACAGAATTGCAGGGTTGGAAATTAGAACCGAAAGCAACATTATTACACTTATTTATATTAGGTAATACTTATATAACACAGATATATTTCTCTATGTATATTAAACAATATTGAAAATAAGCACAACAACATAGCTACTTACTCCAGAAGGTACATTTCCAGGGAGATGACGGTATAAGCAAGTGAAATCACCTGAATATTATGTGAAGAGCTTGCTTATCATGTAGTTCTTTTTTTTCAAGACTCTCACAGTTTTCCTAGCAACCCAAAGTCATTATGTCATATATTTTTGCAGTACAATTCATGCATTTTTCAAAATCTACTTTGAAATAAAGCAGAAAAGTCTTGAGGAGATTTCTTCTAAGACATGGTCTTACTATGTACTCCTGGCTGCCCTGGAACTCACTATGTAGACCAAGTTGGCCTCAAACTCATAAACACGCTTCTGCCTCTATCCTTGACCCCCAGCATTGGGATTAAAGACATGTGCAACACACCTGGCTTCAAGCATGTTTTTAAAATGCGATATTCAAATCTTGTGAGATGTGAAATGTGGACGCTGGTAACTGAACCCAAGTCATCTGCAGAGGAAATTAGAACTCTTAACTTTGGAGCCATCTGTCCTGTATCTGTATATACTCCCCTTCCTTCTAATAAAAAGACTCACTAAGTCCGAGGAAAGTGAGTTTTTATCTTTGCCACGCCAGGTTTTGTGATCTTAGGTTTTCTTAGTTAAAAGATATTTTTACCTTTTGGATGACTAGGAAAGAAAAGTTCAATATGAATTGTATTATAGTCTAATTTCCCCCTCTTCTCTCAGCAGTACTAGGAATTTAACCAAATGACTATTTGATGGGCAAGTGCTTTAGTAACAAGATGTATCTTCATCCTTCTTTCTATTATTTAAATTTTATACTTTAGGGTAGGAACTCAATGAGTTGCCCAAGGTATCCTATAATTCACAATGTAGTCCAGGCAGACCTTAATCTTCAGTTCCTCTTCTCAGCCATCAGTATAGCTTACCTGTTCTTTTTGTAAAAGGTATCCTACTTAAAACCTCTTTAACAAAAAACTACTATAAACACTTTGATTTTGTGTTTTAACAAACATGTCAATTTTTTTTTCTCTTCTTAACTAAAGACCATCTTCTTTTCAGAGTACCACTGGAATGCTCCTGATAATCTCCTAAAGTTCCTAATAATAACATGCTTCTAATGTATGCTTCCCTGAAACACAAAGTCAATAGTTCTTTGCATGAGAAATGCAAATTATGACTGTTGTAACATATTTACCAAACTAAATATTTCCTTAAGTAGCTCTGAATTTACCTAAGTAATTCTAACAAAATCAAAGCGCTAACTAATGGTGGTCTTTGTTATCTAACTTTTCTACTGACAAAAATTTTAAAATATTGTTTAAGTTCAGTATAAATTAACTCAGCAAACCACAGTCCAAAGCTAGCAAAAATAGTTAGACCTCTCTGTTGACTTATCTATTAGTCACCATACCACTGTATCTATATGGGAAATGACCTGGGAAAGTACTTTCCTAGGAATAAAATTACAGCCTTATGACATGGTGGATTCAGCATTTAAAAAAGTAAAAACAAATTGTGCTACATCTTTCTGTTTTTTTCTTCTGTTCTTTCAATTGTGAAAACATATGTGCATAATATATACATGTGATTTGTGTGTGTGTGTGTCTGTGTGTGTGTGTGTGTGTGTGTGTGTGTGTGTGCAAATATGCCTAAGGAAATCTCAGATTTACCAGTACCTGACTTCTCTGGGTTATTGTTAGGTAGCTAATAAAAATAAGCTAATTAGGTGAAAAGCTTATGATAAATAGAGTGAACCTATATCGATCTATCATTTGATCTACCAATCACCTATCTATTTATGTATCTATCTATCTACCTATCTATCTATCTATCTATCTATCTATCTATGATCTATCTATCTATCTATCATCTGCATTTTTTCTGGAAGGAAACTTATTGTATGGATGTTGAACCCACTTGATATACAACACCACACAGACACAGATCAATGTATGACTAACAGCACAGTGTAACAATTAGAAGAACAGAAGAAACACCAAGTCAGACCTTTTGAAGGTGGCTCCAGGAGGATATAGGCTTTCAAAGGAAGATCTGCAATAAGTATCTTCGAAAGTGACACTTCAGCTTAAAAATTCAGAACCAGCAATTCAGAATATTGAATTTTAATTAAAAAGACCATCTGCTTCTGATGAAATGCTTGCAGATTTCTAATATCAAATACAGGGTAAGCTTTATTCAAAAGAAAGTGATGGTCTTATTCAAGTCTACATTCAGACTCAGGCCTTTCATAGAGATTCCTGGGGTTATCTTAGAACCACAGGTATCTCCATTGTCTGCCATGTCTTCTTTTCCTCCTGTTATTGTCCCATCTGTCTATACATCACCATTACATATCTTCCTAATATATGATCTATTTTTCTTGGAACTTCATCTGCCTACTGGGTCACTCTTACAACTAGACATCTATGGTCTCACCTTGATGTACTTCTGTCACCTATGCTGTCAGTGTATGTCTTCAGCAGATCTTTCTTGACTATCAGTTCCACAGTAATATCTTCTTAATCCCCTCATTACTTTCATTTTGTTCAGGTTTTCACTGAAGCTGTATAGACACTGAAGCTGTATAGATTTATGACACACATGCATGCACATTCATATGTATAATATTGCAACTATACATAATAATATATTATATTTATATTGAAGAATATGGATGTTCTGACTTGTTGTGAGCCTACTGATGCTATGTATCTTGCTAAATTATCCTAGATATGTTCTCTATTTTAATCATTCTTTCTCTTGTGAAATTTTTTAGAATTAAAAGAAATTATATATATATATATATATAATATATATATATATATAAGAGAGAGAAGAGAGAGAGAGAGACAATATTGTATGTGTATGTATTAAGACATGTTTGAGGCTTAAATTTTTATGTTTTCTTGGCTTTAGTAGTAATAGATCATGTAATTTCCCCATCATTAGTTTAAATTCTCTGCTGCCAACTTCAGTTATATGTTGACTGCAATACAGATGATTTTCAAGACTGTAACAATAAGAGCTAGAAGTGATGGTGTTGGGGTACAATGAGACCATCACTCTTTTACTTTCTACTATCACAAGTTACTAAGAATAAATTGTCCACTTTTTTATATTTAGGGGGCTCTGACATTTTCCCTTCAAAAATTTTGTTGTGTTAATTTCAGAACTAGTTTTGCTTTAAATAAAATTAAATGAAGGATAACGTCAACTAGTAACTGAACTAGGGAATAGAAATCAATAGTTTTCTATGGAGCAAGGAGAAAAATCAATGAAATTGGAGGAAGAGCTCATTATGTATGTTCAGAGTAATTAGAGTTGAGAAGGCTTCTGGTGTAGTTAATTGACAAGGACAAACAAATAGGCCTCACAAATGGGATTGTTATTTATGATTTAGTACTTGAAAGACTCTTATATCAAGACTTCCAATTATATAACCCAATAGAAATGTATATATATATATATATTTTTTTTTTCAACAGAATTTGATGTTTAAGCAGAAAATAGGAGTAAATTCTAACAAAAGACTTAAACTTCTGGTCTACCTAAGCTCACTATTAAAGTTAATGATATTTTCTATTTCTACCATGTGTTTTAAATGTTATGAAAAGATACACAGCTTGCTTTAACAAAATGAAACAGCAGTTTCTGCTTCAGTTCAAGACTCTGAAATAATCCACCAGCCAGAGAGTTCATGTAACTATTCATGACTGACCATATCTGTCTTCAAGACAGAGTGATAAAGTTGGAGTAATGAACAGCTGATGGAGGCCCCGGAGGTTTATGTTCTTAATTATTTTATTTCATTTTTAGTCATATGAATGTGTACATATACATGTAAGTGGGTACCTGAGGAGGCTAGAGGCATCAGATGCTGAGCTAGAGTCATGTGTGATGTGATATGTCTGACCATGGTGCTAGGAATTGAACTCAGTTTCTCTAAAGAGCAATATGCACTTCTATCTGCTAAACTATCTCCACAGCCCCAGGTTTATGCATCCAAACTTTGAATATAGGATAGTCTTTCCATGGAGAAGAAGTTCTAAAAGAAACTTTAGGCTTTCTTTTAGGTATCACAATTCCTTTATGTCCTAAAACTGAGAAACAGAAACTCTTTGGTATAAAAGATGACTTACAAGATGAGCCCCCGGGTCTAAACCACCAGCCTGGGAGCATTTAGGGAGGGACCCATGGCTCCAGCTGTATATGCAAGAGAGGATGGTTCTGTCAGATACAGGTGGGAGAAGAGATCCTTGGTCCCATGAAGGCTGGACGCTGTGTGTAGGAGAATTCGTGGGGCGAGGGGGTAAGGTGGGGGGGTAGGTAGGGGCACACCCTCATAGAAGCAGAAGGAGGGGGGATGGGATACGGGGTTCCTGGGAGAGAGGGTGAAAATGGGATAAGGGGAGAACATCTGAAATGTAAATAAAATATCCAATAAAAAAAAAGGTAAAAAAAAAAAAACAAGATGAGGAAAGTATTCTCCTTGTCAATTGATAGTGCTGTGCAAAACAGCTATGAACGAATTTTGTAAACTGACAGTGCTAATGTCTCAGTACAGGATTCTAATATATATTAGTATCAATACGATACTGTTTCAGAATAAGGTGTTAGTATAGGAGGAATAGAGTTAATGATGATAATATAATTCATATGAATTTTTGACTTGTTGTAATTAAGGAAAATGATCAGTAGAGTTCATATAATATATATACATTCCAAGTATATGTGTGTGTAGTGTGTGTAATACAAGTGTATATATTATACAATTTCATCTATAGTATAAATCATATAATTATTTTTAATAAGATAGCTTTCTTAGAGGCAGATTTAAATTCTGAATCTTTTGTATAAAGGCAAATAGAATTTTTCTTCTGACTCAAATCTATGGCATATGAGGTAAGAACCACACTAAAAAGATTTATGTACTCCTTCAAAATATCAGAACCTGAATAAAATTTATTTTTGTGAAAACTCCAGAGGGTTTTTAAAACTGAATACATTCAACCTTTGTATAGTACTCAGTCATTCTATATCCAGAATAATGAACTTAGTATTACAGGGAGATAGAGAGAAAATGGATGTAGGATCCAGTTCTCTAAAAGTTTGATCTAAAGACAAAAGGTAGGCCTAATGTGCCAGGAGAAAAAAATCAACCAAATCAAATATACTTTAAAAACATTTATTAATAAATTGTTGAGAAAAAATATGTTCCTGAAAAGGTATGTATGCAAATATATGTGAACCTATGCTTGGAAAGGTAAGTTGTGTAAGAAACAGAGAAGCAAAAGAAGAGAAAGATCAGGAAGGAAGGAAGAAAGGAAGAAAGGAAGGAAGGAAGGAAGCAAAGCCACAGGAGAGCTTTGGTTTGTTATATATAATATAAAGGCTTATTTCTGTTTAACTTCACAAGTACAGTGTTTTGAGAACTCAATCATGGACATAGGTCTCTACTGAGATTTGCATTCTTTACCCTCTGCATTCTTGAAAACATTGATCTTCATTTAGATATTTGTGAGAGAGGATATGCCAGATTTCAGAGAGTCCTCTCTATGTGCCATGCATATTAAAAGCATAGATTAGTTCACCCATATTCCACTGCCCTTTACACAGTCTACAGATCCCACAGTGATCCTTACTCCTTGTCCTATATAGTCTGTTCTCACAGTACATCCAGTACACACAATGGCATGGCTTCTAAGATTTTTCTTCCATCTTGAGATTAAGTCTGTTTTGGATCACTCATCCTGCAGAAATGAAGTTACTGTTGGCAGTCCTGTACAATGGTCATCAGCAAGGACTTAACCCCTATAACATGGATGAGTTTGTAAGTAAATTCTTCAGTTCCTGCTGAATCATGAGATGTCTGCAACCTCAGCCAGCCATTTGACCATAATTTGTGAGAGACTCTGAGCCAAGTTCTCAGTTTAGCTTCCCTTGGTTTCCTAACCCCCAGGAACTATGTGAGGTAATGACTGTGTTGTGATTTAAGCTCTTATGGTTTAGTTAATTAATAACACAGATAGAGATTAAGTAATGAGATGACATCATTTTTACTGCAAGGCAGATTGAGAAATCTGTTTTATGTCCAGGAGACAAGAGCAAGGGGTTAGTGTCCACACAGCTTTCTCTACCACACTCAATATTCACCCAGCAAGAGGCAATATCAGTGAGACACATCATTCCCTTTGGGGAATCTCTTACAAACCGAACATATCCAGAGTTCCCATTCCTATTGTCAATGCACTCTTAGGCTTCCCAATTATTCTGTTGTCTGCTCAAATTGCTGCCACAGAGAATGCTGAAGTGAATGGGACCATGTGCTCCATTATCTCAACCTTTTCCAATGAATGGAGGTTCTCTTATTTTCTAGAAGAATATAGCAGAATCAGGAACTCTGGATAAAAAGAAATAGCCCTTCTCAGATGCAGTTCCATCAAACAGTGGGGCCCGTCTTTACTCAAATAGAAACATAAGAGTTGCTAAGTGGACAGAACAGGAAGGCTAGAGGCAGAAGGTCTGGCTTCACCAGTCTTAAAACAGAGAAATTTCAAGTTTCTAGGTCGGTTTCCATGTCCATAAATGAAGTAGAGTTGAGTAAATAACTTATAATCTCTTTTATTATGTAGTCCCGAGGTAAATGACATAGGTACGTTGTGGTATGTATATTGCAATTTTCATAGACGAATTTGATTTTACTAACAGCCGTTTCTCTGTAGCACCAAGGTTCTCTAATTTCATTTATTGAAGGTTTTAAGCCTTTTATTTTCTTTCTTTTTTAGAAAATGGAGATTTCTTTCAAAGGAAGAAACAGATTGTCTTAAATTAGTAAAAACTGCTTTATTGTGAGGTCAACAAGACAGCCACAATAGATATGCTAAAGCCTATAAGGCCCACGGGGATAAAACTCTACACAAAAAACTATAGACCACTTAGGAATGCTGAGAGTAGACAAAACAGTCTTCCCCAGGGAAGAACACAACAATTGATTTTCTAGTATCCAAAGGTAAGCCCTGCAAACATATAAGCAAGTAGCATTAAACACACTGAGCAGGTTGTATTTATGTATCTAAAAGTGTATTAATTTTTTCTAATAAATTTAGTAGATGTAATCCATAGTCAACCCAGACTAAGGAAAAACTAATGTTTCTTGAATATCTAGTACATTTCAATCACTATTGTTTTTGTCCATCCATCATTCTGTGAAATTCTTTGAAAAGCTCATCCCCTATATTCACCAATGAAACGCAGCAATTTCTGTAGACTTTGTTACTAGGAAATGCAGAGGCAGATTCATTCTCATATCTGTCTTATAACAAAGTCAAAGACCAGGTTCCTTTAGGAAGCATGCAGTGATCCATAAGGGTCTTAAACAAGAGAATATTGGAATGTTTATATAATTTCCCAAGGGAACTACTTATAAAAAAGAAAACACATGTAAGAAGTAAATTTACAATAACTTCTTTCTCCTTCATAGGCATAACTTATACTTTCAAGTTAATAATTGCAATTGCAGCAAATTCTAACTGAAAGCTCAGAAAATCAGACATACAGGGGATTACTGGGCCAGGAGCATCAAGGCCATAGGATAGTGAATTTGAAGTCACGTCAAACTCATAATTGCTTGATTATAAAATCATTTGATTTTACAATAGTTAAAACCCTACTTAGTTACAAGAACTTGTAAAATTTACAATGTACAACTCATTTTCTCCAAATCAATGTTTCATGGCACTGGTTATAGTATTTGTTAAAGAGGTGAGAGGTTTCTTTCCTCTTTCACAGATGACATCACCATCAGGTAAATACAGACAGCTGTTTCTAGAACTCTATCATCTTATTTTATAAGACCCTCTAAATTCAAAGTTTATGCTCCATGATTGACAGATTGCATTGTGAAAAAATATGCAGGTGCTTTGCCTGAAACACTTTTAATTGACAGAACTCTTGCAACTCTTGTAGATACAAAGAATTCAGTCAGCCAAACAAGATTAGGATTAGACTTTTTCTTTCACTGAACTATTGTTTCTTCAGGAAATGGATTTTAGTTGATCATTTGCTTTTGGCAAAATCAGGCATGGCCATTTTGTCAACCTTTTGTAATAACCAGGGTGATTTTATTATGTAATCACTGGGAGGTAGAAGGACTCTGTTTCTAATTCCCTTACCCTGTTCTTTTACATTCATCTTTGGGGATTAGATTCTTATACCTGACTCTAAACCTTCAAAGCTTCAGAACATTGGGTTTGGAGAATAGGAATGGTGTACACCTTGGCTGGATCTTTGTAGTAGATATTCATTTAGTGGAGTCTATGCAAAACTTTGGTCACCTTGGAGGGTATCTTAGTAAGAATTTTTATAGTTCTGTGAAGGCAAAGTACTTAGAATTTATTTGGGAGGAAAATAAGCCAAAGCCCATGTTTATTAGTAAGTCACCAGATAAATCATCATATTGAAACTTCCTGAAAGAACTATAAAGTAAGCATGTATTCTTTTATATATGTGGAAGATTCCAGAATGTACATAGACTTCAGATATTCTGAAAATTAGTAAGTGATGAGTTCAAGAGTTATTTCAGCTGTTTTCTGACAGAAATTTCATTTTCTCAATGATTATGTAGCATCAATGAAATAAAAGGTATCCCCATCAAAATTCCAACTCAATTCTTTAGAGTTAGAAAGAACAATCTGCAAATTCATTTAGAATAACAAAAAAAAAATCCAGGATAGCAAAAACTATTCTCAATAATAAAAGAACTTCTGGGAGAATCACCATCTCTGACCTCAAGCTTTACTACAGAGCAATAGTGAAAAACCTGCATGGTATTTGTACAGAGATTGGCAAGAAGATCTAAAAACTAGATACACTGAAACTAATAGAAAAGAAAGTGGGGAAGATCCTCTAACAAATGGGCACAGGGGAAAATTTTCTGAACCGAACACCAATGACTTATGCTCTAAGATCAAGAATTGACAAATGGAACCTCAAGAAATTGCAAAGCTTCTGTAAGGCAAAGGACACTGTCAATAGGACAAAAAGGCAACCAACAGATTGCCAAAAGATCTTTACCAATCCTGTATCCAACACAGTGCTAATACCCAATATATACAAAGAACTCAAGAAATTAGACTCTAGACAATCAAATAACCCTATTAAAAATGGAGTACAGTGCTAAACAAAGAATTCTCAATGGAGGAAACTTGATTGATTGAAAAGCACCTAAAAAAATGTTCAACATCCTTAGTCATCAGGGAAATGCAAATAAAAAAACCCCTGAGATTCCACCTCACACCAGTCAGAATGGCTAAGATAAAAAAAACTCAGGTGATAGCTGATGCTGGCAAGGATGTGTAGAAAGAGGAACACTCCTCCATTGTTGGTGGGATTGCAAGCTGGTACAACTACTCTGGAAATCAGTCTGGTAGTTCTCCAGAAAATTGGACATAGTATTACCTGAGGACCCAGTTATACCACTCCTGGGCATATACCCAAAAGATGTTCCAACATATAACAAGGACACATGCTCCAATATGTTCAGAGCAACCTTATTTATAATATCCAGAAGTTGAAAAGTACCCAGATGTCTTTCAACAGAGGAATGGATATAGAAAATGTGGTACATTTACACGATGGAGTACTACTCAGCTATTAAAAACAATGAATTCATGAAATTCTTATGTAAATGGATAGAACTAGAAAATTTCATCCCAAGTGAGGTAATCCAGTTACAAAAGAGCACACATGATATGCACTCACTGATAAGTGGATATAAACCAAAAAGGAGTTCAGAATAACCACAATAAAACTCAGAGACCATATAAAATCCAAAAAGAAAGATCACACCAAAGTATGGGTGCTTTGGTCCTTCTTAGAAGGAGTAACAAAATACTCAGGGCAGCAAATATGGACACAAAGTGTGGAGCAGAGACTGGAAGAGGGGCTGTCTGGAGACTAACCAACCTTTGGATCCATCTCCATGTGCAGTCACCAAATGCAGACACTGATGTAGATGCCAGGAAGTGCATGTTGATAGGAGCCTGATATACCTGTCTCCTGAGAGGCTCTGCCAGAGCCTGACATATACAGAGACAGATGCTTGCAGCTGACCATTGAACTGATCACATGGCCCCCAATTGAGGAGTTAGAGAGAAGACTGAAGGAGCTGAAGGGGCTTGCAGCCCCATGGGGAGAGCAACAATACCAACCAACCAGAGCTCTCAGTATCTAAACCACCAGCCTGGGAACACACATGGAGGGAACCATGGCTCCAGCTGTATATGGAAGATGGCCTTGTTGGGCATCAGTGGGAGAGGAAGTCCTTGGTCCTGTTAAGGTGAGATGTACCAGTGTGGGGGAATCAAGGGAAGGAGACAGTAGTAGGTGGATGGGTGGTGTCACACCCTCATAGAAGCAGGAGGAAGGTGGATAGGATAAGGGGTTTCTTGGTGGAAAGTGGGGAAGGGGATAACAACTGAAATGTAAATAAATGAAATATCCAATAAAAAAACACATAATGGAATTTGCTATTGCAGTAGAACATTTGAGACTTTTTGTCAATAATTTAATATTACCCATATTACTGGGATTCCTTGTAATCCTCAAGGACAGGGTATTGTGGAATGGGCCCATGGAACTTTAAAACAATATCTTTATAAAATAAAAATGGAAAGTATATCCCTGTGCACTACAAATTTATTTAAATCATGTTCTTTTTGTTTTAAATTTTCAAACAATTTGGATGCCAAGGAACTTTCTGCAGAGTCTCTATGGCACACTACACCTAGGCATATATATGCCTAGGTGAAAAGGAAGAATCCACTTACTGGAATATGGCAGGATCCCAATCAGGTATTTAATATAGGGAAGAGGACATATTTGTATTTGTTCTGCAGGATACTGAAGGATCATGGTGACTGCTAGAGTGATTGGTAAGACATGCTGATGCTGGGACAAAGAATGATGCTGACCTGTGAGCTTGCTGAGCGCCCTGACAATGGTGACTGGGAAGCTGTATTAGATATATGTTCCTCACCCACCTTTGCTCGCCTATATCTAGATGCGACAAGCTGCTTTACCTCAAGATTTTAGACCATTTGGGACAGAGAATCAAAAGAGACATTATAATGACTCTTGTATTTTTCTTAAATGTGACCAGTTATTCGAACTCAATCATGGACTGGTCTAGAAATCAGTCCAATATTGTAAATAACAGTATTTATTTGGAAGGTTAGTTCTGGACACTTTCAGAGACATATTTGGATGTTAGCTGCAGTTCCCTGATGTTATGTTTTCAAGAGAATAAGTTGGGACAGGATCTGGATTTCAAAAAGTGTTAGTGCATGTGTTAAGGCTTTTTTAATTCTCATGTTAAAATTACTTTTATTTTTTCTACAGTATTTAATTTAAGTTGTATTGATTGTATACTCTCTAATTGTGTTAGTGTGGGGAAACCTGGCATGTCTGCTATGGGGGGGGGTCTATCAATCAGCTTTTATTTTATTGCCCTGAGTATTGCATGACCAAGGTATTCTGAAAGCAGATTGCAAGTACTGGAAGAAGTGATTCAGGCTTTAAGCAGAAGCAAGAAGGTAGTGGGCTTGATTATTGCTGGTATAACAGCTTTAATTACAATAATTGCTAGCACTACTGCTTCTGCAATTGTATCGACACAAGAAGTTAAGACAGATACTTTTGTTAATCATTTAGCAAAAAAAAAAAAAAAATGTTACTAATGTGTTGAGTATAAAAGAAGATTTAGACAAGCATTTGGAACATCAGATTGATGCTCTTCATTCTATTCAAATTATTGGAAGGAGGTTCAGAATTTAAGAGTAAGGAGTCATTGGATTTGTGTTACTTCTAAAATTTACAATGATAGTCATTACAATTAGAAAAAAGTTTAAAGACACTTGCAGGGTATTTGGCATAATTCTAACACCTCTCTGGATATTTTAACTCTCTGCTGAGCTTTGATGCTGCTGATAAAATTACTCATGGCCTGAGGTCAGTATTTCCACTTTGGTCAAGCTTCAAGAATGGCATATATAGTTTGATCATGCTAGTCCTTTTTGTCCTGGGAATATTTTATTCCTGCCCATTGTGCTAAAGCTTGTGTTTAACAACATCAACATGTTGGCAGCCAAAGTACATGGCTTGAAACTGAAGATGGGCACCAAGATAGAGTTATTAAATTAACAGGCTGGCAAGCCAAGGACAGGTAAGATTCTGCACAGAGCCTTACCAATGTAAGACAGAAGTACATTGCTTTTGATAATGCATATTCCATGATGGGTAAGGAAGGCATTCTTGCCAGAACAACCTCAGTCTTATGAAATAAAAAAGGGATGAGGCAGAGAGCTTTGGGGGCTGCTTGGCCAGAATCTGACATGGGCCAAGGACAAGGAAATGGGCTGCTTAGCAGGAACATAACATTGGCCAAGGATAAGGAAGTGGTCTTCAGGCAGGAATCTGACATTAGGCTAGAACAAAGAAGTAATTTCAGGTAGGAATCTTAATCTTAGGCAGGAACAAAGTAGTAATTTCAGGCAGGAATCTAAATGTTAGGCTAGAATAAAGAAGTAATTTCAGGCAAGAATCTAAATTTTAGGCTAGAACAAGAAAGTAAGCTTCAGACATGAAAATGACTTTGGGCTATGTTAGTGTAGTAGGCTCAGATATTTTGATAATCTTGATAAGCCCTTGGAAACAGTGATCATTGGAGAGACCACGGGACTTTGTTTATTTCCATGCTTGTTCTTTGACTATTTGTGTTAATTGTCTTGCTTGTTCCTTGACTGCATCTATTGTATTGCTAGTTTCTCAACCTTGAACTGACCTTGCATGTAATTAAAATTGTATAAAAGCAGTTTGAGAAAAAAGAAAAAAAGAAAGTAAATGTATAATTTTAAACATAAAAATAAATCCCATCAGTATCAACATGGCTTCATAAATACATCATTGGACATATGTAACCTTGCCAAACATGGTACAGTACTAATAGTCACTGGGTTTGCAAGAAGAAAGAATACTGTAACTTTCACCTGGCTTACTTATTTTTATAGGAATCAAACTTCTCATTCATCACTATTATTCTACATTTTGGTATCATGAATTAAAAGACACTATAAGTTTCCCTTTAACAAATAGCAAGTTACAGAAGGGCAGGCACTCATTGTCAGTTCAATGTCCTGCCTTGAAACTGAACATTGTCCATTTCAGCCTCATTCCATGCTTTCTTCAAGGAAATAGGTCCAGATGGTGCAGCCAATAATTTTTGAATGATGAGCTAACATTTACTGAGCACTTCTGGCTCCTAAACTCTCACAATATCCTCCACAGGGAATCATCTTGATGACCTATTTTTTTCTACATAAGGAATATCAAGGATGCAAGGATGGAGGTCCTGACAAACCCTACTCCCTGTAACTGCACTGGATTGTAGTGAAGCAGAGCTATTAGTGTGTTTTTCGAAACTCCAATAAATCCTTCAGTAACTTACAAGTTTCTGAGGTGTGCGTGTTGTATCTTAATAATTTTTGTTCTCCTAGTTTAGTGTTTAATATGTCATGTTATCTATATAGCATAAATATGTATAGAAAGAACTTGATAATAAACAACTTCCCTTCCTTGATATAAGAACTTAAAACTATCCACGAAGGCCAATGGTTTCCATTTGTAGCCGAACATAAGACTTCAAGGAAATTATTGTCACAGAATTCAGGGGATCTGTTCCCTTTATGGAGAGAAATCTCCCACTGGCAGAGGTGGGTGTATAGGATTGAGTTACAGATAACATTTATTTCTTGAGTCACAGCGTAGGCTTGCGAGTGCTTAACTGCTCATTTTTCCTTAAATAAGCACTTTTCTCCGTGCTTTATGATTTCATTAAATATGGATGTATGAAAAGTGTGTGTGAAGTAAACATAAAAATATTGTTATAATTTAAATAAAGTTATAAACCCAATTACCTATGATAATACCAAGTTTAAAAAAAAAAGAGAAAAATATAAGTTGTCCCAATGTGAAATAATAACCACACTTAAATGATATTATTGCACCATACGACCATTTAATTTGAGAACAGGAAAGCAAGAATTGCAAAGGTAGAAAGGTATTTTCAATCAGATTGGAAAAACAAAATAGCAGTGCTTGATCAATATGTTTGGCAACCATATACTCTGTGCATAAGAGAGTTGGGAGATGTCTTTTCCCCTCATAATGCTGACTCTTTTCATTTTATCATAAAATAAAAGGAATGAGTTAAATCCATCATGAGTATAGTTAATGTTGAATGTCAGTATTCTTTTGATAATTCTTGAATGCGTCTGTAGCATTACTTAAGTAAAGAAAAAGTCTTGGCATGTGTCATGAAAGTCTCAATGATATATTGATCATTTTTAAAGATTACTACATTTATGAGTCAAAACCAATATATTGTCATGAATAAATGATTTGCTGACTGGTATTATCAAATGGCACCAATGAACTACATTCCGTTGGCATTTGTTTCTTTGTTTTTTGATATAAAATATTTTATATAACAAGCTTATGTTTGCAAATGTGTGGGCTTTGGAATGGGTCAAAACAAAGGGAACTCTTGCAGCACTGGAGCATCTGAACCATGTGCTGAGTGAATCCCAGTGATTTGGTGACATTTCTGAATGAAATGGTACTGTTTGGAAAACCAATAGGTTACCACTGTTCTGCAGATGATCCAAATCCATGGTTAGGGATACTATTTTCCTCTACGCAGAATTTGTTTTGTTTCTCCGATGTTTAAATTCAGAAGTCCAATAGAGTAGAAACATAAAATTAACCCAAGTGCAGCAGAAAGCATTCTTCATAGAAAACCTCTCATTCTCCTGGTCTGTCTTAATGGGGAATCAAATGTGATGTGGGTTGTGTGGAGATGATTACTGATGGATAATTAGTCTAGAACATCTCTTTTCAAATCTTTCGCATGGCAATCAAGGAAGAATGTGAGAGGTTAGGCATTACATTACTGGGGTTATCAGCAGCATATAATTTCTTAATTATGCATAAAACGAATAACAAATAGCTACCAATGGAGTTCCTGCATTTTCTTGTGAAATGAAGTATGAAGTACACAAGGATCTCTGAGCCTTATTAGAGAGGATGTGGTTAAAAAGACACAAGCAATGATTCTTTTTCTGATTGTGTATAACTAAACCTTGGTTTTCTCTCATCTCTGAACTAGGAAAAAACAATACTCATTTTGTTCTTAAGTTCTTGCATGGTTAACATTGTCTTGACTGTTGTTAATAAATATTAAAAAGCCTACAATTTGTCTGTCTTTGGTCATACCTAACTCTAGCTAGAAATAAGTTTAATAGAGATGTTTCCTACTTAACCATTGCATTTTCTAAACTAACACAGATAATTAAAGCACACACTCTAAATAGAGTTTGAAGTAAGATCAGTCTTTTACTAAAAGTCTGATTTGTCTTCGTTGTTATTTCTCAGGTTCCTTTAGAGTGGCATGTGCTATTTGAAAGTGTCAACCAGCTCAAAATGAATTAGCATATTTACTTACACATTCTCTAATTTTGGAGGAAAAATATGTACATTTTTGAGCTATTGTGATGGGTTGTCAAGAACAAATGAAAGTGTAATGAATGGTTACTATTTCTATTTTTCCTCTAAGTAAAAGGAGTACTTTGGCATTTTGCATCTTTTCTAATTGTTATCAAGTAGGGTAGTTTGTA
Organism: Mastomys natalensis; assembly: GCA_021653895.1. Classification (NCBI taxonomy): domain Eukaryota; kingdom Metazoa; phylum Chordata; class Mammalia; order Rodentia; family Muridae; genus Mastomys; species Mastomys natalensis. Next base: position 1,096,859 of record JAJTUV010000037.1, read on the forward strand.
GATGGAGTGCTAAAGTGGTAAGGTGTTTGAGGAGCTAGAGGCATAGATCTAAAGCCTTGAAATCACATTTACGGGCAGCAACAAGCCAGAAAAATGTATACACATGACTTTATTGTAAAACATCCACCTCTATGAAAGAGCACCTTTCAAGAGTTCAGAGTAGCTGTGCGTATAAGAAATTACAAGGGTGGAGAGATGCCTCAGTGATTAAGAGCACTGACTGCTCTTCCAGAGGTCCTGAGTTCAATTCCCGGCAACCACATGGCTGCTCACAACCATCTGTAATAGGATCTGATGCCCTCTTCTGGTGTGTCTCAAGGCAACTACAGTGTACTCACATACACAAAATAAATAAATCTTTTTTAAAAATCCAAAAGATATAGAGCCTAGATTGATGACTCCATCAGTTAAACACTTACCATGCATTTGGGAGGACCTGAATTCAGTTCATAGCACTTAAAGAAAAGCAAGTAGTGACCACATACACCTGTAATTCAAGTGCTAGGGATTCAGGGACAGGCAGATCCCTGAGGCTTGCTATCCAACTGGCCTGTCCTAATTGATGAGCTTCAGGTTCCCTAAGAGACATATCTTTAAAAAAAATAAGAATAACCATGATTAAGAAGATCCTGAACAATGAATTCTGATTTTTACATGCCTAAGAACATGAATGTGCACACAAACATACACACACACACACACACACACACACACACACACACGTACACACACATAAAAATGTATTAACTATTACAGAAGAATACCATATTCCTAAAGAACTATCTGCACCATGATTATTGATAGGAGAAAGACAGTATTCAAAAGCAGCATGACTTCAGACTGCATGTCACTCTGAAACTATAGCAAATGTTAATTTAATCAATATTAGGAAAATGAAGTGAGTATTTGCCAACAAGCAACTGAAGGCCATGCTTAGAAAATTGAATTCCAACATGTTCAATAAAGTGCATTTTGTTCTGGATACTTTATTAAAATATAAGGCAGCCAGAGTATTGTTCATCAGTATTCAATTTCCACACAAATTATTAGGAAAATTAGCTCCTTTTGGATGATGGCATTGTTAAGTATGACTTCAGGGTGAAGAAATAATTCACATTTTATTTTACCTCTACATTTACAGTGGAGTTATGACTTAAATAAAAAGATGGTGTTGTGGCAACTTCAAAAGTATAAATGCCAGGTAAGGAGACCCAGGAAGACAAATGCCTACAGTGCATCTGTGTCCTGACAAGTTTCTGACACTTTTCTATACCTGGAATGAAGAAAGCAAGTATGGATTTAGGTATTTCACACAGCTTGAGACTAAGTGGAAAATCCCAAACCATTAGAAAAGTTTGACATTGTTTTTCTTTTTTCCACTAGCTTTCTGAAAGCCATTTGTTCATCTGCTCCAGAGGTATGGAAGAATCTATCCCATTTTTTTTCTTTCAATTTTCTCCTGTTTCTATGCTGTAGGTGAGGGTCACAACAAAGGGCACAGCAATTCTTTGTATCTATTGCAATTCTGCAAATTGGAGGCACTTGAAAATATATTGTTTCTGAGTGCTACAAAAGAACGGTGTCATGGGAATTCACTCCTGTTTCCACTCAGAGAAAAAGGAGAGTATGTGAGTCTTCATGCAAAATGAGTAGGCACAGTGACCTTCACAATTTAACATCTCTCTTTCATTTCTAGGTCAAACGGGGTAGGGGGGTAGTCATAAAATTTCATTTTATCTTTTGGCAAGCTCTTTGGGACTGTGAGTAAAGAAGAAGAAGAAATTACTTTCAGAACCATCTTTTAAAGATATTTTTGTCAAACACATAGTGTCAGGGATGGTTCTTCTTGTATGACACAATTGAAGATACCATTCCTCAACAGAGTTACTTCGTAATGTCAGGCACAGGTTCATAGGTTACTGTTCCAGATGAGACAGCACACATACATGGATATAATTAGTTTAAGCCTTGAAACTATAATTTTCACTGTAACCTTGCAGAGATGTTTTACAAACTTTTCTTTGGCAGAAATTATGCAAGTTGCCATCAGAATATAGATATGATTAACTTCTTAGGCTGTGATATAAGCAGTGTAGGTTGGCCTAGGTGAGCCACCAGAGAAGTTTTATTTTCCATTTCTGTTCTGTCACATTGTCTTCTTCTTCTCAGTTTTTTAACCTCTTATTGACCAAGAAATATTTAGTGTCCCTCAGTAACATGTTAACTTGAGTGAATAGTCAATTTCTAAATGATCACATTATTTATTGAACAAAGAGTTCAATGCCTTGATGAAAATATCAAGATGAAGAGGTTATTTTACAACATATGATGGACACATAGAACTTTGATCAGCACATGTCCTCATTCAGTGCCTTCTGTAGGCATCTGGGGATAGACATGATTTCCAAGGGTCTTAAAATCCTGACCATGAAAGGTGGACAAAACTGTGAAAAGTCAAAGAATCTCTGTTTGACATGATGACTACTCATAGTAACTATCTTCTAGTTTGTCTCCAATCATGATGCTGTTTCTATTTTACCTTCAGGCCTGGATTCAAGCATAGGACGATTCTTCTCACTTGAACTCTGAACTATACTTTAGTTTTTTAAGGAGACTTTCTCAACACCTCTACAATAATCTGTGTCATTAGTGGAATTTTAGGAAGAATTGAGAAGAGCAACGGAAAGAGTAATAATTGCTTTTACTTGTGTCTGGATTATGAAAAAGTAGGTACCAGAATGTGTTAGCGATTGTCATTTGTTTCAGTTACCATACAGGCCACTACTACACTCAGCAATAATCTTATAGTTGCTTATAACTCCACTAGTACCTTCAAAACTTTAGGAAGTATTTCGAAGAACTAGACTTGTTCCCAGCACACCATCTGGAAGCAAAGCTTCTCTTAGAATCTAATTCCCATCAATGAGTAAGGCAAATTTGTTAAAACCCTGGTGAGCCTCAGACATTCTCCATCATCATTACATACATGCTGAGAATATGAAGACTGAAGCGAAACTTAGGAAAATGAGAAAAGTGAAAGCCTGGAAATCTTTGATTAATTCACAAGAAAGTATGAATGCAGACACCTCTACTCAGAAAATGATGATGGCTCTAGATTTAGAAGTAAGTGAATTAGATAATTCAAAAGAGAAAGGTCAGTAGCTTCTTCCTTGGTTGCAAATGTTCTTACTGTTCTGTGAAGAGGCATTGAATTATCTTCATTTGCTGGCATTCGAGGCTTTGGAATGGGTATGTCGTGAACAGAATTTAATGCAAAATGTTGAATGATTTGTTCACAAAGCTTTATTAGAAGAGATTATGTATTGTAGTTCATGGATAATAATAATTAGAACATTGGGGATCTTATAGATTAGTTGGGACTCTAAGGTCTAGTTAGTTCTGTTGGTGGAAAAAAGTGGGATAAGGCAAACTTTCAGGCAACTTTTGTTTATTTATTTTTATTTTACATGTATGAGTGTTCTTCCTTGGTGCAGGGTTGTGTACTATATATGCCCTGTGCATGAGGAAGCAAGACAGAGCTGGATGAACTAGAACTAGAGTTACAGTCAGTCATAAGCTGCCATGTGGGTACTGGGATTGAGTCTGGCTTTAGGAAGAGCAGCAAGTGGTCTTAAGAACTGAGCCATCTTTCTAGCACGCAGACAACTTGTCATACAATGAGATTTGAGGACTGCTCATTTCTTTTTATGGTTTGCTATTTTAAAATACATAGAATTTGTTTTAATTTGTGGTATTTACAAGTTGACATTGTAGAACAGAACTAAGTAGCAAAATATCTAAATGCTACAGCCTGAGGTTCCAGGTTTACTTCTGGAAATCAAGGTATATTCAGTATAGGATAAAATATATCTTTGTACATTATTAAAAATAATTTATTTCCATTTTATGTACATTTGTGTTCTGCCTGCTCTTATGTCTGTGTGAGAGTGTCAAATGCTCTCGAATTGGAATTAGAGTCATGGGCTGATTGTGGTGCTAAGAACTGAACCAGGGTTGGAAGACCAGTCAATGCTCTTAAGAATTGATCTATCTCTCCTGCCCCTGCCTTGGAATGTTTTTAAGATATAAACTGTATAGTTCATTCGGGTAACATTTGTCTTTGAATATTCCTTTGAGAAAAATTATTTTACAATGCTAATTCATCCTACAATTTTCAGAAATACCTTTCTCTGAAAGATTCTACTTTTTCACATTGAATAATTTGGTTACAGAGATTCACAAGATTATACTACATACCCATCACCTAAAATCTTAGGCTTCTGTGAGAGCTTTTATAGCCCTTAATGTATATTAGTCTAAAATCTTTAAGCCAACAGGGCCTGAGATGCACAGCAATCTTAGTACCTCTTTGAGCAAGTTCCCTTGTCATCCTTGAGAAGGAAAAAAAACATAAGCTGTGTCACAGTAACAAATCATGGACAGTGGTTGGCTCCATTTTGCAAGGGACACAAATGTGTCCATTTTAAAGCCTTAATTTCATTCCTCATCATTTCATTCCATTTACAATATGAGTCACAGATATTTTTAGAAGGGAGATGAAACAAGGTTAATTCAAAGCTATGTATTATCTGGAAATATTTTACAACTGGCTCAATATTTAACTGTATACTTACATATTCACATTACTATTAGAAACTTGCTTCGGACATGTTATTAAGCAAACTAAAGATTTTATAGACCTGAAGTAGAGCAGGAGAATAGGTGTGGATATTGGAATCAGAAGAGGTTTTGGTTTTGTTTGTTTGTTTTTTTGTTTTGCCTGTCCTAGTTACTCTGGCCTTACGTTTCATCATGTAGAGATTTATGATATTGAGAACATAAATTTGTTTTAAGGATAAAATGTATACACCCATGGAAGCCATCATTATACGTTTTAGAAAATACTAACATTGGTGTTATTACTCGGCCTACTGCTACCTCTGGTATCTTTATGGAAGATTATGGGATTTGGAGAAAAAGGAACTACATTAGGATCTTGAAAAATGACCCAGTAGTTCATTTATTGACACATAACTGAACTAAATGTATTCTGTTTTTATTGGCCTAGAAACTTAAAAGCTAATAGTGATAAAAAATTCTATGAAATGCATTTTGTTTCAAAGTAGAAGAGACTCATTTGGGATGTAATGGATGGTAAACATACAGACTTCAGTGTTTGAAAATAGAGTGAAGTAGTTCTTACAAGTCTATTCTAAAGGACACAGTACATACATTTGAATAGGAAGGACTCTAAATGTAAAGCATATTATAAAGAATAGAAATAGGGTTTGTTTTTATTTATAATTCTACTCTTAACAAGGTTTGTGATCTTCAGTAAGGCACTAAATTTTGTAAGACACCCACCCACACACACACACACACAGAGGCTTAGCTAAATGAACTTTTAGCTAGAAATATTATGCTTTATTATAACTATAAAGACTATAGTTTAGATATTAACTATTTTCACACATAGATATACTTCACCCAAAATTTAGTGGAGACTTTAAAAATTAGAAAACATCCAGTCTAGTTATGTACTAGACAATCAGCAATGGGGGTTGTATCTAAGAACTTATATGTATATTTTCTTTCTCTGTTCTTGCATGGAAATGTTCTAGGCAGGAATTATTGAATAAAACAGATTTGATGTTGAAGCTTTGCTATAAGGGCACTATTCTGCATAACTATAACAAGTAATGATGAAGACTTAATGTTGCTGAGTTTATTCCCTCTTAACTGATTCCTATGTTATTCTGCTCAGCTGAGCAAAGGGTTGAGTCATTAAGTCTTGCAGAAGGTCAGATCCTCACTACATTACTGCCATGAAACTGAAACTACATTGGTCTGCTCTCTTACCTGACTGTTGGCACAGTGCCTACCATGTTGCAAGAACTTAATGAATATTTGTAGACTGTATGAGAAAGCAAAATGAAAAGCAAATAATTCAGTAACCCAGCCCCAAGAACATTATTCAAGGGAGTTTATACAAATCAAATTGTGAAAATTTCAGCCTTGCCTGAGTCTTTGTAGACACAGCACAATTTCTTCTAGAACCTGAAGGGTAATTACAATAATCATTCATGTCTCCATGCGGAAATAACTTTTAACAGTCATATTTTCCAAAGGTGTATTATAGCCCATACTTCATTTTAGAAAGATTTATATGGAAAATTATCAGCTCCACTACAAGGATAATGAGGTTAATGGGGGGATATAGGTATAATTGAATATATGAAAAATATATTTTTCTCCATTGGAGATATACATATATATACATACACACACACAAGCACACACACACACACACACACACACATACAAAAAAAGTAAATGCTGTGTACAAGCTTCAGGAAGTAAATAATTTTCAGAAAGATACTGAAAATTACAAGAATCACCTGGCCCCTCCTAAAGTTACATAAGCATGTATGTGTGTGTGTGTGTAGTAAAACACATAGATTCATGCCACTTCCACTGCCTTGTTCCAAAAGAAGCTTTTTCCATTTTCTTTATTGAAATTCTTGCTATTAAATATGGATTGTGATGTATTAAATTTGTTATCATAGACACATTCACATAAATCAATACATGAAATACCTTGCAATGTTTTTACAAAAATTCTATATAGAATAGTGTGATCTTGAACTTGTGATGACACTTCTGATTTAGTTTCCCTGATGCTGTGCTTAAACACATATATTATACCTGGTTACACTATTTTAATATAACACATTATATTCCTCTCCAATCTCCCTGTATTCACCATCTTGACTCTTTACTTTTTACTCAGATATTTCAGAAATCTTAGTCTTTAGTCTTCTCACAATTTTGTAAAAACATTGCAAGGTATTTCCCAGACCATCCAGAACGACCTAACAAGAGTCTTTCTGAAATAATTAAAACAAAATAAATAAACTAATTAAATTATATAAAAAGATTCACGTTGAAGTAGTCATGTGTTGGGAGCCAGTTCCTAGCAGAAAGTGGCTATCATCTTTGCAGCCATCTCAGGCCATATACCCTGACAAGAGACTTGTTTTCAACAGCCTACAACAGCTCAGCACACTCTGATAAACATCTTGTTTTTCTCACATATCTTGTTTTGCTGTTTAGTGCACAGCTGCAAGGTGCACGTGGTAAAGTGTCTTCAGCTGCACTCCTCTGCTTGTGCTTATATATACCCATGATTTCTTTTCAATAAATGGGACTTGAACAAACTCTCTGTCTTGTCTCAATTCTTCACGTCTCTTGTTACTCCATCCCCACTCTCTCTCTTGCTAGACCCTCTTGACTGACCCAAATGGACTGGGCCATTTGGCCCCCAAATATGGGGTGCATACCTGGACACTTGGTGATCAATGTGAAGCAGCAAGAACGAGAGACCCAGTGTGAGACGTTACTTGTAAGAGGGTCTGATGAAAATTCAGAAGTGAAACAAAGGTGATTGCAGCAGGAACTTGCCATGTCAAGACCAGTAGGTCATAGTAACGAAAATGGGGCAAGAAATAAGTCAGCAGGAACAGATGAAAAAGGCTTTAAAGATGTGAGGAGTAAATTGCAGACTGCTCTGAGTCAAGAGAGCCAAACAGATAAATAGATAAATCGAAGGTTGCTCTAGGCAGAGAACTGAACAGAAAGATAGTGTTAATCAGTTGTATTAGATTGATTTAACTTTCAAAATGGGTGTGATTCTGAGTTGTGTAGTTATATTTTTTCCTCTGGATAAAAGGTCCGTGTAAAGGCTTTTCTGGTTACTGACTCAAGGATAGGCAGATTTGGGAAAAAGGTTTTTCTATGTGTTTTCCGAAGAGGTCATTAAAGTAGTAGTTATATCTTCCAGAATTATATGGACCAGACATGACAGAGGTAGGCCTCCAGAAGACTAGATTCCAGAGAATCAAACAAAATAACTATCTTGATATTAAAATTCGTTTTGAGATTTGTATATTACAGAATACACAGCCTTGGTGAATGAATCTTGTCACCTGCAGTTCCACTGATGTCCTGGACTTCCAGCTGGATGCAGTTAAGATAGACATCAGAGGTTTATCAACTTACCCTTCCCCTCATCCCTCTTCTAATATCTCAATGCCCATATTCAGCTTGAAGAAGTTAATGAAGAGTCGGCACCCCAATTCCCTGGACTTGGGGATTGAGGTGGTTAATATTAGGCTGTCTTTCTAGGGAAAAGTAATGGTTTTATTGGAACAGGGAGGAAGAGCTAAAATTGATTACATAGCCATAATCTTGGTAGAAATCTGTATAATTGTTATTAAGCTGAAGTTATGATTTCTTAGGTGGTACAAAATTTTGATGCAAATTCAAGGATTTCATTGGTATAATTTCTTCTATTAATTCAAAATTTGTGGGTACAAGGCTTATACCTTTAACTTATCCAACAGGGGGAGTTGTGTATTGCCCTTAAAAAAGAGTGTTGCTTTTATACCAACCATTCAGGCATTGTTTCTTGTCTCTTGGGTTCATGCTGTTCAACAAACTGATGGCTTTCGTACGACAACAGATAGACACTATTCAAAGGAAACCCATACAAGTCCGTTATTACAGGCTGGAAGTAGGGGACTCCAGAGTCTGTCATTAGACTGATGAGGATTAACCCCTAACTTATGTACTAAGCTGGATAGTCAATGATGGGTAAGAGAACACCTCAAGACCCTTGTCCCTAACTGGGAGGCCTCACCATCCTAAGACAAGAGCTCAACCAAATGGCTGAGTATTCAAAGACTGGAAAGGGAGGCTATGGTCCTTTGTTCTGACCTAAGACAGGCATGGTTTCCGTAAGTTTTTCCATCATTCCTTTTTGAAAAAATAATTAAAAAGGGGGACCTGTTGGGAGCCGACTCCTAGCAGAAAGCAGCTATCATCTTTGCAGCCATCTCAGGCCATATACCCTGACAATTGACTTGTTTTCAACAGCCGACAACAGCTGAGCACACCCTGATAAACATCTCGTTTTTCTCACATATCTTGTTTTTGTTGTTTAGTGCATCACTGTAAGGCGCATGTGGTAAAGTGTCTTCAGCTGTGTTCCCCTGCTTGTGCTTATATATATCCACGATTCCCTTTTAATAAATGGTACTTGAACAGACTCTCTGTCTTGTCTCCATTCTTCATGTCTCTTGCCCCTCCATCCCCATTCTCTCTCTCTCTTGCTAGACCCTGACCAGCGGACCAGAGCAGCAGCTTGGGCCAGGACACTTATGGATATCTGTAGTCTTTCACTTCAAGAATCATGAGGCAGAAAAAGCCGTAGATCATGCACAAAAATATAATTAAATCCATGTTTATTGTTAATCAGAATAAAAAGTTCTGTACTTAATGAGACAACTATACTTGAGTCAAGTCTATGATCCAACCAATCAGTAACATACAAAAAAAGAGTAGGTTGCCAACACAAGGCAAACAGCAAATCTTATACTGTAGTATCTGAATAAAGCTTACAAAAGAACCATAAAAGCACAGGGTAACAGGCAGTTATGACTTTCTGCAGAATTCATAATTTCCTCCTGAAAAAAAGAGGAAAGCTCATTAAGACAAAGAAAGTAAATGCTGTGTACAAGCTTCAGGAAGTAAACAATTTTCAGAAAGAAAATTACAAGAATCACCTGGCCCCTCCTAAAGCTACATAAGCATTAATATGCTGGTGAGGAAAGACTTCCCCAGTGTAACAACTGAGCTCTGCATATTGTTCAAAGAGCTCCAGAGAGAGAGAGCTTTGGGATTCATCAACATGCTGGGGTGAGATTTTAGCAATACAGCTCCTTGTGTTATACGTGCTCTGTAAGTAGCCCCACCCATATACTCCTGCAAATAACTCCAACAAACTCACTGATTCACTCAGCCAGACTTGGGTTGGTTATTTATTTATTTATTTATTTATTTATTTATTTATTTATTTTGATCTATCAGCAATCAGGTGAGGTAAATAGGTGTCTGCCCCACTTGTAATGTAAGTCATACATTACAGGTCATGAGAAAAAGATCATTGGTTGAAAAAAAAAACTTACCACAAACTCAGTCAGTTCGCCCAGCAAATGAAAGATAATCAGAAAGACAATCTTAACACCCACTACTACTACCCTGTTCCAGCTTTTGTATCCAGCACAATGTGCTCATCTGCCAATGAATAGTTAACTTTTAAGCCTGGAAAACTGAACCACGTAACTCAGCTCATTCTAGTTTTATTTTTTATATATATTTTTATTTTTTGGATCAGTTCAGCTTGGCTGAAGAGGAAGAGGAAAACTGCCAAATTTCTAGTAGGGTTTTAGGAAACATATAGACAAATCCTAGCAGCAACTGAGGATATGCCTCATAAGTGAGACATTTCTAAAGGATGAAAAGTTTCCTTTGAGAAGAAATAGAGGCCTCCCAGGTTGTACTATTGGAAAATTTTCATCACACACAATTATTAAAATGTGTGCCTCTGTTTCTATAACCCACTTTGCTGTGATTATCTGCAACTCCTTGGATCCAGCTCCACTTCTGCCTCCCAGTTGACTCCAATTTTGGCTCACACTCATCTTGGCTATCTAATAATGATGAAAACAGCATCTACCTACCACAGCATTTCATTTTACAGTTTACACAACATTTTCAATTAATTATTTATATGAGACCTCTCAGAACCAGAAGAGGCTATCATTGCTATTTTTGCTTTAAAAACATAGAATGAGATTTACAAAAGACAGAAAAAATTTTAAAAGAAAATAATGTTAATCAAAGTTGAGGAGAGAAGAAAAAGATTCAGAAGGAGACTATTGGAAATGAGACTGTCCAGTAGAACTGAGAGATGGCTTGGTTAAGAGCACTGGCTGTTCTTCCATAGAACCTGGGTTCAATTTGACCGTTTACATGGCAGCTCATGACCATCTGTAACTCCAATTCTAGGAGATCTGGCATCTTCTTTTGGCTTCTGCAGCAACCAGGCAGGCATGCAGTGCACATACAAATGTACAGGCTAAACACCCATACACATTTTCTTTTAGAGTCTTTCCAGTGGAGGAAATTATTGGTAGGTTCTGGAGTTGAGGTTTGTTCCTTCTTTCACAGAAGCTAGAAGTATAACGTAGCATCTTCCTAAGCATTACTTAGTTAATAAGTTAAGTGTCCATATATTACGTATTACAGAATATTATGTCTGTTCCTCACTACTCCTGAATTCATAAACCTTCATCTTAAATTAAGACCCCCCCTTTTTTTTTTTTTTGCTGAAGCACCCTTTCTTTTGAGAGAGAAAACAAGGTAGGTAGCAGTGAATGACAGAAGACTTCTTTTTTTTTTTTTTTTTTTTTGTTTTGTTTTGTTTTGTTTTGTTTTAGTTTTTTGAGACAGGGTTTCTCTGTGTAGCCCTGGCTGTCCTGGAACTCACTCTGTAGACCAGGCTGGCCTCGAACTCAGAAATCCACCTGCCTCTGCCTCCCAAGTGCTGGGATTAAAGGCGTGCGCCACCACCGCCCGGCCAGACAGAAGACTTCTTATCATAAGCAAACAACCAAACACCAAAAATCAAAAACAAGGGAGAAAAACCAAGTCAGGAAGTAGTCACATTAACAAAGAAATCACTGTCACATGACAATTTGTCACAACCTGGATATACATCCCATGATCAAATATTCTGTAAGTCTCCTATTCTTTCAGACCCTGTGTCCAGCCACACAGGCTTCTTTCTTGTGTTTATTTCTTCCCATATCCTCTGACTGTTTAAGAAACTCATTCTCCTGTAAACACAAAGGACAGATGGTTTCCAAGAAGCACTGGCTGAGCACTAGAGAAAGCATGTAAACAGTGGCCTGAAGCTTCCAGCTCTCATGGTATTTTTTTTTGTTGTTTTTGGCTTTTGATTTTGGTAATTTTTTTGTATTAGTATTCACAGCTCACACTTACATTTCTGTTCCTGTTTTTTATAATGCAGATGATATTAAGTGCAGCAGAGCATCTTTTCTCTGAGTTCCTGGTTCATATTTGTTGTCTTGTACTTCTAGTTATAAGAAACAGCTTAGAATAGAGAACTCCCTTCAGCAGTTCTTTCTTATACACAAAGACAAAAGCGCTACTCATGGACACCCTGTCCTTAATATTCCATCTCAAGACACCTCTAATGCAAGTGCCTCACTACCCTTCTCTTTTGTCACTTTCTGACCTCACCTTGAGGCTACCTTTGCTCCTCTTCCGCATTCCCACTGTACAGCCTTTCAGTCTGAAGTCAACTGTGAGTAGTCACTAGTGACAACCCAGAGGATGATCCTGAAGAGAAGAGAGGAAGACCGGGAAAACTAAGGAAAATAAAACCCTCATAGCTCTATGAGTTTGCATTGTTAGATGTTGTAATCCTCTTTATTCACTGTAGAAAAAGGGGATGTATAGTAATGTCAAGATGAGATAGTGAATATAAAAGGAGTTTTGATAAAAAAAAAAAAAGAAAACAATGTATCAGTACCCTGGAAAGTGGGGAAGTGAGGTGCCAAAAGGAGACAGAACTTTGTGGCATATGAGGAAACAAACGGGTCCAGAAGCTAGACTTTCATTGGAAGTTGCACTGACAAATGTCACTCTGTCAATGAGTAAGTGGCAAACCCAGGTGAATTAGGGGCTGAGAATGACCTGGGGCTCAACTCAGATCTCTGTCACATTGTATAAATTGCAAATATTGGGTCCTACTATTCATTACTTTTATTGATAATTACTTGTTTTCAGTTCAGACACTATTCTTAATGACTACAAGTTTTTATATGCAGTTCTCCATTGCTCAGCTTTTACTAGCAGTAGACAAAGAAATTGAGAAAAATACATGCTAGCATTACTGTATTTCTATAGAACTATGGCTTACTATCTTCAAAACCCTCTTTTCATTTAAAGAATGAAAAGAAATATATAAATTTTCAAAAATATAAAACAAACATTGGCTTTATAAAATAAATAGAGAACTGCAAAAATGAGGAACTCCAGAAATTTCCATTCTTATTCAATCATACATTTTTATCCCCATCTGCTGTGATGGTCATCGTAAAACTGTCAGCTTCTTAAATGAATAGCTGGAATTTTTTTTTTATCAAATCATTAACATTTTAAGTACATCACTCTAATTTTGGCAAATAATTAAATCTTTGATCATTGATATATTCTTGGAGACCTGGATGCCATGTTTCTAAAATGCCAGCTCTTATGTAATACTGTTACAGTAGGTAACAGAGAGGCAGACTGTAGCTTGGGAGTACATTCTTAAGCTTATGATTAGAATTTTAATTATTTTGGTTTTATATATGATTTTTTCCTCATATTTATTCTTTTATTGGGATAGTACTTGTTTTATTAAAATATAAAAATGCAAATTGAGGTTTACCTATGAGAATTTTAGACATGTTAAATCTCTTTGTAATATATCTTTAAAATCTAATTTTACTATTACTTTATGCAAATTTATGGGACACAATATAATAATTTGATGTAAATACATAGTATGTAATGCTAATAACAGGGTTTTAGGTTCCTTTTCTATATTCATTATTTTTTATTTTTGTCATTTTTTTTTTTTTTACCAACTCTTCATCACTTCTCAGGTAGAAGCTTCTATTTCTATCTCTTCAAAGTTTTTGTGACTATTAACATTCTATCCCTATTTTCAATTTACTACATCTCCAGCTTAGCTCAAATACTTGACCAATACATCTACTTTGGAAGTTAGAAATCATCCCAGAAATTCCATGTTAGAAGAAGAAACGTGGCTACTGTTGTGTGATCCAGTGAAACAAGGAATCAGAATTGGAGAGAAAAACAAATCCATTCTGATGGTTAAAACAGAAGAGCCTCGTGAATCCATACATGAAGTAAAATAAAACCAGAAAACAGCAAGAAGTAATGATTACATGACTCAGAGAAACAAAATAAACACAGCTTTCCTCCTGGAGCTCCCAGGTTGGAGGAGTAGGACAGAAGTCACTTCAAAATTAGTTTGTTTTCATAATTCAATTGCTCTTTCTTACAAGAACATAGGGTATCTAGGAACTGGAGAGATGGCACAAAATTCCTCTCAGGCAAACAGCCAAGTTTGGATCCTTAGCACATGGTAAAAAGCCTGGTATCCTGTAACAACTGAGCTAGGAGTAGAAGTTGATTAGAGACAGGCAGAGCCCTGGATCTTTGGGTTTAGTGAGTGTGTGTCTCAAAAACTAAGTGAGTAGTGATCAAGGAAAGACACCCATTTTGTCCTCTTGCACATGTGAACACAGCTATTCTAATATGTATATATACTTACCACATAATATACACTTACAGGTGTTTTTTTTTTTTAAACAAAAAATAGTCTACTCAGTAAGAAACCCTTCTATGCACCAAATCCAGAAAAGATGTGAAGTCAACAAATGTTCAAATAGAAACACAGAAGAACAAAGCCGTGTAAAAACAAAGCAATGAGATTCTCCTGAAACACATAGCTCCTCAACTCAACTCAGAGACACTGAGGTATGTAAGATGCTCGATGAATACTTTGAATGCTTTCCAACAGTAATAATCAATTAACTGAAAGAAGATACAAACTCGCAAATGAACTCACCTAACTGAAATGTGCTCCTGACCTGAGCAAATCTGACCCTAAAAATCTCTTGCTATTGTCTGCCCTCCAGGACTTAGGATCATTTACATGGTTAATAAACAAGAAAGGAGAATTGGACTAGAGAGAAACAGAGAAACTCCAAAGGTCATCTGGAGTCTTGCTGCCCTTAATGTTTTCATATAGGAAGAATCATGTCCACCAGACTCCTTGGGCAAAATTATCACTAAGAATTTCTGCTCCAAGCCAAATAGAGGACTGTGTGTCTGAGCCCAGACAAGATGCATTGAGAATTCTCTAGGCCAGTATCTGAGAAGGCAGGTGCTATGACATCCAAGCAAGCAGAAGGGAAATGGTATGGAGACACTTGAATGCAATTTGATCCTCTCGCCAGCGGCCTTGCTAAGTGCATTTTCTCTCCAGGTAGTTGTTAAAGCTAATATATTATTATCTTGTCATCTTTCAAATTTGGTTTGTGAAATCATTTTGAACTTCCCTGACAGGCTGTTGATACAAGGTCAGAAATGACGTTTCTTTCTTATGTAAAAGCTGGATTCCAAACAAGCAGAAACTGGAATGTGGGTATAAGCTTGTGTGATGAATGGAGGAAGCACTTTTGAGAAAAGGGTGGGGAAGCAGTACAGGATAAGGCTCAAAAGAAAGACAAACATGAATTGAATTCAGCAGAGGGTGAGAAGCAGCTGGATCCAACTTAATGGGAATCAGAAACCAAGTTCCAACTTAGGCAAGGGCTCTCCAAGTTTCTTCTTTTCTGAATGAGCTTCAGTCTGTTCAAAAACTGAGTGTAATCTCCTGGCAGTTTCTCAGTGAGTTAACTGCCGTGAACCACGAGTGATTCTCAGGAAAATGTCAGTGTTTATCTGGGAGGCAGTTGCTGGGTCTGGATGTGTCACACAAAATGTATCTCTGGATGCTGACTAGAGGTTATCTATCCAAGACCCTGTCTGACAAAGAACTCCTTTTATTTTCCTTTTTTCTTTTTTTAATTGATTATTTTATTTATTGACATTTCAAATATTATCTCCCTTCCCAGTTTCCCCTTCACAAGCCCTCTATCCCTCCCCCTCCCCTGCCTCTATGAGGGTGCTCCCGTACCCACCAACCCATTCCTGCCTCAGTGCCCTAGCATTCAACTACCCTGGGCCATCGAGCCTCCCCAGAACCAAAGGGCTCCTTTCAAAGTGATAACAATCCTCTGCTACATATCCAGCTGGAGCCATGGGTCCCCCAATGTATACTTTTTGGTTGGTGGTTTTGTTCCTGGGAGCTTTGGGAGCTCTGGTTGGTTGATATTGTTGTTCTTCTATGGGGACACAAAGCCCTTCAGCTCCTACAGTCCTTGCCCTAACTTCTCCATTGGGATCCCAGTGCTCAGTCTGATACTTGGCTGAGAACATCTAAGTCTGTATGGGTCAGGCTGGGACAGAGCCTTTCGGGGACAGCTATATCAGGCTCCTATCAGGAAGAACTTCTTGGCGTCAGCAATAGTGTCTGGGTTTGGTGTCTGCAGATGGGACGAATCCCTAGGTGGGGCAGTCTCTGCTCCACTTTTTGTCCCTACATTTCCTTTTGTTACGAGGAATTCTGAATTGATATTTTTGAGGTGGGTGAGTGGTCCCAACCCTCAACTGGGGGCGGTTGCCTATCCACTGGATATGGACTCTAAAGGTTCTCTTTTTCTTTTGTTGAGTATTTCGCCTAAAGTCCTCCCTGTTGGGTCCTGGGAACCTCTTGGGTCTCTGGCATCTGAGACTTTCTAGTGGCTACCCATACTTCCCTCTCCCTTACTGCTACACACCTTCTTTCAATTTCCTGACCCTCTATACTTCTCCATCTCCTCCCACATCTGAACTAGTGCTCTTTTTCCCTCCCCCTCTTCTCTCCCTCCCAGATTCTCCTCTCCCCCTACTTTCTAGAGATTATTTTCTTCCCCCTTCTGAGGAGGACTGTAGCATCCACACTTTGGTGTGATCTTCTTTCTTCTTGGATTTCATATGGTCTCTGAGTTGTATTGTGGGTATTCTGAACTTATTTTTGGTTAATATCCACTTATCAGTGAGTGCATACCATGTGTGTTTTTTGTGACTGGGTTACCTCACTCAGGATGATATTTTCAAGTTCCATCTATTTGCCTATGAATTTCATGACGTCATTGTTTTTAATAGCTGAGTACTACTCCATTTGTACCACATTTTCTGTATCCATTCCTCTGTTGAAGGACATCTGGGTTCTTTCTAGCTTCTGGCTATTATAAATAAGGCTGCTATGAACATAGTAGAGTGCATGTCCTTGTTATATGTTGGAGCATCTTCTGGGTACATGCCCAGGAGTGGTATAGCTAGGTCCTCAGGTAGATCTATTTCCAATTTTCTGAGGAACTGCCAGATTGATTTCCAGAGTGGTTGTACCAGCTTTCAATCCCACCAACAATGGAGGAGTGTTCCTCTTTCTCCACATCCTCGCCAGCATCTACTATCACCAGCATTTGCTGTCATCTGAGTTTTTGATCTTAGCCATTTTGGCTGGTGTAAGGTGGAATCTTAGGGGTTATTTTGATTTGCATTTCCCTGATGACTGAGGATGTTTAACATTTCTTTTAAGTGTTTCTCAGCCATTCAGGTTTCCTCAGTTGAGAATTCTCTATTTAGCCCTGTACTACATTTTTTAATAGGGTTATTTCCCTTAGGGGTTTTGGGGCTGTTTAGATGGTTTATCTGATCCTGATTTAACTTTGGTACCTAGTTATCTGTCTAAAATATCATCCATTTCATCTAGACTTTCCAATTTTGTTGAGTATAGGCTTTTGTAGTAGGATCTGATGTCATACAGATCCTAAGAAAACAAAAATGCCAGCCCAGGAGACTATATCCAGCAAAACTCTCAGTTGCCATAGAGGGAGGAACCAGGATATTCCATGACAAAACAAATTTAGAAAGTATCTTTCCACTAATCTAGCCCTACAGAGGACAATAGAAGGAAAACTCCACACAAGGGGCAAAACTACACCCACGAAAAAGCAAGAAACTAATCTTTTCCCAAC
The DNA here is from genome assembly GCA_021653895.1 of Mastomys natalensis. Taxonomy (NCBI): domain Eukaryota; kingdom Metazoa; phylum Chordata; class Mammalia; order Rodentia; family Muridae; genus Mastomys; species Mastomys natalensis. The sequence continues at coordinate 1,114,486 of JAJTUV010000037.1, forward strand.
AAACCCAAAAGGAGAGAACCACACAAGCATATTTCCACCTCTAACAACAAAAATAACATGAAGAGCCAATCATTGGCCATTAATGTCTCTGAACTCCAATGGATTACCTAATAAAAAGACAGACTAACAGGCTGGATATATAAACATGACACAGAATTTTGCTGCATACAGGAAACACACCTCAGTAACATAGTAGACACTACCTCAAAATAAAAAGCTGGAAATTTTTTTCCAGGCAAATGGTTCCAAGAAACAAGCTGGAGTAGCAATTCTAGCATTCAATAGACTTTCAACCAAAAGTTATCAAAAACATGGGGAAGGACACTACATACTCATCAAAGAAAAAAAGTCTACCAAGAGGAACTCTCAATTCTGAACATCTATGTCCCAAATGCAAGATCATCCACATTTGTAAAAGAAACATTATTGAAATTCAAAGCACATACTGAACCTCACACAATAATAGTGGGAGACTTTAACATAACACTCTCACCAATAGACAGATCATGGAAACAGAAACTTGACAAAGATACAATGAAACTAACAAAAGTTATGAACCAAATGGTTTTAACAGATATCTACAGAACATTTCATCTTAAAACAAAAGAATATTTCTTCTTCTCAGCACTTCACAATACCTTCTCCAAAATTGACCATATACCACATAATTGGACACAAAACAAGCCTCAACCAATACAAAAAGATTGAAATAATCTCATGCATCCTATCTGATCACCACAGACTAAGGCTAGTCTTCAACAACAACAAAAACAGAAAGCCCAGATACACATGGAAGCTAAACAACTATCTACTCAATGATAATTTGGTCAAGGAAAAAATAAGTTAAAGACTTTTTAGAATTTAATGAAAATGAAGGCACAACATACCCATACTTATGGGACACAATGAAAGCAGTGCTAAGAGGAAAACTCACAACTCTGAGTGGTTCCAGAAAGAAACTGGAGAGAGCATACACTAACAGCTTAATAGCACATCTGAAAGCTCTAGAACAAAAAGAAGCAAATACACCCTAGAGGAATGGATGGCAGGAAATAATCAAAGTCAGGCTGAAATCAACCAAGTAGAAACAAAGAGAACTATACAAAGAATCAATAAAACCAGGAGCTAGTTCTTTGAAAAAATCAACAAGATAGATAAACCCTTAGCCAGACTAGCCAGAGGGCATAGAGACAGTATCCAAATTAACAAAATCATAAATGAAGATGGAGACATAACAACAAAAACTGAAGAAATTTTAAAAATTATCAGATCCTACTACAAATGCCTATACTCATCAAAATGGAAACTCCTTTTTCTATATTGAAATCTGTGTCTAGTTATCCAGCCAAGGAAGAAAACTCTTCCAGTTTACTATATTAGAATGTTGTATTCAATTGTCATCAGGGATCCAGCTTGACATGGATATAACTGTCTTGTTTATAACTCTGCCTTCCACTTCTACACATGATAATCAAGCCCAGGAAGGTGTTGAGCACTTATTTCATCTGGGCCACAGAGGTACAAAATATTCAGATGAATTAAAAAGTTAGTATATTCATAGTTTTGCTGTGGTATTGAGAAATTCTATATATACTCTAAGGATTGGCTTATCTCTCCTTGTTTACCTGTTTGCTAGCCTTAGAGTGTAGGATCTGAGAAAACATTCTGCCCATTAAGTCTTTCCATAGTTTTGTTCCAGGAACCAGTCCCTTCCTAGCCTTTACTTCTCATTTGATACTTAGTACATGGAAGTTTTTTCATAATAATTACTTTTTTTGCTTGAAGGGCAGATAATATTAACTCATGTAATGATCATAACATTCTATGTTACTATTGTTTATTTTATTGAGAAAAAAATTAGATGACAAAAATTCGCTTAAAAATTAATTTAGATTACAGAGCAGTCACATGTCAGTCTAGACTCTCTGACTCCAAATTCCATATTACTATGTAGGTGACTACCATCACAAGGGTAGATACACCAGTACAAAACTTCACATAATACTTGACAATTTGTAGGTACTCATTTGAGAAGAATATTCATTTATTTGTGTGTGTGTGTATGTGTGTATTAGTGTTTTACCTGCATGTATATAAGACACATGCCTGGTACCAAGATAACCAGAGCAAAGTGTCAGATCCCTCTGGAGTTTATGCTTATAAGCTGCCACATGAAGTCTGGAAACCAAAGCAGGGTCCTCTGCAAGAGCAGTAAGCATTCTTAACTGTTGAACCATCTTTCCAGTCCACTGTAGATATTCATTTTCTGTTGGTAAAACAAACCCAAGTGAATCAAATGAAGCATAAGAACATATTGGGTAAAATGTGGTTCCTTTAGATCTTATATGTGTTAGTTTTGCTGGACAATAAACACTCCCCAAGTTAATAACTTTGTACAATAATCATTCAACTCTCTTCCCTATCTGTGTGCTAGAAATTTAGGCTGTGAAACGATCCATTGTTCTAGATGGCTCCTTTCTGTACCATGACTACAGTTACTTCTACATAGCACTGCGTTTGGGTCATTTGTCAGAGAGCTGGAGCAACCTAATGATGTGGGTCCTACATCTCTCATTACCTGAATAACCATCATGATCTTGCCCACCATCTTGAGAAGCATTCACAGAGTATAGAAGCCTGAAATAATATATCCACACACCATCACAATTTCAGTCTGCAGCTGGTCAAAGCTAGCCACAAGGTCAACTGAGATTCGAAGCTTAAAATACATTTTCTATTTTTATTGTGTAGTACTAAAGTCATACTGCAAAGGAACATGGAAGGGTAATAACTGGTGATCATTTTTACAGCACATCTCATCCTGTGCTTGTAAGCTATGCCTAAACGTGAAACACAACCCCCTTCCTTATACCCAGTGCTTTTTATAAGGAATAAAATGCTGATAATATTGGATAAGAGAGTTTGGCAAGCATAACACTATTAATAAGTGGTTTAAAATAGTAATCAGGCCACCTAAAGCAGCAAGCTTACCAATTGGTTTATGTTCTATGTTTTATAATATGAACAATATTGTAAAATACCAGGACAGCTAACACTTTGAGAAATGTTAAAATAGTATAGTAAGTTATATAATAACCTTTGAGTGTCCCACTCATCCATCCTAAGATCTAGAGTGGCTCATTGGCTTGGTCAACATTAAGAAGCAATTTATGCATTTCCCAACATAACTTCTCTGAGCAGCAACTTTATGCTGTCCATTTAGCACTATGATGTGAATGTTATTATATATTACTTTAAACATTTGTACCTTACCTTTAAAATGCTATAGTGATCCCTAGAAAGTCTAGAGACAGCATATAGTTATTTACTTTTATTTTATTTTATCTTATTTTAGTTTTGTTGTGTTAATTTATCTTATTTTATTAGAGATAGGGTTTCTTTGCTTAGCACTGATTGTTCCTGGAACTAGCTTTGTCAACCAGGCTGGCCTCCTAGATATGTTCCTAGCACTGCTTCATGAATGCTGGAATTAAAGATATGAGCTACCACACCCAACTTATATTTTTATTTTTAGATGGTTAATTTTATTGCTTTTAGTTTCCTGTCTCAGATAGAGACTGAATTATTTTTACACATTTTTGGATTAATCTAGGAATGTGTATGCGGGAAAATATATAAGTAGAACAAGTGTACTAAATGTGATATTTTCAAAACTAAATGACATAGTAAATTTTGTTTCAAATAAACAATACATTAGCACAGTATTCTTCCATATACTCATGTAATAGAAATATGTACATTTTATTGTTGTCTAACTAGAGCTCTCTTGAAAGCTGTGCATCATCACATGATTTAATTTCCCTTTGTGAAGCATAAAGTTCTATAAATTTCCATAAATTTATGGACAATTTGTATTTAATTTAATGAAATGTCAGTTTAGTAATTATTTTCATTTTAATATGTTACCTGCATTTCAGAAAAAAAGCTTGCATATGCCTATTATATCATTAAAAAAAAATTAACCCTTTTGTCTGTGATAAGTGTTACTATTGTTTAATCGACTTGGCTGATGAGTGCATTATGCACAGAGAAAATTGCCCTGATCTTAGGTACACAGTTCAAATAATGTTGGCAATTACATTACATACACTTCTGTAATCATCACACAAATAAGGATGCAAAGGTCTAAGTTCCATCCTGAACACACACACACACACACACACACACACACAAACACACACACACTTTTTATTACTGCTACTCATCTTTTTTTGACAGAGGCCAGCTATGTAGCCAGAACTTACCTCTACCTTCTAATATACCTGCCTCAGTTCCCTGGGTGCTAAGATTATAGGTGTGTGTCATCATGCCAAGCTCTTTTTAACAACACATAGACAACAGATCTATCAAATCACAGCAGGACTAAGCTCATCCTCTCTCACTGAGGCCCAATTAGACAGTTCAGCTAGGGAATAAGATCCAAAGATAGCATCCTCTTCAATTATTAGGGGACTCACATGAAGACCAAGCTACATATCTGCTACAAATATGTAGGGGCTTAGGTCCAGCCTCTGTGTGGTCTTTGATTAGTGATTCAGTCTCCGTGTGCTCTGATGGGTCCAGGTTTGTTTGACTCTGTAGGTCTTTATGTGGTGTCCTTGACCTCTCCACTTCTGTCAATTCTATCCTCAACTCTTATGTAAGAGATCAGCTTATTATAAAAGACATTAGCTCTGCCTGGTATCTGGCTGTGGTTCTCTGCATCTGTTTCCATCAGATAGATCCAAATTCTTCCAGCTTCAAGATCTGATGTATCTTATCTTCCACTTGATCCAATCAATTGATGATGAACTTTTTGTTTGTGTTCCTGAAATTTTCAATTTAAGTTTTATTTCAGGTTACAGAAAGCTAGATGGAATTGGATAGTCATTGGCTTGGTAGCTTGAAGTACAATTCTATAAGATTAGAAGGTTTGGGAGTGGAGAAACATACTGTATTGACTTTTGATTTTCTTTTATGTTTAGAGATGTGACTTGGGCATGTAGACTTCTTCCTTCATTTTGTGTCTGATATGAGATTCAAGTTTGCCTCAGTCATGGACTATTACAGAACTCTGCATTGCCAGACCTATTCCGAGAAGTATTGAGATTGTGTGCCTGGGCTTGATTCGTATAGATTCAACAGGGAAAACTGGTGTGCAGGATTTACATCTAAAAGATTGGTTCTGAGTTGGTTTATCAGGAAAAGGCTGTGCACAGAATGTGTTTCCTCAGCTAGACCTAGAAATGTGTAGATTACCCACGCAAGATATACTTGTGTCTTATTTCTAAACTCTACACATGTAATATTTATTTTTGTGAGTTTAGCTTATTTTATGAGTTTTTCACTAAATATAATGATCTCCAATTTTGTACATTTTCCTGCAAATAATATTATTTCATTTCTTTGTTGTGACCGAATAAAAGGCAATATAATGGACAATATATAGCATATTATTTTTGTCTCTTCTGTGTTGAAGGGTACCTAGGCTGAGTTCATAATTTGGCTGTATAGTACTGTCATAATCTCCATAAGCATGCATATTCAGGAATATATAAGATTTCCTCAAATATAAATCCAGAAATGGAAGAGCTATATATAGCAGTACTATTTTGATTTCATTGTTTTGAGCAATTCTACACTGATCTCCACAGTGACTAAACTAATTTGTATTTCCATGAACAATGGGCAAGATTCATATTTTACACATTTCCTTCCCTACAGTTTTTGTTTCTTCTTGTCCTGATGGTAGCCATTCTGATTTATGAAAATCCCAACATAGTTTAATTTGCATCTTCTTGACAGCAAAAGATGTTGAACAATTTTTCATTTTCTAGTTGAACTTTTCATATTTAAGGCATCTATTCAGTTTACTAATTCATTTATTGACTGGATTATTTGTTCTTCTGATTTAGAATATCTTGAGTATTTTTATAGTCTGGATACTGATAAGCTGAGTCCTTGAAAAAGAATTTTTCTCCATTATATAGGCTATCTCCTCATTTTGTTCATTCTTTCTTTTGCTGTACAGAAGCTTTTAAATTTAATGCAATCACATTCATTAATGTTTTCTATTATTTCCTGAACTACTGGAGTCCAAGTCAGAAGGTTACTCCTAGTGCATCAATTTTAAGTGTATGTTGCTCTTTTGATTTATCATTGCATTCAATTGTAAAAGCTTGTGGCCAAGGTTATCCAACATTTATTCTCCTCAAACTTTGGTTTCATATATATATATATATATATATATATATATATATATATATATGAGCTACTGGCACATTTATTATTATGTGTGGACATCCAGGTAGTTTTCATCTAGTCTATCCTAAATGAGTGTACTGTGACTATCCATGAACCTGATTTTATAGATATTTATTTTTTATTATTTTTTTATTTATCTTGAGCTATTCTTAAAACTGGAAATACCATATCATTCAGAAATTCTATCCTTGAAATTTGAGAAACTTAAAATCCAGGCTGTTTTCCCATGATGCTACATTATTTTGTATCACCACCACCAATCTACGAATGCTCTGATTCCTCTGTACCATAACTAATATATGTTCTTGACTCAGTACTATGATTTTAACCTCAGTGTGTACAAATAAAGTCAAATCCTGGTTTTGATCACATTTCTCTGATGACTAACTTTGAGCATCTTTTCATGTGTTCATTGTGCACAACAGAGTGGATTGTCAAGCAACAGTAAAACAAAGTATTCACTAGAAACAAAAGGTAAGAGCAGACAGAAAGTGCAGATAGTGTTATATTCACAGATACAACATTCATGAAAATTAAGCCAATTGCAGGAGTATGTTATAGTATTCCATTTATGTAGATCAGGATAAATGGCAAATAAATTTGTAGAAATAAAAAGTAGGATACTAGATACGAGTAAGGGAGGTATGGGGTAACTCTCCAAGCTGATGACAATACTCCATTTCTTCATCTCTAGATGACTTCATGAGGTAGCCACATGTAATGTGGTGTCCTTGAGTGACGTATCAGTATTCAGAGCATCCTACTGCATGCATGCTAGACTTCAACACAGTTCTTTAGAATTTTAAAAGTAGAAGATGAAGCAAAGAAAAAGTCCCTTGTCAAACAATCTAAGAGTGATAGGAATAAAGACTTAATGATATATAGGATAAGAAATTAAAAATAAAAAATAAAGGTTGCCTAGACAAGAACATGATGCAGTGTATTCTAGGCAGATTTTTATCCATCAGTTTTTTGTCAGTTTCATTTGAATTAGTTATTTTCATATTATGGCAATTTGATAGCTAAATTGCTCTCATAATTTGAAATCTCCAGATATATTTAAAGGCAGGAATGAAATAATTTCTATAATGAATAAAAAATAAATCAAGCTTACAAAGATAAGAGGGCATTAATGTAGGCTGTCTTTAACTTTAAAAGGACCCTACGTGGGTTGCAGAATTGTCATGTGATTTAATAGTTCAGAGAGGGTGTCCATGGACAACACCCAGTGTGTTGCATAAAAGTTTAGGAGAAAATTATACAGAGTAAGTAGTCTGGCTGGTACCATTAAAGATGTAATAGTAACAACCAAAGTTAAAAAGACTACCACCTTTGGGAGCTATTTAAGGGTTTGGAGGGAAGGCACTTGGGAAGGACTGGGAGGGGAGGAAAAGGAGGGGAAAGAGTGATTTAATTCTGTTTTAATTAAAACATTTATTTTTAAATGCAAATGAAGAAATAATAAATTTATATGATAAAAATTCTATGAATGCCTATACTTACATAGCTCTTGGAATGATTTATTGGCTCTTATCTGTGACAAGATAGAGAAGAAAAGAAATGAAGAAGTCTAGATCACAAAATGAATCTCAGAAAGGTATGTGACCCGTTCTGTCCTTCATGTTCTCTGATACAATCATATAATACGTGGACCTTAGAATAAATCTGTAGAGTTGAGGTCTGGAAGAAGGATTCCTTTGCATGTGCTTTTCTGCAAAAGGGCTTTCAGAAATGGGTAAAAGTTGAAGGAAGTTGGACATATGAATGAGAAAATGGTGCAGTTATGGCTAAGTATAGTTAGGAAGAGCTTTGGCCTCTTCGTGGGAGCTTGGGAGCAAGAATCAACTAGAGTTACCCTAACAGGATGCAAAGCCACACTTGTAAACTATTACATGAGTCCATCCTGTAATTCTGGCAGATCAAATAGGATGATGAAAATTCTCTCTGACAAAATCTCATCAGCCTCTTCTGAAATCTGTTCTGAGTCCCCAAATTTACATTCTGTTTGTCCAATTTTAGCAAACTTCCTAAATCAATTTAGTCAGAATATATCATCCTTTTTTCTTTTTTCTTTCATATGTTATTAATGTTAATAGCTATGCAATATGATGATTTAACTATGACACTTACATCCATCTATGTCATGTTTCTTTCTTATTACTCTTGTCCTCAGGTTAAAATTCATGGTCATATTTCTGTCTCCAAAGGAGATTATACATATAAGGGAGATACAGGGACACACACACACACACACACACGTATTCTAGGTATGAAATGGCTTGGAAGCTGTAATGTGATCATCTTACTATCTCATTACCTTTTAGTGTTGTCAAGAACATCCATATTGGTTTCTACAGTGGCTACACTGACTTACACTCTGGCCAGAAGTATATATGACAGGAGCCTGATACAGCTGTTTCCTGAGAGGCTCTGCCAGATCCCAACCAATACAGATGTGGATGCTTTCAGCCAACCATTGGACTGAGCACAGGGACTCCAATGGAGGATTTAGGAGAAGGTCTGAAGGAGCTGAAGAGGCCTTATCTGGCATCAATGGGAGAGAAGGCCCTTGGTCCTGTGAAGGCTTGATGCCCCAGTGTGGAATGTTAGGGCGGTGATGTGGAAATGGGTAGGTGAGTGGGGAAGCACTCTCATAATAGAAGCAGGGTAAGGGGGGATGGGATAGGGGGTTTGCACAGGGGAAACCAGGAAAGGGAATAACATTTGAAATTTAAATAAAATATCCAATTACGAAAGAAAGAAAGAAAGAAAGAAAGAAAGAAAGAAAGAAAGAAAGAAAGAAAGAAAGAAAGAAAGAAGAAAAGAAAAAAGAAAGAAAGAAACAAAGAAAGAAACAAAGAAAGAAACAAAGAAAGAAAAAAGGGCACTGGCTACTATTCCTGAGGACCTAGGTTTGATTGCCAGCATCCACATGGAGGCTTAAACTATCTGTAACTCTAGTTCCAGAGGATCTGGCACCCTCGCACAGACACTCATGATGGTAAAAACATCAATGCACATAAAAAGAAATAAATCTTACATTTTGACTTCCAAAAAAAATTATGTTCATACACCTATTTTGATAGCTGAACATACTGCACATCTGATCAAATTTCTCCACATTGAACATCTCACCATATCGCTAGATGGTTTCTAATCATCCTGGGTTTCAAAAGGTTATCTTGCTAAGTTGCTTTAAACAGAATTGTCTGTAACCAGTAATCTTTTTCTAGTAATTTTCTATCCACTGTCCCCTACCTTAATTCTTTTGCTAAAAATTTGTGTTTTTCTTGCTTGAACTCTGAATTGAGCCTATTTGTTTCCCCTATGTGAGATTTGCTGCAATGGCCTATATAGATTTTTAATACATCCCTACAGTCTTAAAACAATTCTTACTCTTTCTTACCAAGTATTTCAAGAATAAAACTATATTTCCCATTTCTTATTTATCGCCTCCCCCCTTTTTTATTCCTCTTCCCTCTCCTCATTTCCTTTCTTTCTACCCTGTAGAAGGAGCTAAGGTGGGAGGAGTTAGGAGAGGAAGAGGAAAAGGAAGAGGAGGAGTTTAGGGAGGCAGAGATGTAGGAGCAATGGAGAGGCACACAGGTATGGGGAGCAGTCGTGGGTAATGACTTTTATTTAGGTTAGCTAATTGGGAAACAACTTCTTTGTAATGGGCATATTGTTATTGAGCATTACCAAACATATAAAGCTTTTGATTAATCTTTAAGCATTAGAGTCTCATTTTTTTCTACTGGGCTTGCATAGATGGCGAGATGGTCTGGGCAATGCCCAGCCTTGCGGAGACAAAGTGGAAGATTGGCAGAGCTATCTCCCACGCTGACTCGTGGGTGGCAGGCCTAGTGTTTCTGGTGGGGCCATTTCTAGCTGCAGCGTGCACGTGGCCTCTGGTCACAGAATATGGCAGCTGAGCTAGGCAGTGCTGAAGCACCTTAGAGAGTCAGCTTGACCAGAGGCCGATTTTAATTAATTACTTCAACACTACCCTTCTTTTGTTTTGTTTGTTTGTTTGATTGGTTGGTTGGTTTGGGGGAATTGTTCTTGTTGTTGTTTTATGGTTTTGGGGAGCAAACCCCAGACATAGTGTGTAGAAGGTAGAGGCTCTTAACATTGAGCCACCTCTTATCCCGATAAAGTTTTCTTGAATGGAATTTAATATGTAAATACTTAGGACACTAATGTCCTATTGAGAAGGTCTTTCTTCTCAGGAGCTAGAAATAGAAATGCTGTATAGATATAGAGAACACAGGAGAGATGCCAATAGTATCTTTGTGTTTTCCAGAAGGGAAATATCAGAGTCTTAATTAATTTTATGGTTATAAGTGACAAATATTTGCCTGGTTTTGTGTTTAATGAATGACTATGATGCTGTAAAAGTTTGGAAGTTTAATTCTGATAGTATCATTATTTAAAAATCATCTACTCAAGCCCTCTCCCCAGAAGAAGAGCTAGATTATGCAATTGTTGTTGAGAGAGACAGAGTCAGTTTTCTTCAGAGATGAGTCCCCTAATAGCATACACTATCCCAAGAGGATAGCCTTAAACAGATATACAAATGATCAATACTAAATGGACCCAGTAGATTATAAATATAATACCCAGTAGATTATGAATATATATACACATATTTGTAAGAGTAATAAGGAAAAAGCAGTCATTAATTTGAAATGAAACTGGAGAGGCATAGGAGGAATTAGATGTAGGGATGGAGATGCAGAAATTATGTACATATAAGACTAATATATGAAATTAACATAAATAATTTTAAAAAATTTAATCAATCTACCTCAACACCCAGCTATATCATTCTTGGGCATATACCCAAGAAACATTCCATCTTATCTCAAGGACACATAATCAACTATGTTCATAGCAGCTTTATTCATAGTAGCCTAAAACTGGAAACAACCAAATATTCCTCAATTGAAGAATGGATTTAAAAATGTGGTATACTTGCACAATGGAGTATCAATCAACAGATAAAATAGGACAACATGAAATTTGCAGGCAAATGGATGAAACTAGAAAAAATCATCATGAGTGAGGTAACCTAGTCCCGGAAAGACAAACAAGGTATAGACTGATTTATAAGTGGATATTAGCTGTTAAGTAAATGATAATCATGGTACAATCAAAAGATCTAGAGAGTCTAAATAACAAGGATGACTCAAAGTATGACACATGGATCTCCTTAGGAAGGAGAAATAGAAAAGATTTTGTGGGTAGACATAGGGTAGGTGATGACGGGAAAAAGAGGGATTAGGTGAAAGGAAGGGATGGAGGGAGAGAGTACATGAGAGACAACTAGAATTGGAGGGCATTTTAGGGGTTATGTGGAAACCTAGTACTGTGGAAACTCCCTAGGGTAAAGGTAGCACAGAACATGAGGGTGTGGCCAACCAATGACTTGTCTAATTTGAGGCCCACATCACGGCAGGAGAGGGAGCCAATGTTGAGCAATGCCTAGAGGACCAGGAACCAGAGGCTGGATAGCCCAGAGACCTAGGATAGAGCAAAAATAACTGAAATAACTAGAAAAAGAAAGAAGGAAGGAAGGAGGGAGGGAGGGAGGGAGGGAGAGGAAGGAAGGAAGGAAGGAAGGAAGGAAGGAAGGAAGGAAGGAAGGAAGGACGAAAGAAAGAAAGGAGAAAAAAGGATTTCTAGTGATGTTTTGCCATACTGTCTTCATAGATCAGTGACTAGTATAGTCCTTGTCAGAAAGGTTTCCTCTAGCAGCAGATGGAAGAAGATACAGAGACCCACAGTCAACCATTAGGCAGAGAGAGAGAGAGAGGAAGAGAGAGAGAGAGAGAAGAGAGAGAGAGAGAAGAGAGAGGAGAGAGAGAGAGAGAGAGAGAGAGAGAGAGACCAAATTGGAGGTTTATATCAGGTTCCTTCTCCTTGGAGTTTGGAGAAATCCAAAGAAGAGAGGAAGGAGGAATCGTGAGAGTCAAGGGGTTAAGGACAGTGGAAGAGTATCCTTTCCAATCAACTAGCCAGGATCATGGAGCTCAGAGAGACTGAAGCAACAATTGAGAGCCTCCATGGGTCATATGTCCTTTCCATATATGTTATGGTTGTTGTCTTGGTGATTCTGTGTGACTCCTGAAAATGGAAGTGGAGTGTGTCTCTGGCAATTTTGCCTGATCTTGGATCTCTTTCTTCCGATTGGATTGCCTTGCCCAGTCTTGATATAAGGATTTATCCTGCTCTTATTGTAATCTGTTGTGTCTGGTTAGGGTTTGGTATCCCTGGAAGTATAGATAAGCTTAAAAAATACAATATACAAAAGGTGAAATACAATATACAGACATTAATTCATCTTCCAAAACTTGTAGAGCAGTAATCTACCATCTCTTTCCACTCTTTTCCATCCACAAAGAGATACACATGAACCTTCACTTAAGGAGCACTGTGTTAAGGCATGTCAAATGACATATGCCTATTAAAAGCTTGTTTTTGTTTTGGTGTCTAACAATAGCCCCCAAGAAAATGAAATCTTTGCATTAAGATACAGCATTTACAAGGTTCTACTTTTATATAACCATATAATGCATGTATATTCTTGCTAAATTTTTGTCAACTTGACATACTTTGTAGTCATGAGAGAAAAGAAAATGTAAACCGAGAAATTGCCTCCATAAGATTGGGCCATGGGCCAGCCTATAGAGCATTTTTGTTAATTGGTGATCAACTGGGAAGGCTCAGCCCATTGTGAGTCATGCTAGCCCTGTGCTTGTTGGTCCTGGGTTTTATAAGAAAGCAAGCTGAGCAAGCCATAAGGAATAAGGCAGTAAGTAGCACCCCTTCACAGCCTCTTCATCTTCTGCCTCCAGGTTCCTGCCCTTTCTGAGTTCCCATTCTGTCTTTTTTAGTGCTAGACTAAAACATGGATGTATAATCCCAATAAACTTTTTCCTCTTAAACTTGCTCTTAGGTCATGGTGTTTCCTTGCAGGAACAGAAACTGATACAACATGTGTGTGTTTATATATATATATATAATATATATAATATATATATTCAATTTACCCATGGCTTGTTCTGGTATAGGAAACCAGTATATTAGGTATCATCATAGTTAAACATTTACATCAAGTCCTTCTGAGAAAGGTACACTAGAAAGATAAATGTTAATATGCAAAGTGAGCCAACCATGGACCCTGCCTGACCACATGCTCCTGTAGATCTTACAGAGAACAGGATATTAGTATTAGATACAGTAAGGATAAGAGTATTTGAAAAGTGACCTTAATTTCACAAGAAGTTTTAAAATATGATTTGGCTACTTTACAAATTTCAGCTATTAAGACAGCTTTTATTGTGCTTGCAGAGTCCAGAATTGGAAAGGAGACAACATGATCATCATTGCTTTTAGTTCCATAAGTCTCTAATTGGATTTGTGTTATGATTTTTACCATCAACAGTCATCATGCAGATAACTTCTTAAAATAAAATTAGATGCTACAGGGAGGGAAAAAATCAGCATTAGTGAAAACAAAGACATGTAAATCAAGAGAGAGAACAGAGAATACACAAAAACAGTCTATTGGATTATGAGAAAATGCTGAGGCAACTCAATAGCCAAAAGCAAAACTTTGTAATAATGATGCTAGATATTATTATTAAATGGAAAATAAACTTTGAAATTACCTGATACACAAACACAAGTACTTAAAATATATGACTAACTGAAATATAAAACATAAAATTATAAGCTTCATATAATGTAGTAGGAAAGAAATTGAACCTGAGATAAGCAGAGATGATTAATTGCTTCCTAGATGAAAATGATGAACCACTGGATGAAAAGCAAAACATGGGCCTGAATTTTTTTTCTAAAAAAAAAAAAAAGCCCTTTAAGAGACATAATTAAGAAAACAAAATGTCAAGCCACAGAAAGTATATGCTATATATCAGACAAAGGACTGTGTCCAGAGTATAGAAAACACATTCAGCAAGAAGATGCACAACCTAATAAAATTATGGGCAAACACTCTAATAGAAGCTTCACTTAAAAAGATATGCAAATGAACAATAAGCTCATGAAAAGATGCTCAATATCATTAGTCATCAGGGAAATGCAAAGTAAAGCCACAAAGAGATAACAACACAAACTGCAGACTATCTTGATTTAACTTTGGAGGCTTTCTGCCATTTTTCAAAGCAGGTCTTTTCCATTTTCAAGGGCAAATGTAAGCAGGAGTCATTAGCTACCCAACCCAACAGGGAAGGGGCATACATAATTTCATTACACCAATTTAAGAAAATGATAATTTTGCAGATGGTATTTTTCAAATCTTTCATAATGAACTTGGGAGGTTCCGAATACTTAGTTGTGAGTGTCATTTCAGACTGGGATAATGGGATCCCCTGGGTTCTGCCTCTGTAATGCAGTCTCACTCTTAGGAAACAAATGACACCATCTTGCATTCCTGGCCATCACACCCATGCATGAAAATGCTTTTACACAGATGATTCTGGAAATGGAGGGATTTAAGTGCAGCTGAAAGAATAATTGTCTCAAAGAAGCAGGGTATTTAGAGGTTGGGCTGGGAGGCAGAGAGGAGAAAGAGGATGAAGGTATTACTAAATAAATGTCCTGTTTCTGCTGTTGAAATGGATACATCATCATCCAGGCTGTCACCAGTCACCACTAAATGAGAGTGTGTTTATCATGCTTCATTTAGCAAGCTTTCAGGACTGGCTAGGCTGAGTCTGGCCAGGATTATAGACTGTTTAAAGTCTCTAAACCAGAGTTCATAATAAATCCCACCACAAAGCCAGGGCCAGGAGAGAAGGGAGCCAGGTTATTGCAGGGTTTTGTGAAAGGGATAAAAGGATCAATACTTCTGGAAGGAGCCCAGGAAAGGAAAGAAGAAAGGCAACCATTTTCCTAGGCTTAATCTGCATGGATTTTTGGAGATTGTGTGAATCTTATTAACTTCCAGCAGATCACCACCACCACACACATATTCCTCATCAGGAAAAACCACAAAGGGTAATTTAAATGGTGGGAGACATTTTGTGCAAGAAGAACTTGAACATCAAGTATAAGTATTGATGCCAATCTTAGCCTTATGAGTCTGGAAGTACACAAGGTATTCTCCAACATGTTTACTTTAACTTATGCTTTTTTATGTTTTAAAAACTTAAATAATTATTCTAATTACATTTATTATTTCAATCAGTCAGTCATTGTAGTCGGGAGGGAAGCATATGCAACGCAGGTTCAAGAACAACTTGCAAAAGTTGAATCTTTCCTGCTGTGTGGTTCCCAGGAGATTCAACTTAGGTCTTCAGGCATGAAAGCAAAAGTTCTCAGCCACTAGACCATCTCATGGTCCTAGCTCTTTTGTTATTTGATAGAGCAAAAGCAGTTTGGCTCATCAGAAACTTCCAAGTTGTAATATTATTCTTTGTTTAGACTACTGAAACACAAAACTCGGGTGCTATCCAGAAACAACTCCCTGTCAAACAGGTAGGTGATCATAAAGAAAACACATGATACTGTGCAGTGTATGAGACTTGATAAATTACATAAGAGTTTAAACACCACATTAGAAGAAGCTTTTTGTTATATATTTCCTAATGTATGTTTCCTAATATATGTTTCCTTATATATTGCCTGATGTTAGTATTCTGAGCATGTTAGAGTAGACAAGAGAAAACTATGTTCAGGAAGTCAGGTATATTAAGTGTAATGGATGCAACATACACCATTTTCTAAGTGCAATAGTCTTAACTGGGCTTAGAATCATTGAAATAGGTGAATCACTGGAATCACAATCTACAGAAAAAAACAAAAAACAAAAATCTTGTCCCAATATGTTCCTTTCCTTGATATCCTGTTTGTTATTGAATGTGTAATGTAAAATTGAATGTGTAATATAAAAGCTAGAGAATTAGGCATACCCAGGAGTTAATCTTACTTTGAATGATCATCTAATAATGAAAACCCTTCATCTCAATGTGTTCTTTTGCATTTTGTCTTGAGGTATTGATAACAACAACAATAACAATGTAGTCAAAAAGTGGAGGGAAGCTCCAACGGTATCTACTATTGTGTGTGGGTAGATTCCTTATCCAATCTGTAAAACAAAAGGAAGGCACATGCCAACAGTGATGAACAACACAGTATATAAGGGACACCAGTGTAGTCAGCTACAGCACACTTTTCAAATTCTTAGGAAGGGTGAACTAGAGTAGAGAGAGGCATGCATAATGGACAGATAGAGAGTAAGATACCAGGAAGCAAGGATGGAAAAGTCATTTAGAGAGCTAGATAGATGGACAGAATTAAAGCTTCACATTGACCTAAGCAATTTTACATACACGATGAATACAATGCAACTTGGAGCAAGTGTTCTGAATTTTTAGTAGTTATCAAGATGTTCTACAGAGACTATGAGAAACCCTTCATTCTTACAGTTCTTACAATGTATACAGAATAGTGAAGGGAAGCAGAGGTAAAGTTGTGGTAATGGAAAGGTGAATACTCTGCTCCAGATTTTATTTTATTTTTTTTTCATATTTGATTATAGTTTTTATTTCATAAACGCTTTTTCATTGATTTTAAAGGTACAATAAGTAGTAAAATTGGGTGCTCTCAAAAACAAACAAACAAACAACAACAAAAAAAACCACAGGAGTTTTCCCTTGCGAATCGATTGATCCAAACATAGAACCAAGAACATCAGAGCCTATGTCCAAGGAACTTCCTCTAGAAGGGCACAGATAGATCAGGTAAACATGAGAGAGAATTAGTCCCCTAGATGTTTGAAAGGTGTCTCCATGCGTGCAGAGCAAGTCTCTAGAAAGGTGTTGAATTGTAGTGACTACATTCTTTTTTTTTTTCCAATGTTTATTTGAAAATTCATTTTATTTTAATATTCCATGAACAATTAAATGGATGGCATTTTTTTCTGGAATAATTCTGTATTGTTTAGGAAGAATTGCTATTTTTTCAATGCTGAATCTCCACAAGCATAGATATGATGTGATTATTCCATTTAATTAAGATTTACTTTATTTTTTTTCCTTTTTTAATTTTATTTTTTTGCTTATTCACTTTATAACCCGTCCCAGTCACCCCCTCCCACAATCCATCCCCATCTCTTGTTTTCTGAGTACCCCTCCTCCTGTATCCCCCACCCTGCCACTTTAAGTCTCTGAGAGGCTAGGTGCTTCCTCTCCCATTGAGGCCAGATGAGGCACCCAGCTAGAAGGACCATAAATCCATATACAGCTGGATGTTTTGGGATAGCCCCCACTCCAGATGTTTGAGACCTACATGAAAACCAAGCTGCACATTTACAACATATGTGCAGGAGGCCTAGGTCCAGCCCATGGAGGTAGATCTGTGTAGACTAGGTATGCTCCACGGTTGGTGATTCAGTCTCTGAGAGCTCCAAGGGTTCAGGTTGGTTTACTTGTTGATCTCCTGTGCAGTTCCTATCTCCTTAGGGCCCACAATCCTTCCCCTATTCTTCTATAAGAGTCCTCAAGCTCCATCCACTGTTTGGCTCTGGATGTCTGTATCTGTCTGAGTCAGCTGCTGGTTAGAGCCTCTTAGAGGACAGCTTGCCCGTCTGTTCTCAGGCTGGAGGTTTAGATCCTGGGACCTCTGGTTGAATCTTTTGATACTCATTCTAAAATGGACAAAAGCACCCTCACTTTGGTCTTCTTCCTTCTTCTTGAGTTTCATGAGGTTTATGTGTTGCATCTTAGGTATTGTGTGTTTTGGGGCTAATATCCGCTTATCAGTGAGTGCATACCATGTGTGTTCTTTTGTGATTGGGTCATCTCACTCAGGATGATATTTTCTAGCTCCATCCATTTGCCTAAGAATTTCATGAGCTCATTATTTTTAATAGCTGAGTAGTACTCCATTGTGTAAATAAAATATAAACTAATAACAGCAGATCTACTGAAGGGACAGATGAGAGGCAACAAGAAGTTAATGTATCAGGAGGTAGTACTGGTCTAGATTGGTGATAACGTAACTAATTACTATGTTGTCCTCCTTTTATATTGAGATTTGTTGATAATGATATACTTTCAGCCCCAAATTACGTATACTCATGGAAATCCAACTTCTTTAAAATCCACAGTCTTTCTAGGTTTGCCTGTGATTTGTTGCTATAGAAAATATCAATGATGTGCAATATATATATATATATATATATATATATATAATATAAAAATTTTGTTTTGCTTTGTTTTGTTTCATTTTCCATCTTGGTTTTGTATGCTTGGGAACATTACACAGGCTTCTTCATGGATTTCATGATGTTATTCTTGTGAATGGCAACATAATGGTGGGCATGTGTGATGGCTATTACTCATTGTCAATTTGACTACATCTGGAATTAACTAAAATCCAAAGAAACTAGACACCAATGTGATGGAGTTTTTCATAATTAAATCTTTTGAAATAGGAAGAACCCATTTCTAATTTGGATCTTTGAGGTAGGAAGATAAACCTTTAATCCAGATCTTTTGACTTGGAAAGGTTCAATTTTAATCTGGACCAGACTTTCAACTGGAAGCCTCTATATAGGACATGGAAAAAGGAATCTCTCTCTCTCTCTCTTCTCTCTCTCTCTCTCTCTCTCTCTCTCTCTCTCTCTCTTCTCTCTCTCTCTCTCTCTCTCTCTCTCTCTCTCTCTCTCTCTCTTCTCTCTCTCTCTCTCTCCCTCTCTTTCTCTCCCTCTCCCTCTCCCCTCCCCCAGCCTGCTTTCATTCTCAAGTCTATTTCTTCACTGGCATAAGAGTTCTGGTGTATACAGAAGACCAACAGAGACATCCAGCCTCATGGATTGAACAAAAATTACTGTGTTCTTTGACTTTACATTCACAGCCTGCCACTGTTGGATTAGCTAGACCATAGCCTGTAAATCCATTTTATTCATATATATATATATATATATATATTATATATATATATATATCACAACACACACACACACACACACACACACACACACACAGAGAGAGAGGAGAGAGAGAGAGAGAGAGAGAGAGAGAGAGAGAGAGAGAGAGAGAAAGGTTTTGTTCCTTTAGATAATTAGAAAATCTTGACTAATACGGTATGTGAGCGTGATCACAAAACAAATAAAGATGACTTTTTTTTTTTATTAGTTCCTATGGAAATAAGTAGGGATCCATGAAAATGTTAACAATATTTTCTGAGGACAACTTCCCCAACCTTATATTTGCTTCCTACAAGCTCTCCCCCTCCCCCATTAAAGGATATACAGCTGTCACTTCTAGGTATCATACTCATCACACACAGCCTTATCTCTGTATAGCTCTGCATTCATTTCCACTTCTTACCACCCACAATTCTTGGCAGTCATTAATGGTTCTCCTTAATATGTATATTTTCTTATACTAGAAATTCCATTCTAATGGAACTATGCACTAGGTAGTCTTTGAGGTCTGGCTTCTTTCCTTGGTATTATGTTCCTAAGTATCTTCCCTGTAATATTATCAAGATTTCATTCACGTTTATAGCCCCAATTTACTCTAGTGAATATATACATTGGAATCAGTTAAACTTCAGTTTGTTTATATTTTGTGGATCTTATGAATAAATCTGCAATGAACATTTGCATACAAGTTTTCATGTGGATACATACTTTAGCTTCCTAGAGTAGATGACTTGTAGTATAAACTCACATGTGATGACATCTTTCAAACTTTGAAGCATTGGTAATTATTTTTATAAAACATTTTGTCCACTTTAACTTCAAATTAGCAATGCATACAGACTCTGCTCTCTCTCTCTGCATCTTCTTCTGTCATTCTTATTGTTTGTTTGAATTACAGAGATTAGAAATGATGCATGCTATCATTTATTCATAGTTCTTATTTGTTTGAATTACAGAGATAATAGACAATGCATGCTGTTACTTCTTTTGGCTTGCATTTTTCCTGAAGGTAGATGATGCTGAACATCTCTTGTGTCCTTATTGGCTGTTTGTACACCTTATTTAAAAATATGTCTATTCCCAATCTTTGTCAACATTTAATTGGGTTTATTTATCTTATTTATTATAGAGTTATACAAATTCCACACACCTTAATTGGGTGTTTTCTGTGGACCAGACATCATTTCATAAGCTGTGGCTCCAAGACTGACAATATCAACAAAATTCTAGCTTTTACAAAGCTATATTCTAGTGGAGTTACAAATAATAAAATTAAATGCATAAATAAGAAGGAAACATGTCTGAGAAAATTTATACTAGGATATAAATGGAGGGCATGCCATAGGAAGATATAAAAGGAGGTCAAAGTTGAGTTTGAGTTACATGCAGAGAAGAGGAAGAATCTACCACAGGTTCATAAGCTGTCTGCTGAAAACACATCCCAGGTCCTCACTGGCATATAGTCCAAAGGCATCTGTCCTTCAAAATAATAGGTCCCCAATTCTAATCATTCTGCTTAATGATGCAGTTGATGGAATTTCTTGTTAATTTGAACTCGAGATATGTATTTATATGAATAATCACATTTTCCTGGGTTACATATTATTCATTTAGTCTAATTTTGCCTTGATAAATTTTGAAGTAGAAATGTGTTTTTTCTTTTCCTTTTTAAAAAAATTTTATTTAATTATTTAAATCAAATCGTAATTTACTTATTCACACAGGGGTTATAAACACAAAAGGTAGGATGTGGGGAAGGGAATGACACCAGAGCATAGGTGTTCAGGGGGAGTACAGATACCTTTCAGAACAGGATATCAGCTGGGTGAAGGTTCAGGGGACACATGACTCTGCCTATGTGTCTTTTGAATCCTGCTTCTCACAGTTTATTGGCTTAAGCATGTATTTATTAAGTATACTTATTTCAAAGTTTATCTTTACCAGTTTATAGTAATGAGACCAAAGGGCAAGAAGTAACCAGATATTCCTCTTTATTAATAAATTAGATGTCAAGAAACAAGATCAGATATCCAACCATGCAAGCAGTAAGTTTTACTTTGCCAATATTGAACTTTCTTTGAAATCTCTTTTCTAAAGCAAATCCATAAAATATGAGGTGACCGTGTTTCCTATTTGCAAACAATGCATAAAACATAAAGTAACAGGCACAATATTCACATTTCAAAAATGCAATTTGGAAAGTAGTGCTCTTTGCTTGTTTTGAAGCCAGCTGCCAGAGGATATGAATAACAAGATCAGAAAAATCCAATAAAGACTAAGTGTGCTTGTGGGTAATTTCCCCTTCATTTGGGTGCAGTTCCACTTGGATGAAGGGCAGATACCTAAAACCACTGCATGCATCCCACTGGAATTTAAGTTAAATAAAAACGACCCTCTGTTCAGAAACCCAAGGTAGTGAAACATTACCTATTC
The DNA here is from genome assembly GCA_021653895.1 of Mastomys natalensis. NCBI lineage: Eukaryota > Metazoa > Chordata > Mammalia > Rodentia > Muridae > Mastomys > Mastomys natalensis. The sequence goes on from JAJTUV010000037.1 coordinate 1,136,138, forward strand.
AACTGAACATCCAGCACTTGTAGAAGCTGACACTTTGACTAAGCTGATTTTAGAGCAGAAAGTTACATCTCACCATTAACAAAGTATCTTGGGAATAACTAAACTATGAACAGTGCTCTTACTGATAAATATCAGATCTTGAATATTAAATAGATATTTATTAGATACTCACCTCTATCTCATAGTAAATAAAATTTATGGAGACACAAAAGGAGAAAGGGGATAACATCTTAATCTTATGTTGACTTCAAATGGAGGAGATAGGTAATAAGCAAATAAAGAAGAAAATTGCAGGATGTACTAGATGCTACAGGGAACAAAAGATGGAGTGACATATGCTGATAGAACTACCTAAGAGCAATGAGATAAGATGACTAAAAGGTCTCTATATTACTGTAAAGATCCAACTTGATCCTTGTAATCTAGGCAGGAAGGCATCCTATGTGGCATTTCATGTCATATTGGATTAAGTTTTGATATTATTCAAGTGAAATCCAGCTGTGTTCATCTTTTCTCTCAACTCTTATCACTGATATTATACATATTGAAACAAGCTTTCACAATTTATTGGAGAAATATTAGTATTGTTAAGACTATGCATAGATGCATACTTAAATAAGCTTTTAATATATTATTTGGAAACTTTAGTGTATTTTAATTTTTCTATATCTGATTATTCCTACTATTTTACACAAATTAGTAACCAGAACTGTTTTTGTTTCAATGCTGGAAGAGTTTGCTGGCACAACACCGGTTTTAATTAGATAGCGCCTTGCTGGTGCTGTATAGGAAAACTCAGAAACAGTCATTATCTGTTGTTCTGGTTCAGTGATTGTTACATGGTAATCAAAGCAGCGTTCTCATGCTGTAAACACAAGGCTACACATTGAGTAAAAGCTAACCATTCTTTTTTCTATCAAGTGGTTGCTTTAAAAAAATCATATTTACAGGCTGGCCTCGAACTCGTGATCCTCCTGCCTCTGCCTCCTTTGGCAAATCCTACCGGCGAAGGAGTTGAGAGGATTCCTGACACCATGAGGAAAGCAACAATATCAACCAACCAGAGCCCCCAGGGTCTAAAGCCACCAGCCTGGGAGCGCTTAGGGAGGGACCCATGGCTCCAGCTATATATGCAAGAGAGTATTTATAAGTGGGAGAAGAGATCCTTAGTCCCGTGAAGGCTGGACATCGTGGGGGGTGGTATTCGAGGGTGGGAGGTGAGGTATGGGGGAGGGTGGGTAGGGGTACACCATCATGAGGCAAGAGGAGGGGGGAAGGGATAGTGGTTCCTGGGAGGGAGGGGGAAAAGGGGGTAAGGGGAAAACATCTGAAATGTAAATAAAATTTCCAATAAAAAAAATCATGTTTATACATGGAAAAATAAACTACTATGCTCTTAAATAAAGAGATTATGCTCAAACATGAGTCATATTTCAAGTTTCTGCTTTTATAAGCTGTGCAAACATGTCATAGAGTAAAACATGTCACATGACCAACCTAAGTTTAGTTTCAGAGACTACAGCCTGTCTATCATTGTCTGCATAAGGCTCATAGCCCAACATGAATGGGGCACAGAATTATTTCTTCCTCACAGGTAAAATCATAAACCAAAATTCCACACTGGTCAATCACCAACTAAATAGCAATGATTGATTATATTCAAGGCATTGCTCTATAAATTGTGGGATGTAGAAAATAGAGCATACTCTATATGCAACGACTTAGAGAATACATATAGATATGTTTTTTTATTAGCATAGGGTAGCAAGTGAGAAGCATATTCTCAAAGAATTGCATGAAAGTGTTTCAGGCGTTCAGAATGGAAAGAAACAATTTAAAACCTCTTTCTGAGCCGGCGGTGGTGGCGCACGCCTTTAATCCAGCACTTGGGAGGCAGAGGCAGGTGGATTTCTGAGTTCGAGGCCAGCCTGGTCTACCGAGTGAGTTCCAGGACAGCGGGACTACACAGAGAAACCTGTCTCGAAAAACCAAAAAAATAAATAAATAAAAAATAAAACCTCTTCTGTATAATATTTTTGTAGAGAGGGAATAGATACATACTTACTATCCATATTGCCATACCGTCTATAAATTCTCCTGCATAGAAATTTGTTAAATATCAGGTGGAATACTTCATTTTCTTTTTGTAGAAGACATCATCCATGCTCCATCATCCACTTGGTATTCACCATCATGTAGTCATCAATATAGTCTAACTCCAAGAGCCTGTAGTCACATGTCTGAGGTCTTTGTCTGCCTCTTCCAGGCTCCTTCCTATTCACCCTGTTCATGGTTCTGGCTCAAATGAGCATGGAGTTGAAATCTTAAGAGTTTCTCTCCGCTGGTGATAGCCTATAGCTGATGGGCGAATGCTTCAAGCCACTCTTTTGGTTCATTTGAGATTTCACAGCTGGATATAATACTAGTCACATGGGTGACTCTCTACCTATTAGCAAGCACTCTATTTGCTGTCTCCCTGTCCCTACCTCACTCCTCCTGACCATGGGCACTACCAGACTACCATCTACATTAATGAAGACTACTCATTTGTGCTAAAACCCTTGTTTCTGGCTGTGCAGCTGGATAGCCCCCCAAAAGATCACAAAATGATATGAAATAACTCAAATGATGTCAGGATTTATTAGAGATAGAAATATTGTACCAAAGTCAAAATGTCTTGAGTTAGACAGTGTTTCACTTAGTATTGTTTCTGAGCTTTTAATGTGTGCTAAGTTTTTATATAAAGTGCAAGATTCCTTTCTTCAAATGCCTCTTTAATCCAGGAAGAGGAAGGTAAATTTGAGTTACCGTAGTAAGCTTGACATCCCCAGCTTCATAGACTAGAAATAAAACAGCCCATTATTCACTGAAACTGATAAAGCCCAAACCTTTCCTTTAAAATCAGATTAATTTTGTTTTCAACACTACTAATCTACAAACATTTAGTGCAAATTTATTTCAAGAAAGGTACTAGTCTAATTTCTTGAGATTAAACCATCAGATTTAGACCTGCTTTTGCATTTTATGTATTAGTAATCCAGTTAAGCACTAGAGGTTGAAGGTTATCAAAAGCTACACTGTAGTACTGCCTAGAAAGTGACTTATTTAAGAAGCAAAAAAAAAAAAAACCTATTCTTTTTGTTCTCCTCACCCCCACATGGTGATTGCTAAGAAAACACTCTATGATAAATAACAGGATATAGGTTACAATGGGTACTTTAAAAAGATAAGGAAAATGTCTAGTAAATAAACACAAACAACACTTTAAACATGGGGATATACAATTTCTTCTTCAATGCATTTACATTTAGACAAGGGAAGTTTTTATTTTCTTGGTTTTACTTTGTTTTCTTTTGCTTCATTTTAAGAAACAGTCCCTGTCACTATGTACAACTTGGTGAAACTAGATCAGAAAACATTTCACCATGAAACTGGAGCCACTGATATTGTCTTTGGGGTCAAGACTTGGTCCAGGTGTGCTGGTGGAACATAGGGATTAAAGCCTGGCAGCAGGAGGCCAGCAGCATTTCTGGATTTAGAGACCCTAGAGAAGCAGGTCAAGAGGTACAGCCATATCAGAAGCATGAAAAAAAAAAAAAAAAAAAAAACTCATAGGGAAGTACTTCTCTGTAGCCAGGGACATGGGTAGAAGGGGACCACTTCTACCATATGTGAGCAGCTATGGCAGAGAAACCTAAAGCACAGGGAAGTCTTACTCATGATGGCCACATCTATGATTTTGTGTGGTTTCTGTGCAAGTGGGAAACAATAACAACCACACTTCAGGAGACAACAACAAAACAAAGCAGAAAACGCAGAGATCCCTGAGAGATCTCCGACTGCCATCCTATCAAAAATTAGAAGTTAAGAAAGAGTACCTCATTATCCAAATTCACATTGTTTCTGATCAGCAAGCAGAAATGGTGGTTAATCTTCCATAATATTGCAAACACACATGTAGTGCTTTCAGATCTATGTATCTTAGTGTTTTGATCCACTTTATATTTTGAATAATATCTATGTTACCTTTAAGGCGCTATGTCATTCATATGACAAGCATTCATTTGCAGCTTTTCTTTTATAGAATTAATTATATGTCAGACATTCAAGAGGTAGTTGTATCTTCGATCCCTCAGCACCTGTCAATGAGATGCTTATATCATACTCCTTCTGCCAAAGATCAAGGAACTATTATGAAGAAAAGGTGTCTTAGTTGATAGGCACAGGCACCAGTTGAGGGATGGGACCACCCACCCACCTATCTCAAAATTGCTAACCCAGAAATGTTCCTGTTCAGTGGAGAGACAGAGATAAAAAATGCAACAGAGAATCAAGGAAAGGCCATCCAGAGACCGCCCTACCTAGGAATCCATCCCATCTGCTGACACCAGACCCTGACACTATTGCTGATGCCAAGAAGTGTTTGCTGACAAGAGCCTGGTATGGCTGTCTCCTAGGAGGTCCTATCAGCACCTGACCAATATAGATGCAGATAATCATAGCCAACCATTGGTCTAAGCCTGGGGACCCCAATGGAAATGCTAGGGGAATGACTGAAAGAGCTGAAGGGGATTGCAGCCCCATAGGAAGAACAATATTAACTAACCAGACCACCCAGAGGTTAAGCCACCAACCAAAGGTTATAAATGGGCTGGTCCATGGCTCCAGATACATATGTAACAGATGACTGCCTTATCTGACATCAATGGGAGGGGAGGCCCTTGGTCCTGTGGAGGCTGATGCCCCACTGAAGGAAGATGCTAGAGCAGTAATGAGGGAGTGGGTGAGTGGGTGTAGGAGCTCTCTCATAGAGGCAAATGGAGGGTAGAAATGGGGGATAGAATGGGGGGATTTTGGAGGGGTAACTGGTAAGGGGATATCATTTGAAATATAAACAAATAAAATGGTTATTTTTTAGAAAGAAAGAAAAGAAAGAAAAGAAAGAAAGAAGAAGAAGAAAGAAAAAGAAAGAAGAAAGAAAGAAGAAGAAAGAAAAGGTGTCTTAGGATTTCCATTGGTGTGAAGAGAGACCAGGACCAAGGCAACTCTTATAAAGGACAACATTTAATTGGGGTTGACTTACAGGTTCTGTGCTTCAGTCCTTTATCATCATGGAAGGAAGCATGACAGTGTCTGGGCAGGTATGACACTGGAGGAGCTGAGAGTTCTTCATCTTGTTCTGAAGGCAAACAGGAAAAGACTGGCTTCTAGGCAGATAGGGGGAGGGTCTTAAAACCCATGCCTAGATTAACACACTTCCTCTACAATGCCATGCCTACTCCAACAAGGCCACACCTCCTAAAAGTGCCACACCCTGGGCCAAGCATATTCAAACCACCACAATAGGAGTGAGAAATATTTTAAGAACAACAAGTGATGCATGGTACATGGCTTAAAGGAAACGTTGTTCTCCAGTACAACAAATCATATATTCATTTAAAATCACAAAGACTTTGACAGCAAACATCAGACCTGCACAAGCTCAAGTCAGACAAAACTCGTCCCAAAAGTAGGTAAGGAAGCCAAGAAGATATTTGCAATTGATAGTTGCTAGGAGAATCAAAAGTGTTTTCTTTAGTAGAGTGGCACTAGCTATATCATCCACACTCCAGGGCAGACCCTGTGGCCAGAAGTACTCAGTCAATATAAGCTGGACTGGATGGTTTTGTTGTCTCTTTGTGTGTTTGTGTGTGTGTGTATGTATGTGTGTGTGTTTGTTGATTTGAAGAGAGAAAGAGAGAGAGAGAGAGAGAGAGAGAGAGAGAGAGAGAGAGAGAGAGAGAGAGAGAGAGAATAAAGCTAGGTAGATAGGTAAGTGGAAAGGTAGGAAGAGATTTAGGAAGAGTTGTGGTAGAAGAATGCATATGATCAAATATATTGTATGACATTCTCAAAGAATAAATAAAATCACTATTTCTTTGCTATCCAGAGTAGAAAAGCAAAAGGAAGAGAGATGAAGCTATTAAAAATAAATAAAAACAACAAACAACAGAACCAACAGGGTTTTTTTGTTTTGTTTTGTTTTAAGAAAAAGGATTCAGAAACTAAAGTCAGTCACAAGACATTGAGCAACTTTATGTGCCCAGTGCCAGCCGTGTGCTCACTGATTCCCGGGTAAACTGTGGCATCACAGTTGCTATGCCTTGTATCCTTTCCCTCCATCTCATCCCTCTCTTCTTTTTATTTTTTCCTTACACTTACATTTTCCTTTGTTCTCCCTCTTTCGTTCATCTTCTTTGTACTTTTAATGCTTAATTTTGCATAACATAGTTGCCATCACAGATTCAGATCAGTTGTAGAAACTAATCCTACACACACTCCATGATTAGAAAACATCAGAACAAAAGTAGCGATAATACAACAATAGTAACTGAAGAGAAAGAAGCAGAATGATTGGGGTAGAGTTGGGCCTAACCAGATTCACACTCACTCTGGGACATAGCTTGTCAATTAGGAATGAAAAAAAAAAATGGGAAAATGGAGGAAAGAGAGAATAACACAGAAAAGGCTAGACCAAGTGAAGTTTAGGTGTAGGGGAGTCAGCAATGGAGAAAACTACCTCAGGAGACTTCTGTAATGTGACTTTCACCCATTTTCCTCTGTAAATTTCCTATCTATGAATAAACTGAGAGAACTGTGAACCAAGCTGCTCAACCAGTAGCCACTGGATGGAGCTCCATGTCAATCAAACCCTCTAGTACAATGGTTCTCAACATGGGTCACAACCCCTTTGAGGGTCAAATGATATTTTCACAGGGGTTGCATATCAGATATCTTGCATATCAGATTCATTATGATTCATTTCATATTATATTTATTCTAATATTCATATCAGATGCATTACAACTAATAACTAGCAAATTAATAGTCATTAAGTACCAATGAAAATAATTTTATGGTTAGGGATCACTACTACATGAGGAACTGTATTAGAAAAATTGAGAACCATTGCCCAGCACAAGGGACAGAGCATTCTTATCTTTTCTGGAGCCTCAAAGAGTTGTATCACCAATCTACTTTCATCCTTCTTCTTGAGTTTCATGAGGTTTATTTCATTGCATCTTAGGTATTGTGTGTTTTTGGGCTAATATCCGCTTATCAGTGAGTGCATACCATGTGTGTTCTTTTGTGATTGGGTCATCTCACTCAGGATGATATTTTCTAGCTCCATCCATTTGTCTAAGAATTTCATGAGCTCATTATTTTTAATAGCTGAGTAGTACTCCATTGTGTAAATGTACCACATTTTCTGTATCCATTCTTCTGTTGAAGGACATCTGTCTTTACTTTTTTCATTCTATGGCAGTGCTGTTATGTGAAATCAGCAATTCTCAGTAACATTAAAAAGGGAACTGGATTCTCCATCTCTACTTTTATCTTGACAAATTAACAAACAGGAAATGCATTTCTGTAATCCATACACTGACTTTTTTATCCTTTTTATTTTGATTATGCTTTTTTTTGTCCCTCTTCCTGGTCTATACTCCCAGAGTTCTTCACCCCATTCTCCCTCTCCTACACCTCTGAGAGGATGCTCCCCATCCCACATCCCCATAATCATCTCCCTTCACAGGGGCATCAAGTATTTACAGGGTTAGGCACATCCTTTCTGACTGATGCCAGACAGGGCAATCCTCTACTACTTATGTGTCAGGGACCTCAGACCATTCCTTTGGACTGGTGGCTTTGTCTCTGGGAGCTCCCAGGGGTCCAGATTAGTTGACACTGTTGGTCTTCCTAGGTGGTGGCATCCCCTACAGCTCCTTCAATCCTTCCCCTAACTCTTTCATAGGAGTTGAATGCTTGACAGTAAGTATCTGCATCTGTCTCATTCAGCTGCTGGTAGAGCCTCTCAGAGGATAGCAATGCTAGTCTGCAAGCACAACACACTATCAGTAATTGTGTCAGGCTTTGGTGCCTGCCCGTGGGATGAATCCCAAGTTGGGCTAGTCACTGATCAGTCATTCCTTCAGTCTCTGCTATATTTTTGCCCCTATATTACTTTTAGACAGAAACAATTTGGGGTCAAAAATTTTGAAGTTGGCTTGGTGTCCCCATACCTTTATTGAGGACCCTGTCTAACTACTGGATATGTTCTCTTCAAGTTCTATCTCCCCACTCTTGGGCATTTCAGCTGAGATCACCCCCATTGAATCTTGGGAGCCTCTCACATCTCACGTTTCTGGGACTTTCTAGAGGTTCCTCCCAGCCCCCTACTTTCTTCCCCAACCCCAGCAGCTGCATATTTCTATTCATTTTTCTGGCCTTCTGGGCTTCTCTCCTATCTCCCCCATAATTGATCCTGCACCTGTTTCCCCATCCCCTTCCCGTCTCCCACCTAGGTCCCTTCCTCCCTCTACCTCCTGTGATTATTTTGTTCCCTCTTCTATGTGGGATTGAAACATCCTCACTTGGGCCTTCCTTCTTGTTTAACGTCTTAGGGTCTGTGGTATGTATCATGGATATGCTGTACTTGTTGGCTAATATCCACTTATCAGTGAGTACATACCATACCTGTCCTTTCTTAACAGCACCAAACATTTTGGCTTCTTCTAGACTAGGATATTTTCAACATTTTCACAGGTTAGTGATGCTTTTAGCCTTCTGAGCCAGTCAGCTGTCCCCACTTTAGTAATCTCTTAAAATTCAGATTCACTAGAGTACCAATATAGAGGCAAAAGTATGTCTGCAGACAGTGGCCTCTTTTTCCTCCTAATTTGTATCTGTTAAAATTCAGTATAAACTCATTCAAGAAATACTATCTTCAATAACTGGCAGGCACAGTTCTATTTTTTCATCAAATATGCTATTTAGTGAGGTATGGTCAGAATATTAAATTCAGACTCTTACACTAAATAAAACAGTTACTGAGCCTGATACGTGATACATGAATGCCATGGGAGAGCAAAGCAAAGTTGTGTCCCTAACCATTAATAGCTAATACTATAATGTCAGAGGTGGCTGTGTTCATTCAGTTTGCAAACTGTTTAAATGGGTATTAATGCAGGTATTTAGAAGACTAGAGATGTGCTTGTAGTAAAGTGTCTCTCTAGTGTTTGTAAGGCCTTGGATTGAATTCTTTAACTTATTATTTTCTAATTAAATTTTTGCATTTTTTTTTTTACCAACTTTTTCCTTATTTGTCAATGCCTGATGCCAAGATTCAGCTCCTGGTGACTACAGTTTTAACTTCTCTGTATCTTTATTTTCTATGTATCAACGGGAATGGGTTGTTGCCATTTTGTCCCTGGCCTATTTCATTTACTAAAATACTCCCTACCCCACTGCCAACCACCTTCATCCGAACTATTGCAAGTGATATGATTTCTGAAACTACAAATACTTTTCTACTACATATCTTTATACATATCAGTTTCTTTATGCATTCACTTGGGCACTCTCACATTGATTCCAGAGTCTTCTACTTTCCTTCCTTTGCTATCATAAGGCTATCATAAGGAAGGAAGGGTACATTTGGCTTACACCTTTCACTCCAGCCTATCATTGGCAGAAATCAAGGCAGAAACTCAAGCAGGAACTGAAGCAGAAACCATGGATGCATACTGTTGCTGGCTTCTTTCTCACACCTTCACAGGTTCATGCTCAGATGCTTACTTAGCCCAGGCATACTTGCCTACGAATGGTGCCACCACCACAGTGGGCTGAACCTCTCAACATTAATAATCAGTGAAGACACGTTCTCATAGGCATGGCCATAGGCTAGTCTGAGATGGAAAACTATCATTGGAGACTCTCACATCACCCTAGGCTGTAGTAAGTGGACAGATGAAGCTAAAAGGACGCATGCTTTGGTTGTTTCATATAGTGCTTTAGTGGACATTGAAACCCACATATCTCTTTAGCATATTTACTCCATTTACTTTGGATATTTGCTCAAGAATGGGGATGCTGAATCATATAGTACTTCGGTCTGTACAATTTGATGAACCCCATACTGTTTTTCTATAACAGCTGTATAAATATGCACTCCTAGAATGAATGCTAGTGTTCTTCTCCATAATCTTATCTTTCATCATTTTACTGTAGACATTTTAGGCATGAGTAATATCAAATTGTAGCTTTAATTTGTTTCTCTAATAATTAGTGATACATACTTTTATCCTTTACCTGATGATAATCTCTGTAAATCTTATGAAATACATCTATCCAGGCCATTTCTTCATAAGGTTGTTTCCTCACTTTATGTGTATTAACTCTTTATTAGATATGTGGTTTGCAAGTGTTTTATTGTATTTATTAGATTATCATTTTAGTTCAATTGTTGTTTCAATATAATTATATATGTTTATTTTTTATTTTGTTGGCTATGCTTTGAAATCACATCGGAGACTCAATGCTCATACTAATGTCATGTAGGACTCTCTAGTCTGAGAATGTCTCTCAACAGTCCTTACTGCTTATATTTGCTTAGAGAAAGAGGGTCCGAGTGAATCTGGTCATTTTCAGGGACTTCTTGAAGCTACTGAGATTTGACTTTCTGTGTTTAAGAAAATTACTGTAGAATGGAATGTTTTATCTCTCCTTAGAACATCCTTGGTCTTAACCAGCTTACCTTCATGATCAATGGTTTTATCATGGAGGAAATTAATACACAATAATAGTGCAGAGATGATTTTTTATATTTGATGTTAATTTTATATGTTGAAATTTTACTAGTTTCTGTGTAGTTGCCATGGTTTCCTATATATCAGACTACATTTTGTCTGAGAAAAATGGAGCACACCCACATCAAGTGTCATGTTGCTGGAACACCTTGTGTTGTTCTTGCCAAGGGAAGAAGACAACAAAACAGGATAAAATAAAACATTTGGATAAGAGCTATCTGGAAGACTGCTGAATCCTTCTTAAGCATCCCGAGAATAGTGAGACCCAGTGCTTTCTGGGAGAAAACCAACCAGGGATTCCAGGAAATCAGCAATTTCTTGTAATGCTGGCCTCACAATACCAAAGCTCGATCAACAAGAGTAACGTTATTGCTTGTGATGGTTGATTTTCACTGTCAACTTGACAAGGTTTAGAATTACCTAAGAGATATACTTCAAGGAGTCTGTGGCTGTTTCCAAAGAAGTTAAGCTGAGAAAGAAAGACCCACTTTGAATGTGGATAACACTCCCTCAAGGACTGGGATCCCAGGCTGAATAAAAGAAAAAGGAAGAAGCCTGTTGAATGCTAGCATTCATTGCTCTCTGCTTTGTAACTAAATATATATTGTTATCAGCTGCACCTTGCTTCAGCTGCCATTCCTTTTTCACTAAGATACACTGTATCTCCTCAAATGCTAAGCCAAAATAAAACCCTTCTCCCCTCAAGTTGCTTTTGTTGGGTATGTTGTCATAGTAACAGAAAGAGCAAGTAAGGACTGTCCTCCATAGCCAACCTAATAAGAACCCACCATTAAGAGAAATATGAAGCATAGGAATACTTGGTTCAACCCCTGCCACTGGACATTAGTGTGCTGTAGACCTGTACAGATCTTGGTGAAGTTTCATTGCTATGAGCTTGGGTGGGGATTCCTGTCCATTCTGTTTCTTGTCTTGCCAGTATAAGCACCAGTATACACTGACCTTATTAGTATGTTTACCTCCATGCTAATACATATAGATTAACTTTATACACTGCACAATGCTTCCAAAATTTTTGTTTGAGCAAGTGTCTCACTACCTGAACAGGGCTAGGCTATAATGGGATAAGCATGGCTCCAAGAGAAACAGGTAGATGGTCATATTTTTTTCCACAGTCAGTAAACAGAGAGAACTTGGAAAATGGTGTCAGCTTTCAAACATTAAGACTTGCCTTCAGTAATTCACTTCCTCCAGCAGGTTCTACTTTCTAAAGATTCCAAGACCTTCTAAAACACTACCCGTAGATATGGCCAAGATATAAGCCTATGGGTGACAGATGACTTGAAATCTACAGTAATGATTAAATCTTGAAATGCTTTCTATTTTCCCTTTTTTTTTTTTCTTTCTTTCTTTCTTTCTTCTTTCTTTCTTTCTTTTTCTTTCTTTCTTTCTTTTCTTTCTCTCCTCTTCCTCTTCTTCCACTTCCTCTTCCTCCTCCTCTTCCTCCTTTAGTCAGTCTGCCTCTTCATGAGTGACTTGAAACCATTTACATGTAAAGTGAATCCTAACCAGCATGTGATTACTACAGATATTTTGGGTTTGTCCCTGGATTATTCTGTAGCTTCTTTTGTCCCTTCTTTATATGTCCTCCTTTGTGCTAAAGACATGGTTCCAGCGTTATGCTTTCACTCCCTCCATATAAAGTTTTGTGCATCTACATCAGTTTTTTTCCCTTTTATAGTTTTGGTTAGCAAGAGGCTCATATAAAACACCTTATATCTATACTATTCTATTTTGTGATGATAACAACTTAACTTTGATTGCAAGGAAAAAAATGCTACTCAGTTGTTTCATTCCCTCCACATTTTACATTTTCAAGTGACACTTCACTCTGTTTATATTGTGTATCACATAACCAATTACTGTAGCTATAACTGTTTTGTAACAGTTTGTGCCTTTTATCTTTATAGTAAAATGCAAGTGATTTATAGACCATTACTACCAAATTAGAGGATTTTGACTTTGGCTACAGTCATCTACCAGTGAATTTTACACTTTTATATGCATTTATGTTCCTGACTGGTGTCCTTTTCTTTCTGCTGGAATATCTCCCTGTAGCACATCTAGTAAGAGATACCCAGTGATGGCTCTTTGGTTCCTTTTTTTGGTAGTTTACTTCTTTTATTGATTTATTTAATTTTTCATTGCTTTGGGAAGTTTTATTGTAACATATCTTAATAGAGTATTTATTTAGTTAGTTGAGGATTCTTTAGGACAAGCCTTCATGTACTCCCACATATTTGGTCTTCCCACTTCTGTCTCCCACATGATGGGGTTACAGGTGTGCTATCTTGTTATAATCCTGCTTGAAGTGCATATGACAGACCTTTGATTATCTTCTATGTGGATGTTAGTATCTGTCCCCAGATTTAGAAAACTTCCTGTCAATTTACTAGGATTTCTGCCTCATCATCTCCCCCATTTCCCTTACTGCACTGCTATTACTTTAGTGGTTTTTCTTTTGCTGTTATTTCATAAATTCTATGATCTTCTTCCTTTTGTTATTATTATTTTCTTTGTTGTTCTCTGATGGCATGCAGGAACAAGGTTTTGCTTTATAACTCAGGCTGGTCTAGAACAGAGTATGCAGTCCAGGTTTGTCATGAACTCAAAATGTTCATAATGCCATTTTTACTTCATTAACTGTATTTTGTTTAAGTTCTGTTGGGATTTAAATGAGAAAATGTCCATCATAGGCTTATGTATTTAAACACTTAGGTCCCAATTGATAGCATCGTTTAGGAAAATAATGGAATCGTTGGGAGATACTGCCTTAATGAAAGAAGTATGTCATATGAGGTGGACTGTGAAAGTTTATAGCTCACCTTACTTCATGTTCTTTCTCTCTCTCTCTCTCTCTCTCTCTCTCTCTCTCTCTCTCTCTCTCTCTCTTTCTCTCTCTCTCTCTCTCTCTCTCTCTCTCTCTCTCTCTCTCTCTCTGTTTCTCTCTCTCTCTCTTCCCTGTCTCTCTCTCTCTGTCTCTCTGTCTCTTCTCTCTTCTCTCTCTCTCTCTCTCTCTCTCTCTCTCTCTCTCTTCTCCCTCCCTCCCTTCCTTCTTCTATTTCTCCTTCCCTCCTTCCCTCTTTGACTCCTATATGTAAATGAAAATATGGTCAGCCAGGTTTCTACTCTTGCTGCTCTAACTTCCCCATCATTATGGAAATTATCTCTGTGACTATAAGTTAAAACAAACTCTTTCTTCCTTAAGCTGTTCTTGGTTGTGATATTTTGTTTTATTACAGCAACAGAATTTTAACTAAACTGACTCTCTCTCTCTCCTTTCTCCTCTCTCTCTCCCTCCCTCCCTCTCTCTCTCTCTCTCTCTCTCTCTCTCCTCTCTCTCTCTCTCTCTCCCTGTATGTCCATATACATACACTTTGAAATATAAACTTTTAATAATTTTAATCTCCATTATATTTTATTTTTGGCTCATTTTTCTGAAGCTAACTGGGATTTCTTAAAATAATAGTTTTTAATTCTTAGACGTCTTGTATATATCTATGTTGTGGGATCAGGTTCTGTAAGATTAATGTGCTCTCTTAGTGTGCAAATACTTCTACTCTTTCACGTTTTTCATCTCCTTATATTGAAATTTTTATATTGGAAAGGGTAGAGTTTATTCCAGTTTTTGAGTCTTATGTCTGAGAAAGCCACACTAGTTAGAATGTCCCAGGAATCAACTATGGCAATATGAGATATTACACAGGTGGATTTATTCTGAGACTATCAAAGCAAGGTAGCTTAATTTCTAGCAGCCCCCTTCCCCCAAAAAAACCTGAAGTATATACTTAGGACTTGGATTTGTGAAATTCAGCTTGTTGTCAAGAACTACTAAGGCCATTATTTGAGGCCATAAAGGTGTATGCCTGAAACAATATCCATTAGAGTCTACGTGGAGCCTGGATCTATGACCCTAATTTGGAGAATTAGTCTGAAGAGATGGTCCTAGAGCCTCAGTCTAGAAAGACAAAACAATGGCTTAGGTCATTTTAGTTGCTTGGAGCAAGTACAGACTCTGAATGCATTAGATCCTGGGCCATGGGTTATGGTCTGCATCATAGGGACAGCCTGGTAGAACTGAAATAATAGAGCTTAAGTCAAGCACAAATATCTATTGAGATGGGCCTAGTCCCTAGTTCTGGATTGTGGAGCTCCAGAACTGCTACTATGTGGAATTAGACCATTGGAATGACAAGGTAGTGCCAACTTGGTTTCTGAGGCCAAGGATGCTGAACTGCTCCAAACACTGGTCATGTCCTGGGAATGTATACCTGGAATCGGATCTAAACTGATCTGAAATACATAATAACTCAGGCCATTTTGCCTGTACTGGCATTTGATGTGCCGTATTGATTGAGCATGTATCTAAAGAGTTCAACATAATCCTCAGGTCAGACTGTGACCTGGAACATGGGGCAAGTATGTGGAAGAAGTGAGAATGTGTTGGGCTATGAACTTCATTCTGAGTTGAAAAGATGTAAAACCTAGGGATTTAGGTCATTCCAGGGTACACTTGGTGTCTGAAATGATTATGTGGATACTAGGGTAGGTTTAAATCATAGCATTGCCAGAATTTCTGTGCATAGAGGACACTTTAGAGCATCTGGAGTCAGGTTAGTGAGAGAGTAAACACAAGGTCCAGACTGGCACATAAAAACTGAATCCTAAGGTGACATAACCCACTCTATGTGATTTCCTCCACACAGGCTTGGAAAATCAATTAACATGCTCAGCTGTCAGAATTTGAGAAACATTTTAGACATAGACTATTCAAATCTTCTTCACTGTGAATTTTTAGTTTCTCTGCTATATCCAGTCATAATAATCTTTTCCCTAAATTCCTAAGTTATTGCAAAAGCATTTTCTTGTAAGAAAAGAGTTATATAAAGTTTCTATAGGCAGATGAGAGTTGAGACACTCTCCCATTCTGATACAACCCCTTTGCTTGTTTGTAAAACATCAGCATTCAGAGTCATTGACCTTTGAGTTTTATCCATGAGCAATAAATGAGATCTTCTTTCATGTTCATATAACTAATATACTTACTGTGTTGATTTGACTAAAAATGTCTCCATGGACATATATGTTTGGATGCTAGGTCATAGTGGAATGGCACTATATGAGAAGAATTAGAACAATTAGGGGTTGTGACTTTGTTGGAGGAAGGATGCCACTGGGGATGGGCTTTGAGGTTTCAAAAGCCTATGCCAGGCCCAGTTTATCTCTTTCTTTCTGCTGTGGATCAGGATATACAGAATTCTCAACTCCAGCACCATGTTAGCTGTTTATATTTCCTGCCATGATGATAATGGACTAATCCTCTGAAACTGTTAGCAATACTTTTTATTGTAAGAGTTCCTACGGTTGTGGCATCTCTTCACAGAAATAGGACAGTGACTAAGTCACCTTCCAAGGCAGTAGTATTCCAAGAGGGAGAAGCAGAGCACTCCAAGGATAAGCTCTATCTTGAACTGGACCTGGACAGAAAGTACTACTTATTTAAAATAAAAATATCTAAGTTCTGTGAATCAGTGTCTGTATCTGTGTGTGTGTGTGTGTGTGTGTGTGTGTGTGTGTGTGTATGTTGTATGTGTGTGTGTGTGTGTGTGTGTGTTTAGAGGAAGCTGCCTTAAGTAATTAACTCTATTTAAGAACAAGTTTGTTCTTACAAATTTGATATAGAAATTGATATAACAAATTCAGAGGGTTTCCCTCTTATTCAATATTTAGGACTGAGAAGATGAAATCCTTGAGTATCAGATATTAGTTCAATGAATACTGATTATTGCCATGAAGGAAAATGTGAGCATTAGAATAAGTCTAGCAGCATGAGTCAATTGTTCTTTTTTTTTTCTTTGACCTTCATCGACATTAACAGAGGAAGAGTAATTTACAAAGATCTCAGTGTTCCCATGTTGTCAGTAGCACATAAGTGGATATTAGTTCTCATTAAGTATGGTCGGATATAATTGAAATATTGACATAACTCCGTAAGACTCAGTAGACAGTTTCCTTAGGATGAAATTTTGTCCTGACTGGAGAATTCACTGAAATAACATTGCACACAGACAATCAAATAAAAAATTTTACCTACAATTTATTTAAAACTATAATTAACTACAAAGCCAGTGCTAGGAAATATAACTCTATCCTAGCCTTAATAACAGCACCAGGTCATTCACTAAGAAATCATCCATTTCATCATTTTTAAAGTACTGACTTGCTGATAGCATGTGGGAATGGGTAAGAATAGAGCACTCAGGTGAAAACCCATGGTATTTACTTAGAACTAATAACTAGGTGGGTAACCTTTCTTCCACACCCAGGGCTTAGGTTGGTGGTAAGGATCATCTAAAATTTTGTAGAATAATTCCAAGTTACTGCTTGGAAAAGAAATACTTGCATGTATAGCATTCCGGAGTAAATCCTTAACTAGCAACTCTAAGTCTACGTTGGTTAAGCTCTGATCCTTTCCTGGTAACTAAGAGAGAAGATTCTGGAACCAGACACTAATTACAAATGTGCCACTAAGAACAAGACACTGACTTTGCTCTCTTTTCCTCACATGGCAGCCTGAAAACAATACAGCATGTTTGTATCAGATAGGGCAAATGCAAGTAAAAGAGAGAAGAGGATTAGCTCACAATAAGCAGGCAATAAACTGTAGCTTATTATTTCTACCCATTAATTACCCCCATTCTATTTCACCCTTGGGTTAAACATCATTTACATGATCTTATAATGACTATTTCCAAAGTGTGTCATCATGCAAAATAGATCAAATGAGCTCCATTTAATGATGTAATTAATTAATCATTGGGGTTTTATTTAAATTAAGTCCTAGACATTTTCATCTAAGATATATTAATTTATTGGACCTTTTTCCTATGCTCTTATGAGCAAAGAGGACTTGAATGAAAAACACCCTTTACCCCTGTCCTAAATTACTCTGAATGAAGACTCAGTCAAATGGCATTACTGTCTGGTTCTTCCCAAGATTTGAAATAAATGAATAAGTACCCGGTAAACCAGCTCTCTTTTATATGGCAGACAAAAGGCACATGTGTGACCTGACCTTAGCATCAGTGAGAGTCATCTCTTGGCTTTGGATTTTTGATGTCTCTAATGTGTATTTCAGGTTTTAACAGCTCATCAGTCCACGCTGCTGTTTTCAGACACTGGGAATTCAGTAAAATATCAGCAAAGATATTTTTCTGCTTTTTGAATTGTGAATGTGACACTTTTCCTTTTTTTTTTTCTTCTTTTTTTTCTTTTTGTCTAAGAAAATGGATCTAAATCATCTATGATTTGTCAAGATTATATACTTTTTATCTAGACAGGTAACACAATGTAACTGAAATGATGTTCAAATCCACACACAATCTTCCATGATGGAAACAAAGGAGATTTATTCCAAATTCCCTATTTTATTTAAAGAAAAATAAGGCATTTTTTTAATCCCTTTAATTCTCTAGACTTTGTCATTTAACTTTCATCTTGTAACTTTTGTCTTTTAACTTTCATCATGTAACAATTTCAACTTAATAAGCCTTTTTAAAGGCTGTTTTGCCCATAAAAGTTTGTCTAGAGGGAGATATTGAGTAGGTTAATTTCCATTTCTTTGGTTGTAGAATGAAAGGATTTTTAGTTAATATACCTGACTCAACCTGCCCACTGAAAATATTATGCAGAGAGAGTATATTCATGATTTTAAAGTCATCCTGATTAATAAGATATTCATGGTGGTTCCAAAGTGTCCTGTGAAACAAGAGGATTTTAAGGCATGTGTGGGAACAATGTTAACAAAAAAAAGAGAGAGAGAGAATAAAGAAACAAAAGATTTTCCTATAAAAAGGACACAGAGTGGGTGTTAGGTGTGAAGCTCCTATTCTGGAATGTTAAGTAATACTGTATTTCTCCTCTCCTAACTCATTGAGTTCATAGCATGAAAAGGCACCAGAAGGCCCATGATGTCCTCAGTCATGTAGAGCATGCTGTAGGGCAAAATATCTATTTTTTTTTAACTTAAACTGTTTAGTTATAGGATAGGAAAATTCATTTTGTCTTTAATACTTTTTTTGAGGCACAGTTTTGCTATGTGTAACTAAAACTAGTTCAAAACATAAAGGCCTTAACCTTCCAAGTGCTGTGATTACAGGTGTGTACTCCTGTCCCTGGCAGAAATCACACCTTCCTGCCCTGTTATTCTTAGTATTGTCCCTACCAATTTGGAGACAGTATGTTAGATATAAATTTTAATGTCAAATCTTTAAAAATTCCTGAAAATTTACTAACAACACTCCAGGCCAAGCCAGAGAGTACCCAACTTGCCAAGAACGGTTGTTTTATTCTTTGTGTATTTTAAGGAACACCTTAAGACAATGCATGAGTGCTGAGATCTTATAAATGAAAGATTAAGATCCACATAAATTAAGTAGTTTATATAAAAACCCTTTTTTATTATTAAAGATGATGTCAGGGTAGAGAGTAAACATGAAAAAATTGAGCTCTATGACGTCTCTCTCTAACACATTAATTAGAATGGCATGATATACTTTCTAGACCATTCTTTAGGTCCTCTTATTGAATTAATATGTTGTCTCAGGCACACATCTTCATAAATATGTATTTACTCCCTCAACCCTCCCTAATATTTGAAAGACATTAATAGAAAATGCTTTAATATATTTTGGTTCTTCCTTGGTTAATATATGGTTTGTATATATGGTTTTAGTACAGGCAAATTTTATTTATTGGTAATTATATTTGTTGGGCTGAGATGTCTATGACACATTCATGGGGCTATTAAAATTTAAGGCATATGTCATTTTCTTGTAATAGACAAGACTTCTTTAAGGCACATTACTTACATAGGTGAGCCTCTGTTCGAAGTCTATAAGATAAACAGGAGGACCAAATTGTGGAAATATATATACATGTACATATATTATATTTATATATACATATATATATATATATATACACACACACACATAAAATCTGTATAGTGCACTTTTGTTGACTTTAGTTTTCATCAATTTCTTGGAGGTTAAAAGACGATTACTTTTTTTGTTTTGCTAATGATAATATGGTACATAATAACATACATCAAAAAAGCATTTCATTTTCACTGAAATATTCTTATACAGGTAAATATCTGATTACTGTGATTACTATACCATAACATTCTATATGTTAGGTAGGACTGGGAAACTTAAAAAGCAAGAATCATCCTGGCATCTAGTGAAAAGAAAGCCACCCAGGATGCTGGAGAAATGCCTTAGCAGTTAAGATATTTACTGTTATTGCAGAAAACTTGAGTTTAGTTTCCAGCAACTACACTGAATTTCACATTCTCTATGTTTAGTTCCAGGAGATCTAATGTATCTTCTGCCCTCTGTAGTCTTTTGTATGTACATGGTGCCCATACACTTGTGCACACATGCTCACTCATGTGCACATGTGCACACACACAATTTAAATTTAAAAATTGAAAGGAAACACAAATTCAAGTGTGACTCAAGACATTTAATTCCACACAACTTGAAGTACAAAATTAATTTTGACTACATAACCTATTAACTTTAAAAATCCAGGGATGGGGAAAGATAAGAGAGCAGAGATAGATTACCTCTTCTCCTATTCACACTAAATTATTCTCTTTGAGTTAATATTGTTTTTTGGGAGTGAAGAATATAGAAGAGGTCAGGTATGTAGTTCAGTGTAAGCCCTGTAATTAAGGTGGTGAGGATTAAACCTAGAAATGCTTGCACGCACGCGCGCACACACACACACACACACACACACACACACACACACTCGATTCCTTTGGTAATTCCTGGAGGTCAGATTATAAATGTTCGACTATTATTATCCAGCATGTCTCATGAAGGAGAAAATAGTGTCACTCTGCTGTATGGAGCTGATTGAGAGGACATGTTATTCATTATGACTCTCAATGCATGACTCTCAGTGCATATTGAATGAGCTTTTTTTTTTTTGTTTTTTGTTTTTTGTTTTTTGTTTGCTTGTGTTGATTGAGGATGCAATAACTCACATCAAAGAAGCACTTTATTTTCATTGAGATACTGCTTTGTACAGGTAAACCTCTTCTTCACAGAGTGTTTAATATGCCATAACAAACATATAAATCATCTCCAGGCGGATTGCTAATGCTAGGTTATAGTAATCTTGCCCTGGTGCTGAAATTCTAGTACTTTCAGGGTTGTTAACCCATAATGTTATTTCAACGAAGAAATAACATCCCATTTCCCTATCTCTTAAAAAGATCTTCTGGCATTTTCCAATACATTAATCATAAAATCTGTGTTTAATAAAAAGAGAAATGGAAAATATGAAAGAATAGATTAGATTCAGCAGCAGTGAGGCAGAAATATGACTGAGTGTGACAGGCGCTGAGTGGTCTGGAGGCTCGACCGTGTTAAATGTAAGCTCGTCAGCATAGGGATGTTTCTCTATTTCCTCAAAGAAGGAATGCTGAATAAGAGTGGACTCTCCACCGTCCACTTACTTTTCAACTTTTAGTGATTTTTTTTTCACAAAATTCCCCTAAATCATGAATTTTAAAATCAAGACAAGAATACGTCTTCCTTTAAATAGTTAGAATGAAATTAATGGTCTGAAAAAGCCTCTGGAAGATAGTAAACAAGATTTAACTTACATTTCAGAGGGTAAATATTCAATTGGCATGTTTTCCCATATGTTCCCCTATAACATGGATATAAAGGCAGTGTAGTATATTAAGGATAAAACTGATAAAGAGAGAAGCTTTAAGAACTCTAATATTTGAGTCTTTTCTATTACATGTAATGAAAATGTAATGTATATAGGATATATATATCTGGTAGGTTCTATGAGTGTGGTTCAGCCTAAAGTAGAGAATACTATTGCATGAAACTTCCATATGAAATTACAGGACCTATGTCTTGCTTTTTCGCTCATTTACTGTCTCAGGCATAGCATGGGCAACATTTCCAGCTGTTTTTTCTTGTTACAGATGATGAGCATCAAACAAAGCAAGGAATGTAATTGTGCTTGTACAAAGGTGAGGTCTGTGTAAAGATGAAATAGTGTCATCCTCTCTCTCTTATCCTTCAGCTCTAGTTCAAAATACTAGCAGTTTGCAACAAGAAACTTCATGAGCCCTTGATATTTGCATAATAGGATATGCATACCTATCACAACAATCTTGCAATCCTATCCTCTCTCAGGGAGAGAATTCAGTTCAAGATCATCTCTTGCCTGAGATTTATTAGGATACATTCCTTGACTCATTTAATTGTTTAGCTAGATGAGTTTTCTGTAAAGGCCCGTTCTGCCCCAGGTTTGGGGGCCACTTTGTCCCGGACGAGCTGCTGCTCTGGTCCGCGGGTCAGGGTCTAGCAAGAAAGAGAGTGGGGATGGAGGGGCAAGAGACATGAAGAATGGAGACAAGACAGAGGGTCTGATCAAGTCTCCTTTTATTGAAAGGAAAATTCTGAGTATTTATACTCTTTACCATGAGCCTTGCCCTCGTGAGTAAGCAAGGAAACACAGCTGAAGGCATTATGTCACGTGCATTGCAGCGTGAATACCACGTGCGCCTTGCAGCTGGGGGCACTAAACAGTAAAACAAGATATGTGAAAAAAAACAAGATGTTTATCAGAGTGTGTTAGCTGTTGTGGGCTTTGAAAACAAGTCTCTTGTCAGGGTATATGGCTCAAGATGGCTGCAAAGATGATAGCCGCTTTTCTGCTAGGAGTCGGCTCCCAACAGTTTTCTCTACAAAAAAATATTCCTTACAAACAACATAAAGCCTTAACCAGGTAGGTCCTTAATATGTATTATATATTGAATAAGTGCCCTTATGCAGTAACAGTTTGTTGTGATTTGATCTGAATGTGATCATTTCATGTGATAAAAGTGGCAATCTAGTTTGCTTTCTATTGTAATGTTTAACAGAATGACCAAAAGCAACTCTAGAAGGAATGAATGGGTTTAGTAGGTTTACAAATTGGAGTCAAACATAAAGGGAAGTCCTGGCAGGAGCTCAAAAGGAACCTGGAAGCTGGAACTAAAGCAGAAACCATGGAGGACGACTACTTTCTAGCTTTCTCACCATGGCTTGTTCATCTTGCTTTTTTCTACAACCCAGGGCCACATGACTAGGGATAGCACCACCAATGGTGGACTGGGCCATCCCGCATCAATTGTTAATCAATAAAATGCCTCCACAGACATGCCCACAGGCCAAACTGATGAGGAAGTTCCTCAGTTCAGATTCTCTTCGTACATATCTAAATTTGTGTCAAGTTGACAATAGCTAGCCAGCAGGCATGCATCCTAATGCAGCCTTGTCTGCATCATGTTTATGGTCAGTGGTGGCTTGGGCTGTCCAACACTACCCAGCTCTGACCTAGCACTTAAACTTCCTTAGATGTGGTCACATCCCTGGAAGGACTCTGTCCTTTTTCTGTTTTAACATTGTTTCGAGATGGAGCTCAAGCTGGCTCTGAACTTGTGTTCCTTTTATCTTTGTTCCCAAATCCTGGGCTTAAAGGCATGTGCCTCCATCTCTGCTGAGCCATGGGATTTGTACATATTACTAAAACTCAATAAAGTTGAAGTACAAATCTATTCAAACTTATTTACTGTTTCCTATGTACAAAGCATTGTTCTTGCCATGTATAATATTCATTTCCATCAGCTTGGGAGAATAAGGAAAGTATAGACATACATGGACCAGCTTAACTTAGAAGCAAAGATGAAACTCATGTTTTAGGTTTTTTTTTTGTTTTTGTTTTTTTAAAAAAGAAATGAATGGAAACCTACAACTCTAAAAGTAAACAGACAACTTTATTATCTGGCTGTTAATTGATCAGTAATCTAGTTCTCCAAGCCTAAGACTGAAACCTCAGTACCCATCTGATATGTGGGTATAAGGCCAAGATCTGGAATAAGTATTCTTACAGAAACCCAAGAAGAGAAAGGCATCTTGATTGACCTCCCACTCCAAAGAAACAACTAGAAATCTAGCATCTGGATTTAGATTTTTGTATGAAATTCTAACTCATGTATTGATTGTCAACTACAACAAAATCAGGATGTTTGAGTCTTATAATATTCCACTCAGAAAACATTATTGTAGTTCCCACTTTGTAAAATACTTTCTTTCTCATAATTCTAACCTGGGAGGGAGCTAGGATCTGTTATTTTCCTCTATTATATTATATGTGGAATCACTAATCTGAAGCCTTCAGAGACTGCTTTTGCTTAAAAATCATAATACCTTGAATTTCACCATACTTCATTTTTTGATGATTACTTATTTTATATTGTTGTGACATGCCACTGTTCAGATGTGATATAATGTAACTAGCCTTTAATTCATGGGGAGGGGATGATGTAGTTTGACAAGTCTCTTTCTCTTTCCCTCTCTCTCTCTCTCTCCTCCTCTCTCCCTCTTCCCCTACCTCTCTCTGTGTACCTACCCCATGTTTTTCTTAATCAGATTTTATTATTGAATTTTAAGGGCATAGATACACAGTTTGGAAAATAGCTATTTGTTAAGTATGTCCTCTTAAAAATATTAAGACCCCTTCTATTTATCTAATCATTCTTTTAACATGTTATTCTTATTATCTATATTTTAGTGAAATATATTTATATATTTGGTTTCTTTTGTAGACTCAGTTTCATAGCTAAAATTTCTGTGGTATCAAATCACAAATATTTTTGATATTTTCTTTCTCAAATTTTTATACTTTTATATTTTACACATGGATCTTTCTTGACGTGCATTACATAAGCTGTAAAGTTTGCTTCATTCTATTTGTTAAACTCACATTTTTTTCAGTGCTAATCATTAAGAAGATAATCCACTAAACTCTGTTATAATTTTTAACATCTTTCACAAATAAATTGCCCATATTTATATTGATCTTATACATTCACAACCATATAATGACCTTAAAATCAGGTTGTATAATTTTTCAATTTATTTCATTTACTTTTTCAGCTATTCCAGTTTCTTTGCCTTTGAGAATAAATCTTAGAATTACTTTGTGTAGGTCTACACTTTCAGGTGGAATTATTATCTTTTCAAGCCATAAATATGTCATGTTGTATTGATCTCAGGTGTGTGGATTTCCTTAAGCAGCATTTTGTAACTTTGCTCACATGTATCCTGTGTGTATTTTGGTATGAATGAATGGAGGTCTGCACCTGCCAGAGGTGGTGGATTGGAGGGAATCTCTAGGAAATCCCAGAGACCTGGGATGGGGAGGATCCCAGGCGTCAACGTGGGTGACTTTAGCAGTGATATCTAACAGTGGAGACATGGAATCTGAAGAGGCCACTTAGGACCCCCAGTGGGGGGATAAAGACAACAAACCACCAGCAAAACTTTGAATCCAAAAGTTCTGTCTAAAAGAAATTCAGGGACAAAGATGGAGCAGAGACTGAAGGAATGGCCAACCAATAACCTGCCCAACTTGAGACCCATCCCACGTGCAAGCACCAAATCCCTGACACTATCAATGATACTCTGTTATGCTTACAGACAGGAGCCTAGCATACCTGTCCTCTGAGAGCTCTACCTAGAAGCTGACTGAAACATATGCAAATACCCACCGAAGAATTGCACGAAGGGCTGATGACTCTGAAGGGGGTAGGAATTTCACAAGAAGACCAACAAAATCAATTAACCTGTACCCCTGGGAGCTCTCAGAGACTGAGCCACTAACCAAAGCACATACAGGGGCTGAACTGAGGCTTCAGGCACAAAAATTAACAGATGTGCAGCTCTGTCTCCATGTGGATCCTCCAACAACTGGAATAGGAGCTGTCTCTAAAACTGTAGCCTGATTGTGGAATCCATTCCCCAACAAGACTGCCTTGTCCTGCCTCAGTAGGAGAGGATGCACCTAATACTGCAGAGACATGATCTGCCAGCATGAAGGGATAAGCAAGGGGGTCCCCACCCTCTTAGAGGAAAAGAGGGTGGAGAATGGATAGGGGTAGGAACTCTGTGAGGAGGGGACCAGGAGGAGGCCAGAGTTTGGGATGGAAAGAAACAAAGAAAGAGAGGCAGGGAGGGATAGAGGGAAGGAGGGAGGGAAGGAAGAAGGGAAGAAAGGAGGAAGGAAAGAAGGAATGAAGGAACAAAGGAAAGAGGGATGGAAAGAAAGGGAGGGAGGAAGGGAGGCAAGGAAGGAGGAAAGGGAGGAAGGAATGAAAGAAATAAAGGAGGCAGGAAGGAAGGAAGAAAGGAAGGAAGAAAGAAAGAGAAAGAAAGAAAGAAAAGAATAGGATTGATTACTATGTATTGATCTCAAATCTTTCTAATTTCACTAATTTTCAGAGTATTTTTATATATTAATGTTTTCTAAACAATTATACTTCCTATAAAAATAGACAATTTTCTTTCTTTCACTGTCTTCTATGATTTATTGATTGATTGCACTGGGAAAAATTTTTAGTATGATGTCAAACAGTAGTTGCAATAATGGGTAACTTTCATTGTTTTGCTTTGCTCTTATCTTAGGTAGAAAGAAGTCTGTTCTGTTAACATTGGACATGATCTTAGCTCTGAGTTTTGTTATTGTCATTGTGAAAAGAATAATGTCATAAGAAGAAGATATATTCTGCTCTATATTTTATGAGTTTTTATTAGAAATGGATGCTGATTTTATTAAATCCATCTTATACTCTAACACAGTAGTGTGCTTTTCATTCTTTAATCTGTTAAAAACATAGAATAAGTTATTTTGTTAATAATTAACAATTAAATACTCAGGCAATGATTTGAATAAGAATTACATTTTCCAGTGTAACTTCCACTCAGTCATAATATGATATGCTTTTTCTGTATTATTAGTTTTGGTGTGCTAGTAAGTTTTGAAGACATTTGTGTGTAAGCTCATGAGGGACACTATAATATAAAATAATCTATGATTATTTTCCATTTTACTAGTCTTAAAACTTAGGTAGTGTTGTTATAGTAGTCCCTTACAGGTTTTTATGTATTTTGAACCTTTGGTCACCCGGTTGGTGGCACTGTTTGGGGAGGTTGTGGAACACATAGGAGGTAAAACCTTTCTCTCTCTCTCTCTCTCTCCTCTCTCTCTCTCTCTCTCTCATATTCATATATATATATATATATATATGAACATAAATATATATATTATATATATATATATATATATATATATATATATATATATATAATACACCCATGAGAACAGTCTTGGAGAACTCATAGCATTGTCCAAATTCCAGTTTTCTCTTTCTACTGCATGTTTATAGTTGAAGACACCTCCATCACCATTACAGACCCCCACTTTAGAATCTTAAGCCAAAATAAACTCTTCTGTATGTTGACTTTGGTCATAATATTTTGTTATAGCAACAAAAAAACTAATGAGTTGGCTTCACAAAATGAGTTGGAAGTTGTTTTCTTCACTTTAATCTCTAAAACCTAAACTTTTTTATTTAAAATTTTAACTTTTTAAACATTTTTTATGTGTGTCTAGAGAATTGAAATGTCCTTTCTAAAGGGCATTTTTCACTATGGTGTTTTCTCTCTCCATCTTAGATGATGTGTCTTGCCTTGTTTTTGGTGAGCCTTGTTAATGTTATCTAAATTGCTGAATTTATATGTATGAAAATGTCCTTTATGTTCCTCTGTTATATCATAAGACCTATAAAATGTTATTAGTCCTTGAAATTGATAAAACCTCTAGATCTAGTTTTTATATTTTTGTAAATTGAGATACCTCACTGATAAGATAAAAATTGTCTATTGTGCAAAAGTACAGAATTCTGCTTTCTTCGATAAATTATTTATAATGAAAAGTAGAAAGAGAAAGAACACTGATGAAAATCAATGCAATAAACAGACAATGTATGCATATTGTCTCTACATCACAGATCCTACTTTCTTTTTTTTTTTTTTTTTTTTATTGAAAAATTTTTTATTTTTTACATTTCAGATGTTTCTCTCCTTACCCCATTTCCCCCCTCCCTCCCAGGAACTCACTATCCCTTCCCCCCTCTTCCCGCCTCCATGTTGGTGTACCCCCACCCACCCTCCCCTGTACCTCACCTCCCCACCCTCGAGTATCCCCCCCCCCCCGCCACGACGTCCAGCCTTCATGGGTCAAAGGATCTCTTCTCCCACTTATTATATAGCTCCCTTGCCTATATAGCTGGAGCCTTGAGTCCCTCCCTAAGCACTCCCAGGGTGGTGGCTTAGACCCTGGGGGCTCTGGTTGGTTGGGATTGTTGCTTTCCTCATGGTGTTGCGAATCCTCTCAACTCCTTCAGCCTTCACTCTATCTTCTCCATTGGGAACTCCATGCTCAGTTTAATGGTTAGCTGTGAGCATCTGCCTCTGAGTATGTCAGACTCTTGCAGACCTCTAAGGAGACAGCTATATCAGGCTCCTGTCAGCATGTACATCCTGCCATCCACATCAACCTCTACCTTTGGTGACTGCACATAGGATGGATATCTAGGTGGAATAGTCTGTAGACGGTCCTCCTTCAGTTTCTGTCCTGTACTGTGTCTCCATATTTGCACCCTTGAGTATTTTGTTACTCCTTCTAAGAAGGACTGAAGGCTCCCCTATTTGGTCATCATTCTTCATGAGCTTTATGTGGTCTGTGAGTTGAATCTTGGGTATTTCAGGCTTCTGGGCTAAAATCCAATAATCAGTGAGTGAATACCATGTATGTTCTTTTGTGATTGGGTTACTTCACTCAGGATGATATTTTCTAGTTCCATCCATTTATATATGAATTTATCAAATTCATTGTTTTTAATAGCTGTGTAATATTCCATTGTATAAATGTACCACATTTTTGTATCCATTCCTCTGTTGAAGGGCATCTGGGTTCTTTCCAGTTTCTGGCTATTATAAATAAAGCTGCTATAAACATAGTGGAGCATATTTCCTTGTTATGTGTTAGAGCATCTTCTGGATATATACCCAGGAGTGGTATAGCTGGGTCCTCAGGTAGTGATATGTCCAATTTTTGAGGAACCGCCAGACTGTTTTCCATAGTGGTTGCACCATCTTGCAATCCCACCAACAATGGAGGAGTGTTCCTCTTTCTCCACATCCTCGCCAGCATCTGCTATCACCTGAGTTTTTTAATTTTAGCCATTCTGACTGGTGTGAAGTGGAATCTCAGGGTTGTTTTGATTTGCATTTCCCTGATGACCAAGGATGCTGAACATTTCTTTAGGTGCTTCTCGGCCATTCGGATTTCCTCAATTGAGAATTCTTTGTTTAGCTCCTTACTCCATTTTTTAATAGGGTTATTTGGTTGTCTAGAGTCTAATTTCTTGAATTCTTTGTATATTGGATATTAGTCCTCTATCGGATGTGGGATTGGTAAAGATCTTTACCCAATCTGTTGGTTGCCGTTTTGTCCTATTGACAGTGTCCTTTGCCTTACAGAAACTTTGCAATTTTATGAAGTCCCATTTGTCAACTCTTGATCTTAGAGCATAGGCCATTGGTGTTCTATTCAGGAACTTTTCCCCTGTGCCTAGGTGTACTTGCCCACTTTCTCTTCTATTAGTTTCAGTGTGTCTGGTTTTATGTGAAGGTCCTTTATCCACTTGGACTTGAGCTTTGTACGAGGAGATAGGAAAGGATCGATTTGCATTCTTCTGCATGTTGTCCTCCAGTTGAACCAGCACCATTTGTTGAAAATGCTGTCCTTGTTCCACTGGATAGTTTTAGCTCCTTTGTCAAAGATTAAATGACCATAGTTCTGTGGGTTCATTTCTGGGTCTTCAACTCTATTCCACTGATCTTCCTGCCTGTCTCTGTACCAATACCAGGCCGTTTTTATCACTATTGCTTTGTAGTACAGCTTGATGTCAGGGATGGCGATTCCTCCAGAAGTTCTTTTATTGTTGAGGATGGTTTTCGCTATCCTGGGTTTTTTGTTGTTCCAAATAAATTTCAGAATTTCTCTTTCAAGTTCTGTAAAGAATTGAGTTGGTATTTTAATGGGGATTGCATTGAATCTGTAGATTGCTTTTGGCAAGATGGCCATTTTTACTATATTAATCCTGCCAATCCATGAGCATGGGAGATCTTTCCATTTCCTGAGATCTTCTTCAATTTCTTTCTTCAGAGACTTGAAGTTCTTGTCATACAGATCTTTCACTTGCTTGGTTAGATTCACCCCGAGGTATTTTATATTATTTGTGACTATTGTGAAGGGTGTCATTCTTATAGGTCTGCCTTTATATGTTACTTGACCTTTTTCCCTTACTGCTTTTAGTATTTTTTCTTTGTTTTGTGCATTTGGTGTTTTGATTATTAAGTGACGGGAGGTATTTCTTTTCTGGTCTAGTCTGTTTGGTGTTCTGTAGGCTTCTTGTATGTTTATGGGTGTCTTGTACTTTAGGTTGGGGAAATTTTCCTCTATAATTTTGTTGAAGATATTTACTGGCCCTTTAGATTGGGAATCTTCACTCTCATCTATACCTATTATCCTTAGGTTTGGTCTTCTCATTGCATCTTGGATTTCCTGAATGTTCTGTGTTAGGAGCTTTTTGCATTTTGCATTTTCTTTGACTGTTGTGTCGAGGTTTTCCATGGTATCTTCCGTGCATGAGATTCTCTCTTCTATCTCTTGTATTCTGTTGGTGATGCTTGCATCTATGACTCCTGATCTCTTTCCTATGTTTTCTATCTCCACAGTAGTCTCCCTTTGAGATTTCTTTATTGTTTCTATTTCCAGTTTTAGATCCTGGATGGTTTTGTTCAATTCCTTCACCTGTTTTGTTGTGTTTTCTTGAAATTCTTTAAAGGATTTTTGTGTTTCCTCTTTAAGGGCTTCTACCTGTTTACCCGTGTTCTCTTTCAATTCTTTAAAGGATTTTTGTGTTTCCTCTTTGAGGGCTTCTACCTGTTTACCTGTGTTCTCCTGTATTACTTGAAGGGAGTTACTTATGTCCTTCTTAAAATCCTCCATCATCATCATGAGAAGTGATTTTAATTCTGAGTCCTGTTTTTTCCTGTGTGATGGAGTATCCAGGGCTTGCTATGGTGGGAGAACTGGGTTCTGATGATGTCAGGTAACTTTGGTTTCTGTTGCTTGTGTTCCTTCGCTTGCCTTTCGCCATCTGGTTGACTCTAGTGTTACCTGTGCTCACTGTGTCTGACTGGAGTCTGTCTTTCCAGTTATCTTGCTTGTGTCAGATCTCCTCGGATTCCAGATGTCTCTGTGTTCCTGTGATCCTAAGCTCCTTCTGCTCTGGATGCAATAGGTCTTCTAGGATGTCTCAGTTTTCGATGTTTCCACAGGCGCAGACCAGCTAAGTGTCCTCTGCACTGGATGCAGTATGTCCTCTAGGTTGTCTCAGGATCAGGTGTTTCCACCAGAGCAGACCAGCTGAGGGACCTGTGTTCTTGTGTGCAGTGGGTCCCCCTAGGATGTCTCAGGATCCTGTGTTTCCACAAGAGCAGACCAGCAATGGGCCCGCCCCAGGCCAAAGGACCAGGGTCCGGGCGCACGGGAAGTTATAGTCCGGAGGGGCTGGCTTTGGGTGCCTGCTATTTTCTTAAACCCCACCTGGCTCCCAGTTGTAACTCTGGGTTTTGGGCTAGTGGGCAAGGTGACTTACCCTTTGCTCTGTGTGGAGTGCGTCCCCTAGGATGACTCAGGATCCTGTGTTTCCACAGGAGCAGACCAGCAACGGGCCCGCCCCAGGCCAAAGGACCAGGGTCTGGGCGCACGGGAAGTTATAGTCCCAGATCCTACTTTCATAACTCAGGTAACACCCTATGGAAGACAGTGCTGAACGATTGTAAGAGTCATAATACCACAATGTCTACTAAGAAATAGTGTGTCCTAGAAATAGCTGCACAAACAAGACTGCTAGAGAATATTAATGAACATGTTAACATGAAAGGGGGGCAATTTCACGAGGCTCCACTACTAGACAAAGAGCTATAGGCTAGAAGAAAGCACATTACCCCTTTCCAGAACTGAACCCCCTTATTGGCTATCCAACACAGAACAGTGAACCATGAAACCTTATATATACAAACAAAATGGACTCATCATGGTGTATTCATATATTTGTTTATGTACATTCATTTCTGTATAAATATATATACACGCATATACATTATATAATCACATATATACATATACATAATATACATATATTTTAAATAAATATGTGATATATTATGATGTACATGACAAATACATTATATATTATACATTATTTTTCCATACCTGACTACCTATTGAGATAGGAGAAATGTCACAGAATTCCAGTGTTTGGATACAGACCATTTAATTCACTGATTTAAGGCGAGAAAAGTGAGATATTACAGTGAATCTGTAATTTTGTAGCCATCTACAATTGAAGGACAAGATCCAGACTCAGATAATTATATAATTGTTGGCTGAGGAGCTCAGACACTCATACAAGAAATTGGCCTATTGCATACTTCTGGATGATTGCTTGGAGTCCTCTACTTCTCCCTCTTTTATCCCAAGGTCAAAAATTAAAAAAAAAAAAATCCAATAAAATCAAAAGCTGCTGAAACTCCTGACAGAACAGACACTGCTGAAGAAAAGTAGCTTTTTAATTATGACACACAGTGAGCTGCTTTTACTCCTTACAGGTCTCTGTAGTTGAGTTGCCCCGTACTTTCGAATGCTCCCTGACAGGTTACTGTGATTTGTATCAGCTCGTGAAATTTAAAAAAAAAAAAAAAATGCAGACTTGCAGCTCTCATTTGCTGGAATCTGTAAGATCTCTTTTATCATGCCCCGATGCCTAGATGGAAAGCAATGTTCTCTTTAGTGGCAATCTGCTCTAATCATTTTTTATTCAGGTGGCAGGCAGGGTTCAGGCAAAACATGAAAGACAGTGGTTGGAGCACAGTGTCTTCAGATGGCTTAAACTGCCTCACTCGGGCAGTTTTGATCCCTTTTTATTTAGCCACCTTGAAACAGGCCTCTTTTACAGCTCCAGAGACTAAATAGCCGAGGAGGATATAAATAAAGGACATCAGAAAAGAGCATGGCATTTGCAGTCTGAACTTACACCCTTCTACATGCTCATGACCTTGAGTTCTTAAAGCTCCTTTCCTCATTTACAAAATGAAAAGTGTGTGTGTGTGTGTGTGTGTGTGTGTGTGTGTGAGAGAGAGAGAGAGAGAGAGAGAGAGAGAGAGAGTCAGACAGAGAGAGAAAGACAGATAGCATGTGTGAGTGTATGTGTGAGGTTTTGTGTGTGAGTGTGTATGTGTGTGTGATAGGGGTGTCTGTGTGTGAATGTGTGAGGGTATGTGTATGTGTGTGTGAATGAGTATGTGTGTGTGCATGTGCATTAAATGCAATTATTGTGAGAGAGAAATGAGCTTAGAGAATTCCATATGAAAGTGCTTTATAATTTTTAAAGCATTAAAAATGTGGGCCCTAAGGAGATAGGAACTGCACAGGAAGATCAACAGAGTAAACGAACCTGAACCCTTGGAGCTCTCAGAGACTGAATCACCAACCGTGGAGCATACCTAGTCTACACAGATCTACCTCCATGGGCTGAACCTAGGCCTCCCTGCACATATGTTGTAAATGTGCAGCTTGGTTTTCATGTAGGTCTCAAACATCTGGAATGCGGGCTATCCCAAAACATGCAGCCTGTATATGGAGTATGGTCTTCTAAAAAAAAAAAAAAAAAAACAGTTATTCAGTTATTCATGGAATATTATTTTTTTATATCTCTTGTATTCAGTTTGCAACTACTTCATTGAGAATTTTTGTATGTATACTCATGAGGGATACTGGACTATAATTTATATATTTTTGTTGGGTTTACACTTGATTTCACTATTTCAATATTATTTGCTTTGTGAAGGAGCTTATTGTGGTTCTGAATTTTTTTAAACATAACTCAAAAAGTATTGCTTGTTTGAAGGCTCTATAGAATTCTTGTATAAGTATATCTGACCCTTGGTATTTAAAAAAAATAAATAAAATAAGACTAAAAGAAGATACCAACATCAAAAAAAAAGTTAGTACCACACATCTAATTTGTATTTTAATTTTTAAAACTTGAAAACTTGTTTAGAGGCATTTAAAGATAACCCACACTATGTTTCTCAGTAAGCACTCAACATTTTGTCTTGTCTAAGGATTATATTTTAGTACCTGAGACATGTTAGGGTACTTCGTGATTTTCTGGTGTGTGCCATTCTGAAAGCTAGAGAGTAAGTCACATTTTAGAATAAGCAATGGCCTTATTTATTGTGGTTTTCTTGAATATTGTAATAATTTAGTTTACATATGAAGAAAAAATATCATCAGGAAAAAAAAAAGAGGGTAGTGACAGGGACTGTGGTCACAGAGGAAGCTCTGTAAGATGGTGGTCACACTGAAACTGCTGGTTTAGAAAAGGACTTTAGTTTTATAACAACATAGCTCTTCCCTGTGGGGTGACAACTAGGTTAGTCTCTGTGTTCAGTTACTGAATTGCCTTCTTGCTTATTACAATTTGCAAGACTTGGGATAGCTATAGACATTGTTGCCTGTATAGTCAGGTAGGTTCAGCACAAGTGCCAGGCCTACCCTCTGAGGTAGATCGGAAGTATTGTGTTCCTGCTTGTGCATTCCTCCCTACTTGCAAAATACTTGTGATGGCAACCTCAATGAAATATTCATTTTCCTTATAGAAGTAGAATTTCAATCCAGAGAATACAAATGACAGTTAAGTATTACTCTGTCAGTTGGGACTTAAGACTCAAAACCACAAATTCAACTTAACCCTAAAAAAATCTTATGGCTGTCATTTTCCTCCTAATAACCAAACATCTCTGCAAGTTTATGGAGAAATTATATGCAAGTAAACTTTGTGCTAATGCTAGTTATGAAGAGGTGATGCTCCCTTCCTTTATAAGACAAGTAATTTTTTCTTTTAAAAGTCCTCTTGCCGGGCGGTGGTGGCGCACGCCTTTAATCCCAGCACTTGGGAGGCAGAGGCAGGCGGATTTCTGAGTTCAAGGCCAGCCTGGTCTACAGAGTGAGTTCCAGGACAGCCAGGGCAACACAGAGAAACCCTGTCTCGAAAAACCAAAAAAAAAAAAAAAGAGTTCTCTTAAATATACATATGCATTTAAAAATTTGGAAGTGTTGGATCCCAAATATATGATTTATTATTCAGGTAACAATATCTTACCTGTGAGCATAATTCTTTAAAATATAGTGCAAACTAAAATATGAAAAGTTGGACTCTATGTAACAATGTATAGCTGTGGGACGTTTTGCTATCCCACATTATATACTCCCATCTGTGGCCCCAAGATGTGGTGTCCTAATGCTCTAGATATCTTTCTTCTTCAGAATTTTATCTGTTAGAGGCCATTGTATCAATATCTCTGTATTGTCATTGTCGGTGCTTCCCAGCAATCTTCTTGTTTGGATGTTGTTGGAGGAGCAGCCTTTGTTCTCAGGCATTATTAGCATGGTACCATTCCACTTCTTATTTCCAGGGATTGTGTCATACTCACAGCAGACCTGCATCCTCTAGTACTTGCACATCAAGAATCAGCATTTACTGTTGTTTATAAAAGGAGATGCCACCCAGTCTTTACTATCTGTAATTCTTCTGTTCTACATTATTGCGACAAATGCAACTTTTAAAACGAGTTCATCTGGGATCATGCTTTGAAAGTGTAGATAATCATAGGAGGAAATTCTCTGTAACAGGAGCTTGAGGAAGCTCATCACTTAGCACTCAAAGTCAAGAAGCATATGAAAGGACTGAGTTAGTGAGAGTCAAGTTGACTTCATGAGAGTCAGGCTGCAAACTGGCTGTTTGAGAGACTAGGCCTAAGTTTTTGTTTCCCAGAAATGAGAAGCTAGATCCAGGAACCCATGGTCAGACAACCACAGCTGCAGGTTGCCAATCTGAGAATGCCTTACTAACCTGGAAAGTCCCCAGAGGCCTAACCAATCACAAAGGCACCCATACCCCTGGAGACAGAACCAACCAATCAAGGGAAAGAAAGGTAAAAGTCACCTACTACTATACTAACAGGCTTTAAATTGACCTTGCAAAACACACACTTTTGTCTTCCATATCGATGTAAAGTAGACCACTGTGTGCTGATTCTCTCCAGGATAAACACTCTTTGCTGTTGCCTCCTATTTGCGTCTGGGGTATCATTTTTCAGAGAATCATAGACTCTTGTACACATAACAGTGAATATTAATGCCCAGCTCAAAGTGTCCTTTTTATCTAACCTAGGACCACAGCCTAAAGGTCTTCCCTGCTTAGTTAATCAAATCTACAAGTTCCCTCATAAACATACCCAAAGATTTGTCATGTCCCTGATTCTATATCCTTGCAATATTGTCATGTTGATAATATTGACCACCACAAACCCACTCCTTGTCAATTTGATAGCCTAAACTATTACTTTAAAATCAACAGTTTTTCACTTGCATTCTCATTATCCCATAACTGTCTCATAGTGCAAAATTTTTTGAATTTCAAAATTCCCATAGTCTTAAAGAGTTCCAACACTGCTCAAAAGTATGAATGTAGAGTCTTCTCAGATCCAGGCAATCTCTTATATGTGGTCTTCTATGAAATCTAAAAATAATTTACATAGTTTCAATGAACAATGACAGTGATTACACTCTTGTACTCTAAAAGAGTGGGAGTGTGAAAAGGAAAGATTTGGCAAAGTCCTCATAGCACTTCCCCTATTTTCCAAACACAGAGCACCAGGTTCCTCTTTGATGCTACTAAGCTTTCTCAGCATCCTGTGTATACAATTTTAACTCACCATTCCTCCATCAAAAGAACAATGATTCAATCTTCCCCTTCTAAACATTCCTCTGCCTCACTGTAGGCAGGGTAAGATCAGTGAGCAGTTGCCTGACACAATCACCATGTTATCTGTCCTTAAAATTTCCAAAGAATTCAGCCTCAGTTGTAAGAGCACTACCAGAGTTCAGCAAGGCTCTGCTTACAAAACAAGAGTAACTTCTGGTTCATGCTCTAAAGGAGCCATTATTCTTTTCCAAAACATCATGAGTACCCATATTTCTCTATGCATTATGGTCTTCCAAACTCACACCAAAATGAACCATTAAGTTCTGAATATAGTGTTCTAGGACTTTTCTGCTCAAGGTTTCAATTCCACCCTCATGCCTCCACATTACTTTGCAAACTAGTTTCAAACACCTAAGAATCATATGGTCAGGTTTATCACAATTATACCTATACTTCTTAGTACCATTTTTCTACATTTAGTACTTTTCTCCTTAGTGTAACCAAATATATGTTAGAGGAATCTATAAAAGAGGTGATAACGGTGGCTCTTATGTATCATGGTGGGGATTTCATGTAGCAGAAGTATGAGAGTACTGAAGTCTTGTAATAAAATAATGCAGAGAGAGATGACTACTGATATTCTGCTTACTTTTACAGATGGCCAGAGACTGTATTACAGGTGATTCTATATCTTTCCAAGTTGACAATCAACATTAACCATCATTGTAACTAGTTATTACTAAATACTAAGAAAGACTAAATTTTAAGAAAAAAACATAGGAATGTAGGTAATATTTTGTGGTTAGATTTAGCTTATGTAGTAGTTTGAACAAAAATGCACCCTCTACACATACACAAAAGCTCATATTGGGAGATGATTCTCTTACTCTAGAAATGTCTGAAATGACAGATTTATTTAATCTGGATTTATTTCCACATTCCATATATAGTCTCTTTCCATCATCAAATCTATGTGCTTACAATTTCCAAAAGGAAGTAAACATTACACATTCCCAGTGAAGAAAATAATTAAAATCATCCACTTCTACTCTTATTTCATCAGTCAATGCAGGCTTATCATTGACTGAATTTCTTTCAACTCACCCTGAGAAGCAAATTCTACTGTTTTTCTCCATGTTGGGACATTCTATATCCACAAATTTGGCACCTCTGATTAGTAGTAGTTCCCAGAGATAAGGAGAGCATCATTTCTCCTTCCAGAATGTTATTTTGTAGAACCCACCTGTGCTGAAGCACTGTGCATATTGGCTGCTTATACTGTAGTTAATGAATCTTTTCCAAGCCAATCATGTTACATTAGAACTCATGGAAGCCTTCCTTGTCTGCTCAGGATTGACATTATCATCAGTTTCAGGTTTATGAAAACTATTATATATAAAATAAAACAGTAAAAATCATTGTTAACGTTCATTTTAACTCAGTTTACCTTTATTTTAATTGAAAATTTTATCTATGTATTTCCATGGATTTTTCTCTGCTTTTCAAATAGCCTCATTACCAATACAGGTTAAGTGAATGTGAGTGCTGTGTAAGAAAATATAAATAAGTCTTTTCTATATTGAACAATCTTTGAATTGGAACAAAATGCAAGCAGTATATTAATATAGATAAAACACATGGAGTGTGATTAAGTTAAAATCTTTAAAATACAGCCTACAAATTTTATTCCTTATATACATTTTAAGTGGTTGTTTTCGTCTTTGAACATTTCATTGTCAAGTAGAATACAGCTAGAAATGTCCATAATGACTTGCTGCAAACCAAGATTATGATATAAGGCATAGATTTATAGACATATGTATCCTATAAATATATGTTCTCTGCTTCCAGTTTCTAACAAACTTTGAAAACCCCTGTTCAATGGGTGCTATGGAAACCATTTGTTTTAATACTTCATCTTTGACACTTGTTCCTAATTCAGAGCTCCCCAAAATTTTTATCTTTCCTTTGTGGTAGTAATGTTTTTTGTGCTATTAAGAATACTTTGGTGGGATCCAGGTTAGCCTCCAGCATTGCTTGATGGAATAACCAGTAACCCATGAGATGCCTGGACAGTTTCAGCCCCAACCTTTCAATATCTGGAATAAAGCAAGTAAGAACCTCCCTCCTGGAAAAGCATGGTGTTTTGTAAATATACTACTTTCTTGGCACTTAGCATCGTGTCTGACAAAAGGTGGCATCAAATTTGATGGGTGAATGAGTATGTAGGCCTGCAAATGGGGAAATTCTTTTTTCATAAATATATATGGGTATATTTAAGGACACAAAACTCAAGTGGACAAACTGATCTTTCCTCTCATCCCTCAAGCCACCACCACTCCAGAAAGGAAGATACTTACTTGATAATTATCTTTCCTTCTCTTCATAAGACAAAAAGCAAAACATATCCCAATGATGTGGAAAAATTAATCTAATAGTGTGAAGGTTATGAACACTAGATATAAGAAGCAGGTTTAGAAAGAATGAGAAAAGAAAGAGAGACAAATGGATTTTTGATTTGTTACTCCTATACGTCCTCCAAGTCCAAGAAAATTCTCAAAGTTTTATGTGTATGTGTGTATGTGTGTGGTGTGTGTGTGTGTGTGTGTGTGTGTGTGTGTGTGTAGAGAAAACTGTTTTTCTCATTTAAAAATTAAAAATTAACTGGGCATTCTTCATAAGGTAGAGAGCTAGGAGCTCTATTTAAATGAATGGATGATAATGATTAAGAGGAAAAGTGAAAGTGAACGCGGTCTGTTTCCAAAACTGAGCCATGTTGATAATACCAACTCCATAATTCACTGATAAGTTTTAACATATGTGCTGGTAAACTTCTCTCATGGAAAACCCTAGGCATCCCAGCCCTCCACATTGCTACCATCTTTGCAGAAACCTCCAGGGCCAGAGTTAGTTCCGTTACTCTGCTAATCGACCTGAAACATCTATGTCAGTATAGTGCATGCAATGGTGACATAGCCATTGTACCTCCTTCACAAACAGCCCCTACTAACTGCCACCAGAGCTGTGCCTCTTTGCTGTAACAGCGGCCTCTGATCAGTGTTCGTTACTTCTGCTGGTGAACATTCATAGAACTTTCAGGAAGACAAGAATTGAACAAGTGAAAAGCAAACACAAGGAGCAGGGTATGCCTGAGGATATGGATACATAAAGTGTGGCCAAGTGTGGCCAAGTGTGGCCAGGGAACTTAAAAAGGATGCCTGCTTGAGGAGAAGAAAGCTGTTTCCCAGCACTTCAGGTAAAGGTATATAGGATATAAATATGGAAAGTATGCTGTGAGACTCTACATTCCGCAAACACACAAAGATGAAGTGCAAGGACCTTCAGTCTCCCATCAGAACCAGACTCACAGAAGTTAAATCCCTAATTTACTACCTGAAAAATTTTAACTTGCTTATAAGTTGTACATTGAGGAACAGGTGTTTTCTGGCCAGGAAATTGCAGCAGAAATGATTCTATGCTAACAGTTCCCTAGTGGGAAAGGCATATTGGCATATCTTGTCTAATCTACTAATATCCCTCAGTCCATGGAGACTGAGAAAAAGGAATCCCACTGAGGAATAGCATCAGACACAAAGTATTAGACATTCTCCTTTGTGTTATCAACTTTACCATTGTTTGAACTTTTTTGTTACATACTTAAATTTGATAATTTATTACTATTTATAATTTCATATTTCGTTAAAGTATTGGACTTTAACTTCCATCTCATAAGAAAACATTTCCATATGCCTACACCATTCTTGGCTCTACTTGTGCAGTTATAGTCTTTCTGCTACAAATCATATCCCCAATATGCAGAAATCTCCTTCCCCTTCATGCTTACCCTTTCTTTTCTATTTTCCCCATTCCTTCCTTGTTTCACTACATTAATACTGATACCCTTTGCTACTAAAAAAAAAAAATCTATAAATTATAATTTCCCCAACCACCATTCCAATCCTGCAATTTCTAAACCTTATTTGGGCATGAATGAAGTGCACAAGTATCTCCTACCACAAGACAAATTAGGAATGCAAGTAAATCAGTAGAGAGACTGATTCCCATCTCACCTCTAGATAATAGCAGGAATGAAATGCTCATTGAAGACAATCATCAGGAAGGACTTGATGATTATACTCGGTTAAAAAAAAACAAGAATGTGGAAAGGAGGCTAGTTAAAGTTGTAAAATGCCAACTATCCAAACAGATGCACAGGAGCACAAAACAAAAGCAAGTATGAGATAGAGACCCAACAGGACACATTCACCCTATAAACGAAGCCAAGGACACCAAAATAGCTCAAAAGCTAAAGAAAAATTCATGCCATTTCTGAAAAGAATCAGTGACTCAAATAAGCAGATGAACAAATCAACTCAAGACTTCCACAAGAAAGTTATGAATGAAATGGTACACATTTGGAGGAAAAATATAAAGCATGGAGTGAAACTTCAGCAAAGGCTAAAATATTCAAAAGAAAACCAAACAAACAAATACAAAAATCCTAAAAGTGAATGAACCAATCAGTAATTATTTTTAAAAATTGGAAAGAATAAAGAATCATTAACTGTAATTTTATTAAAAGAAAAAAAAATTAAACCACCATCAAAAAAAAAAAATAAGCAAATAAATGTGACGTTCAAATCATTTGAAACTCAGAGAGCTTGCTTCTTCAATACCAATTCAAACTTAAATGCTATCATTATAACCTCCAAAATTCTGGAATAAAATTAATTTTTAAATATATATGGGTTTTCTTTATCTAACTGTACTTTGCAGTCAACGAGAGGAAGTTGCTTTCTAGGAGAACATGGCTTTTGGCAACAGTCCCACACGCCTGTAGTAAAGACAACGCCACATGACGCCACGTCCGCCTCAGAGTTCTTAAGTACAAGGATTTGAAATAGTAGCAAGGACATTACCTGAGGTGTCTTGTATGATTGTGCTTTAGCCAGGGTGGACATAGCTTAAATTATAAACTAAAGATTAAAGTACAAAGAAGTATAAAGTTCACGCTGCCTCCACCCCCACCACCCGAGATAACTTTCGTCCTTCCTAACCATGCAGCATAATGCCACCGATTCATGGGACTTTAAATGAATTCTGTGGGTTAATGCACCAGACTTACACTAGTGTCCATTTTCATTCATGATCCTTACTCTCTAACATTCTTGGGCCTATTGAAACATTTCAGTATCTAAACATACTGCAATGTTAATACCCAAGAGAAAAGCCATTACACGTATGCTGGTCACGTGATCAGTGTGGTACCGGTTTTGTTGTTGTTGTTACTGTTGTTTTGTTTTGTCGTTTCTGTTTTTTAAATAAACTATCACGCCCTTCAAAAAAAAAAAAAAAGAATCATTAACTGAAAAAACAAAGCAGGAAAATATATTTCAGAGATGGTTAACCAAAAAGTTACATATATAATATATATATATATATATATTATATATATACACATACACATATATATGTAATAGATATACACACACATACACATATATATGTAATATATATGTATATATATGTATATATATATATATATTCATGTTCAACACACACACATATATATATACATGACCAATGCATCCAATAAATCTTAGATACAGTCAAAAGACAAATCATGAGTTCAAGGGTAGAAAACAGAGCTCAGATAAAGTAAGAGTAATAGACAAACCATTCAAAGATTATCAAACTAGAAAAACTGGACATTAGAACAGAAGAGGTACTCAGAACAGCAAACATGAGTCAAAAATAGTGTTTTCATAGTAAAGAGGCTAAAAAATAAAAAAACAAAGAAATAATAAGGCCTGTGAGATATGAACACAGACTTAAACAAAAGCATCAGTATCTGTATCTGTAACCAGAAAAGCCAGAAAACCTGGAGGGATATATGTCAGTCCTTGAAAGTAAGTATTTTTCATCAAGGTTGCCATAGCAAAATTGTTGGAGAGGTAGATACTTTACGACAAACACAAGCTAAGACAACTCTTGGTGACAGTGTTACTATCACAATGCTTTTTAAAATGATACTGTACATGAAAG
The DNA here is from genome assembly GCA_021653895.1 of Mastomys natalensis. Lineage (NCBI taxonomy): Eukaryota > Metazoa > Chordata > Mammalia > Rodentia > Muridae > Mastomys > Mastomys natalensis. The sequence goes on from JAJTUV010000037.1 coordinate 1,178,651, forward strand.
ATAAATAAAAATAGTCTCACCAACAAGAATATCCACAAGGATACATTTTAAGACATTGAAAAAAAAATATTAGATGGTTGAAACATCCTCCATAATCCCAATAAGAAGAATGAATATTATAGAAATGGCCATAACAGGGAAAGCCAATAAACTACAGCAAAATTCTAATGAAACTCTTCCCCAAACTAGAGAAGCAGTGCTAACATCCACATGGAAGGACAAAAGATCATGGGTACCCTAATGATCCAAAGTGAAAAGAACAAGAGAAGGTACCTGACCTCAGGTTACACCACAGTCCCACAGTGACAGAGACAGTATGGGGATATCACAAGAATTGCAAAAATTAAACACAACAACACTGCTAATCAGTAAGTGAACTAATTATTTTAGCAGACAGTTCTATAAAACTACTACAATGACGTATCTATCCTACTGTATTGTACTATAGGAATACTTACACATGCATGCTTATTACTGTTCTGTTCACTTCAGAGAGAAAATAGAGTCAGCTTGGATATCCGCCAACAGGTGATTAGATAAGGATGTTGTAGGTCTTTTATTCAACTCTAATAAAAAATAAAATTATAAAATTAGGAAGGAAATAGGTGAGTCTGTAAATTATTTTCTTAACAGGTATAATCTAGTCTTGGGAGGACCAATATTCTATCCTGTCTCTCAAAAGGTGAGCCTAGCTTTTAATGGAGCATATATCATATATCATGTATCATATGTCATCAATCATTATCATATATTACTATCATATATCCTATAGAATATAGCACAATCACATATCATATAATATATAATATGGTTAATCTAACTGTGGTTGTAGTTTATGAAATTAGAAAGGGCATCATATAGAAAACCTAAAAGGTCAAAAAAGAATCCATGTGACATTAAAACTGAAAAGAAGTTACTGCAGGTAGGAAAGTGTAAAGGGGGGCAGAAGAGTATGAGGCAAGGGACTGGGAGGAAGCACAAATACACCGTGTTTGAAAGGCCATGATAAAACACTGCACTCAGTTTACTAATTGAAACAAACAAGTAAAGAAAAAGAAAAAAAGAAACACACACACACACAAATACACAAAGAAAAAAAAAAAGAACCTGTTATTCCTCAAAGATCTGTAGCCCTGTGGATATATTGATTTTAGCCAGGAAAACACATTTCCAACTTCTGACCTCTAGAATGAAAACATTACACATTTCTATTGTATGTCCCAGCAAGGCTTAGTAATTTATTACAGCAGCAATGGGAAACTAATGCAAGTCTTACAAAAACTTTTACTGTGGTCAAAAAAAGACTGCATGCTAGTGTAGAATGAAGGCAACCAGAATATAGCCTCTGTGATAAAATTCTCCTTATGAAGAAATTATCAGAAATTCACATGAAATAAGATGAAGCATTAACTGGAGTTTTCTGGTTTGGTTTGGATCTACATTCCTTTGAAAAGAAGGACAGCAAGTATTCGCTTTGTAAACATCATACCTGTGGCACTCTGGGTTAGAAAAATCACACTTTCTTTTAATATTGTGCCGTCACGCTTTAAAATGTAAGTACCTGATACTACTAAACTGGTCAAGAAACCAAGACTACATATGTCATGTCTGTAGCTGAAAACCTACTACTACTATTCTGCTAAATGAATATATATATATATATTAATTACAATGACTGCTAATGATATACTATTACACCCATAGAACAGTGCCCCTTTCAGTCCTCATTAGAGAATCTTCTTCCAGTATTTAGGAATTAACATATAAACCATAACTGAACAATGTGCAGAGAGTTAACACTTTGAAGCACTCAATCCTAAATGGAATATCTTTATTAAAGCCCTATTCTTTCATGCTTAAAGATCTATGCAGAAAATGAAGCTCGGATACAAGCCAGAGGAATGGATGGCTCAAGGGAAATTCGCTTCATCATATAACAGGATTGATGCGTAAATGAACTCATAGAGATTATGGAAGAATGCACAAGATCTGTAGAGATAAGATCCCAGCATTTCAGAGGGGAAGCAGACATGTGGTCCACCTAACTATGTAGATAGTCATACTTGCATGTGAAGGAAAATTACTTTGGGTGTTTTGGGATGTTGTTGTTGTTGTTGTTGTTGTTGTTGTTTCACTCCAGTGAACTGTCACTGGGTATATCCAACCCACCTGAGGACAGTCCCTATGCCAAGGAGTTATTGGCCAACACAAAACAAATTCTATGCTTCATTTTGTTTGGACAATTATTTTTGTATTATTGGATTTTGTTTGTTTGTTTTGATTCTTGGTGAGATGTTTTGAGGCAAAACAAAGTCTAGGGAGAGAAAGAACATGATGTTGGGCAGGTACAGAGATGGGAAGAGTCTTGGAGGAATTGGAAAAAGGGAAAATCAAAATATGTTACAAATAATAATTTAAATAAAAAGGAAGACTATATAACTAAACTTTGCTTTTTTTTTCTTTTTTCTTTTTCTTTTTTTTTTTTACAAAAGTCCACTGCATTTTTTATCTTGCAATGGAATCTACAAATTATATAGCCAGTCTTGGCTGTATTATTTCTGTGTCCAGTTATTTTTTAATACAATATCTATTCAAATAGACAAGAAGAGTAAGTTGAAACTCACAAAGAGAGAAAAAGAAAACAAAAGAAATCTAGGCCACCTCTCCAAACATTTACCATTGAGTGTAATATTCCTTTTACCTTAAAAACTTTATAGAAGTTTATCTACATAATAAATAGCAAAACATAGTCACTTTCTGTCTAGTGTAGTTATAAAAGTAAAATGTGTTTCTTAGTTTTTAATGCAGCAAACATTCATTGGGCTGTGGAAATTGCAACATGATTAAAATTTTTTGAAACATTTGAAGAATTACTGTATAACAAGCCCAATTATATCTTGAAGGCATCAAGATGCCTTCTGAGGGAATTATTTAATAATAAAATTTACATCAATGAAAAAAAATTATAAATCACAATCAATTACAGCTACATAAAAAAATCCTCTGAAATAAACTAAGCCTGATGGTATTTGTGTAAGACAGCTCATTAGTGTGGGACCACATGCAATCATCATCAGGAACTGTCAAAACAAATACCATCCTATTATTTCATAAAACAATTTTGATTTCTAAATACTAAACCAAGCTGAAATTGTTGCTATTTTCAATAAGGGGCCTTGCTCATCAGCCATCTCTTGGTGGAGTTTGTTATAATTCAAATGAAAATTTAAACAAAATGATCAAAAATGGAGGGGCAGGAGAAAAATATATCTGCATTTATTCTACTATTATAGTATTACTTCCTGTTATAATTTAAATAAAAAAAATAATTTTTTCAGCAGTTGCCTTTTAGTAAGTAATACTTTTAAGAGTTCAGATTACCTAGATCCTACAGTAGTGGTAACATATGCAAATGAGCAGTTACAGAGTAGACAAGGAATATGCAGAGCAAAATTGACAAATTTAGAAATATCAGTGTTCAGATAAGGGACTATAAACTGCCAGCACCTATAGATGAACAGAGGTAGCTCACGTGAAAAGAAATCTGTAAATTGAGATTCAGGTAAGAGAGCAGCCTCAGAAGGCAGGAGGGCTTCAAGGTAGTATTATTACATTAGTCACAGTGGCTGCTATAAAGAGTAAATCACTCTTGGGGCAGGACTGCTTTTTATAATACATTCTAATGGCATCTGGTCTGTAACCTGCAGTATCTTTTAACATGTACTCTTTTTAACTTTTATGAGACACAAATTCACATTAAGGTTGCCTTTCCACTGCCTTGTGTGTTTAGACTTTCCACCCTGCTGACTGCAGGGCTTATTGCTGTATTGTTTATAGGGTAGCTTCAGAGAATAACCAAAGGAATTAATTGTCTTTTATTATGAGGCATTTGCTCTGTAGATTCTGATGATTAATTTTCATTGTGATGTAAAAGGGATTTACAATTATGTAGGAATTTATAGCACACCTATGAAAAATTTGTAAAGTTATTTCCAAGGAATATTGATCAAGAGAGAAACCTATACCTGGAAGGTAAGTGTTTTCATCTCATGGGTAGGGACCAGAGCTGGGAGAAAGGGGAAGAGAACTCTAGAATGGACCGCATCCCATCTCTCTACTTCTGTGATGTGAGCATCTTCTACCAGTCACTCTCACTACCATGCTATTCTCTCATGCCTTCTCCATTCTGAAACTCCAATCTTAAATAGATCTTCTTTGAATTTTTTTGTCTCAGGCATTTTGCCATCCTGAAAAAGAAAGACATTAACATAAAAACCTCTATCATCTTTAACCTTACAATAACCATAAAAATATAGGCATCATTCATTCTATTTGAAACATAGATAAATCAAGGACCAGAGAGGCTGAAAATGTGCATAGTATCATTCAAAAAGAGCAAAGTGGGAGATTAGTTCCATTCTTTTCCCCCAGAGTTTCTATTTTTGCCTGTTTAGTCACTTGAGACACTGTTTCCTGTAGCCCAGGCTCTCCTTACATTCATTATGTGCCTGAGAATAACCTCAGACCACGTCTGTCTTCCACAGGTATGTTCCACTCTGCTTCTTTCTTTCACTTTATCTCATACATGAAACCCTAACAGTCTTTGCTGGGAATGGACTGCAGGAGTCCAGTACTTAGCACACAGAGCCTGATGTTGTTCTCTCACAGAACAACACTCTTTTAAAATTCTGTTTAACCATGGAGTGTAGAATAGATATCACTCCCTTTCCACAGTCCTTGAAGCAACTCTTCCTCACAGCTCCATCCCTTTGAGTTTTGCTATTTTACCTATTTAAAAATCCCTGGCATTGCTTAGTAAGTTAATACTAATGAACAATTAGAAAGACTTTGTCATTCCTTGCAATTGTTTTGTTGATCTTCCCTCAGGTATAAAATAAAGATTCCACTGATTCCTATTTTTAGGGGTTGTTATTAGAATTCAATAACATGACTTTAAAAGACTAGATATCATGAGATTCCACATCACACCAGTCAGAATGGCTAAGATCAAAAACTCAGGTGACAGTAGATGCTGGCGAGGATGTGGAGAAAGAAGAACACTCCTCCATTGTTGGTGGGATTGCAAGATGGTGCAACCACTATGGAAAACAATCTGGCAGTTCCTCAGAATATTGGACATATCACTACCTGAGGACCCAGCTATACCACTCCTGGGCATATACCCAGAAGATGCTCTAACATATAAGAAGGACATATGCTCCACTATGTTCATAGCAGCTTTATTTATAATAGCCAGAAACTGGAAAGAACCCAGATGCCCTTCAACAGAGGAATGGATACAAAAAAATGTGGTACATTTACACAATGGAATATTACTCAGCTATTAAAAACAATGAATTCAATAAATTCTTATGTAAGTGGATGGAACTAGAAAATATCATCCTGAGTGAAGTAACCCAATCACAAAAGAACATAGATGGTATTCACTCACTGATTATTGGATTTTAGCCCAGAAGCTTGAAATACCCAAGATTCAACTCACAGACAACATAAAGCTCATGAAGAATGACAACTAAGTGGGGGGCTTCAGACCTTCTTAGAAGGAGTAACAAAATACTCAAGGGAGCAAATATGGAGACACAGTGCAGGACAGAAACTGAAGGAGGGGCTGTCTGCAGACCATTCCACCTGGGTATCCATCCCATGTGCAGTCACCAAAGGCAGATGCTGATGTGGATGTCAGGAAATACATGCTGACAGGAGTCTGATATAGCTGTCTCCTTAGAGGTCTGCAAGAGTCTGACATATTCAGTGGCAGATGCTCACAGATAACCATTAAATTGATCATGGGGTTCCCAATAGAGGAGTTAGAGTGAAGACTGAAGGAGTTGAAAGGATTTGTGACACCATGCGGAAAACAACAATACCAACCAACCAGAGCTCCCAGGGTCTAAATCACCAGCCTGGGAGCGCTTAGGGAGGGACCCATGGCTCCAGCTATATATGCAAGGGAGCTATATATAAGTGGGAGAAGAAATCCTTGGTCCCATGAAGGCTGGACATCGTGGGGGGTATTTGAGGGTGGGGAAGTGAGGTATGGGGGTGAGTAGGTGGGGGTACACCATCATAGAAGCAGGAGGAGGGGGGAAGGGATAGGGGGTTCCTAGGAGGAAGTGGAGAAAATGGGGTAAGGGGAGCACATCTGAAGTGTAAATAAAATTTCCAATTAAAAAAAAAAATTGATATCATGAAGTTACCCAGCAAACACATTTTAATTCCTCTTATATTCTTTCAAACATTACTTCATTCTAAGTTCTCTCTGCCAGTTTATATTGATCTCAGTTTATAAGAACTTTATCCCAATTATCACATCAACACAGTTTACTCTC